>VXBP01005923.1:537712-619548 GCA_013400115.1 Rhinopomastus cyanomelas | reverse complement strand
GCCGGGGTTGGGGTTACGGCAGGCGCGGCCTTAAAGGGGCCGACCCGCCACCTGCCGCCGGGCTCTGCGGCCGCCTCTGAGCGGAGGGAGGGGCGGGGAGGAGGCGGTGAGCGAGGGAGGGAGGGAGCGAGGGAGGGAGGGAGGGAGGGAGGGAGGGAGGTGCTCCCCGCCCCGCCGCCGCGGCTCCCGGGGCGGTCACTAAACCCAATAAATAACCCGGAGCCTACTTAAAGCCGCGGTCAGGGCGGCGGGGAGGGAGTCCCCGGTCGGACACGTCTTGCCCGGTGCCCCGGAGGCTGCCCTCCGCCTTCCGAGCGGTGCGTGCGGCCAGATCCCCGCATCCCGCTACATGTCCGTGGCTGAGAGCAGCTCGTGTTGGGGAGGTGAAGCTGCTGCGAGATCTCGGCACCGTTCTGGCCCCCGTGCCTCTCCCTGACAGCCCCACCGTCTAAAGCGCTGGCCGTTGGTAGCCCAGGAACCCACTTCCACGCTCCCTGACAGCCCTGTAGAGCTCAGGAGTCCGTGGGGAGCCAGCCCTGCTGACAGCTGGTACCGCTGAGACTCGGTATTGCCCAAACTGGATCATTGCTGAACTGTTGTGTGCCGCTGAGGAAAAGCAAAGCCAAGCAAAATTGAGCTGACTTAGTTTTTCATCAGCTAGAAAGAGCCATGATCACAGAATCACAGAACATTAGGGATTGGAAGGGACCTCAAAAGATCATCTAGTCCCATCCCCCTGCCACAGCAGCATCACCTAGACCAAGTCACCTAGAGTGTTGTGTCCAGTTCTGGGCCACTCTGTTCAAGGACACAGAGCTGCTGGAAGGATGCTGGAAGGATGTGGAGCCCCTCCCTGATGAAGAGAGGCTGAGGGAGCTGGATCTCTTGAGCTTGGAGGAGACTGAGGGGTGACCTCATTAATGTCTGTAAATATGTGAAGGGTGGGTATCAGGAGGATGGAGCCAGGCTCTGCTCAGTGGCGTCTAGTGATAGGACAAGGGGCAGCGGGTGTGAGCTGGAACAGAGGAGGTTCCATATGAATGTGAGAAGGAACTTCTTCCCAGTGAGGGTGATGGAGCACTGGAAAGAACAGGCTGCTCAGGGGGGTTGTGGAGTTTCCTTCTCTGGAGACATTTAAAATCCACCTGGCCCTGTTCCTGTGCAATTCAGTCTAGGTGATGCTGCTCTGGCACAACCTACTGCAACAGTGTGCACTCATCTCCTGCAAGATGTCTCCCACGGCAGGGATGCCATGGCTTCAGCCCAAGCAGAAACCAGGGCTGCTCTGCCTGAATGTGCCAAGATGTGAAATGCAGAAACCTAGATGCTGATTACCAAGGCATTGAGCCATTGCTGCTGTAGACATGGGGACCTGGAGGAGGCGGGCAGGGCACGCTACCAGCATCACTAACTGTTTCAAGCCACCCTGGCTTAATCACAGAACATTGGGGATTGGAAGGGACCTCATAAGATCATCCAGTCCAATCCCCCTGCCACAGCAGCATCACCCAGACCAAGTCCATTGCTGAACATTCAACCAACTGCCAGATGTCTGTGTGAACACTGGAACTACTGAAGTCTGATTTCCTATGGACTTGTGTCTCATAGCCAGCCAGGTTTTAATGTGATTCTTGTTAATGAAATTCCACAAGGATTTGTCAGCTGAGTGAAGGAGAAGATCCCACTCCTGCTTCTTCACAGAAGAAGCTTCTTATCTTCTTCTATTTCAGAGACAAAATGATGGTCAAGCAGCAGCTTGTCAACATCCTTTCTCAGAGAAATTGGGATAAAACCATCTTCTTTTACTCTGATTTTATTCCTCACATGAAAGATTTTAACCTATTTTCTATGAAGACTACAGTTTTTAGTAAAACAGAGCAGCCACTGAAGACCAAGAGCTACACAGAGTGATGACAAACCCCTTTGAACATGACATAAAAATTCAGGACTTTGTTTTTCTTCAATAACTTGCCTTCCAAAGGGCAGCCTTTTGCTTAACCCAGTGTAACTGGCTTTGAAGCTTCTTTACACACACAGCTTCCCCCTTAAGTTGCAACAAGCATCACTAGTCTTGCACATGGACAAGCAGAGACCTCCGGGGTGACAGAGGATCTGCAGTGGCAGTGAAGGCAGGAATGTTGCCCTCGGGCACGCAGGCACAGACTCCTTCCACTCGTGGTTATGAACCAAAGGCTCTGAGCATCAAGCTGCGGCAGATACAGCTGCCATGTTTTAAGCTGTTATTTCTTCCCCGCTGCCTGAGGTCACGATCATTCCAGTCGAGCGCGACAATTAGAGGAGGTAGCTTCTGAAAACACCAGCCCATGATGCTGTGGCAACACCTAGCAGCCACGAGGTGCAGAGGCATGAGAGTGGTAACGGCCTCAGCTGAAAGGTGAGTCTGCCAGAGACCACCTCCAGAGCTCTGAGCATCAAAACAACCCACCAGCACCATGCACCTACAGGTCAGGAAGCATCTAGAAGAGAAACCAGACCCTGCCCAGGGGTTTCTGCCAGGCCTGTGCAGCACACAGCCTACCCACCCAACAGTTCCTCCAGCTCGGTGTGCTGCGTGGGTGCAAGAAACGAGTCTGGCCTGCCTCGCTGCTCTGTCCTTGGCCCACGACCAGCACGCGAAGTCGAGCTCGCCGCGGGTCGTGACCAGAGGCAATGTCATCTTTCACCAGCCCAGCAACACACGCTGGGCTGAGTGCTGCTGGCTTCAGCGCCGACAAGGGCAATGCTCTCAGGACTCCTGCCTGGCACCTGCTGCCCATGTGGGCACTCAGCAGGGTGTCTCTTAGGCTTCTGATGAAAGAGAATTTGAAGGTACAGGAGAACTGCCTACGGGGTTATGAAGCTGTTGCAGCAGAAGGTTGGCCAATGGACATGGTTAGATGTGGTTCAAAACCCACCGGGACACGTTCCTGTGTGACTTGGTCTAGGTGATCCTGCTGTGGCAGGGGGACTGCACTGGATGGTCTTTGGAGGTCCCTTCCCATCCCTTATGTTCTGCGATTCTGAGAACATGGGGGTGTGCAGATAGCAGCACAATTCTGTTTGCTTCATCTGAATCGTCTCAACTTACACCACGTAAGAGACAAGCTGGACTGTGGCTTTCATCTGTGCTTTCCTCACAATGAAACTTCTTGGTTATATTGATGATTTTCAGCTTCACACCAATTAGGCCCAGGAATTCCATAAATGAGGAAACAAATCTGCTGGAGTGGACAGGGTCTGCTAAGACAGGGTGGTAGAGAGAAGGTAGCCCAGCGAAAGCCAGCCGAAGCCCGCAGTGATCAGTCCTCAGCCCAGCTGTACACGCCTGTTCCATACCCTTCTCCTGCTGCAATTACTTTCAGGGTGGCACTCCAGGTATGGTAAAAATGTGTTGTCAGATGACTGCTTGCAACTCCCACTCCAACCTGAGAGGGATGTGGCCACGAATAGCAAACGCTCGGCACCCTTCTCCAAGCACGCTTGTAATTTCAGAACCGCGCTTTCCCGGGGCCGCGACCGCTCCTGCCAAGAGCGGAGCCTCTGTCGTGGCTGCTCTGCTGGAAAGTGAGGCACGTGTGAGAGAGGAAAATGCCTTCAGAGCAGTGGAAAACGACTTCAGTTGTGGTCTTGAACAGGAGCAATCAACCTTTCCACCTGAATTCAGCAACTGCAGTAAAAATAGAGTGTTAATGGATGTTTAGAGCCTGATTAGTTTGTGAAAGGGATTGTACAACACGGTGGTGCAGCAGCAGTGAACTCAGCGACCTAAAAATGCTCGTGTTTATTTCTGTCCTGGGAAGTTCCCAGGTCTACCTGTCAGCAGCAGGAGGCATTCCCAGCAAATCAATTATACATGCAGGCAAAAATGTCACAGAGATGAAAGAACACATGAAAGAGCAAGCACAGCTCTCCTTTCACAACACTGTGGATCAAGAGTAACTCCACCGCAGCCAGCGAGTTGCACTGCTGTGAGGGAGAAAAGAACAGGCTCCATTGTCTGAGCGTGGCTCAGGCCACCCATGGAGTCCAATCACAGCGACTGCAGGCAGCTAATGCTGCGGCGTTTAGCTCAGAAGGCCGGCGACTGAAAGGAGAAGGCTGAAAAGAAAGGACCTGCATTTGCTTTGAGCCAAGAGAGCTGAAAAATAGCAGGAAAGTTAGATGGAAAAGAAAAACCAAGAGAGTCCATTTCTCATAAAAAATCCTCCCCCTCTCTCCCTGCACCCCCCCCAAAATGTGCAGAGCAAAAAGCAGAGTGAATCTGCCCTCTCTGGATTTTTTCTTTCATTTCCCAAACAGCAGACACACTTCATGTGTCTGTGGACCCTACAGGCTGTGAGCCTTCCCCTTCCAGCACAGGTCACCGCACTGTAACTCCCATCCCATTTCCAGGTACTAAACAGCACCTCCACTTTCCCCTGCTGTAGTCTGCTTCCTCTAGGCAGACCCTCCCTTTTCCACCTAACCACAGAACCACAGAACATTAGTGATTGGAGGGGACCTGGAAAGACCATCCAGGCCAATCCCCCTGCCACAGCAGGACCACCTAGGTCAAGTGGCACAGGAACATGTCCAGGTGGGTTTTAAATGTCTTCAGAGAAGGAGACTCCACGACCCCCACACCTTCTCTTTATTGTCACTTCATTTGCTGCCTCCCCATAGTCACCTTCCCCGGCCTCCTTCACAGCCCACCTCACATTCCGCCATGGGTTTTCCTTACTCTGCCCAAAGGACTCAACGCAGCGGCTTTGTTTAACGCTCTTCAGCAAACAGAGCTGCACCTGGGCAACCTGTGGGCTCAGCAAGCTGAGAGCCCAGAAAACATTCCATTCCCAAAGGCTTGAACTGGAGAGCCCCAAGATTAACCTGGCTGCGGGGTTCCCTCATCTCCCGGGCGGAGCGCCCCAGAACAGCGGGAGGAAGCGTGGAACAGCATCACGTTGCTCCCTTCACACGCACGTGTTTCCTGCTGCCTTGCGAGAGCCGAGGCTCGTAGCCACACGAGCCCTGCAGGACTCGCAGGGCAGCGACGGCAGCGGGATGATGCCAGGACAGCGAAGGGGAGATGCACTTCGTGGTGGCACACAGCTGGACAGCGTCAGACCGGGGCCAAGCAGTGCCAAAACCAAACACACTCTTTCCCAAGGACTCGACAGGCGAAGGGTCAGAAAGCAGCACGTCTGCTGAGGTCCAGGCTGCTGGTTAAAACCATCGAGATCCATGCAGAGCAGAACACAGCTGACAACGGGTGCTTTGCTGAGAAGGGTGTTTGGTTTTACATGGAAGATCAGATGTTGGGGAGCAGGTACGAAGCTGTTGCTCAGGCTTGGGCCAGTGTCACTCGTCTGTAGCTAAAGATAGCTTCTGAGCCTCGCTTAGGTCAGGCTCAACCTTGGCACATGCCACAGCAACTGCGCAGCATTTAACTGCCTCTTCCAGCACGCAGAAAGAGTGGGTTATGAAGGGATTTCAGTGGCAGATGTACTACAGAACACTGGGGATTGGGAGGGACCTCCAAAGATCATCCAGTCCAATCCTCCTGCCAGAGCACCATCACCCAGACCAAGTCACACAGGAACACATCCAGGGGGGTTTTAAATGTCTCCAGAGAAGGAGACTCCAGAACCCCGTGGGGCAGCCTGTTCCAGTGCTCTGTCACCTCACTGGGAAGGAGTTACAGAATCACAGAACATTAGAGGCTGGAAGGGACCTCAAAAGTTCATCTAGTCCAGTCCCCCTGCCAGAGCAGGACGCTGAGGGCTAACTGCTGACACCCAGGCATGATGGCAGTATCAGTCTCCCAACAACCTCGTTCTCAGTCTGAGAGAGGAGGACATATGCACTGGCACAAGCTGACAGATGAGACCAGGCTACCTCCTCGCACAAGCAGTGGCCAGTTTTCTGGCAGCAGGAATCCAGGGCAGGTTAAATAAACGTGCATTTCTCCTCACCCTCCTTGAAGAGCCACGGAAAGCTCACAGCAGGGACTATGCAAAGAATCCTACGCATGAACCCCCAAGCACCCTGCAAACTTCATTTAACACTACAAACCACATTTCCAGGAAGGTAATATCAGACTGCAAATCTATTTTTAGAAGTATTTTTTAAAAAGGCCTTCTTTTTGCAGGCTGAGTTGCCAGAGGCACCCAGTGACCTCCGGGACACTCACTTCTTTGAAAACTGGAAAGAGCAGCCTCTTTCTCCCGGCTTTTTTAACAGACAGAAGGACAGGGGTTTGCACCACGCTGCAAGGAGTGCTCCCTGGACAGACCCAGCAGCTGCAGCGAGATGTCATTCCAGTGCTACAGCTACTACAATCACTCTTGCTCTCAGAGTTACCAACCCCTTGTCATCAGAGCAACGTGCACCGGCCCTCTGGCCACGCTGTGGGGTGCAGGAGGTAAAGAAACGCCTGCTGGCAGCACAGCCCGCACCTGAATCACTACAGCCAACTGCTGCTTGGATTCCAGATTCAGAGCTGGTGTTTGGACCCAGACAAATGTCTAAAACCAATCTCCTCCCCGACTTCCAAAGGCTGGCACTGCCGGGAAGAGGGAGACCCGTCAACAGCGGAGCTGGAGTAACCCCACAACCACTTTGCTGTCGTTAGCAGCAGCTCATCACTGGAAAGTCAGGGTAAATAACAGCAAACACAAAAGGGAGGAAACGTTCCATTCTAACGGAGTGTAAATCTTGTTACCTGGGGTGCTTTGTCAAACCTTTCTGGCTCTTTAGGACAAGCAGTGTTTAAGTACTTTGCAAATGCTGTAGCTCTGTACCTAAACAAATGAGTCCCCTTAAATGTGTGCGAGAAGTGCTGCTACACTAGAAGCACAGCAGGAGCCGTAAAGTTAACATAAACATGACCGAGGTTATTGATTACCAATACACATCAGGGCTCCTAAGATGACATTCCTGTAACTCCAATGACTCACAAGAAAGTAAAACTCCACTTAGCCCCAAGTAATTGAAAGTAACTGCTCCTGAAATGGACCCACACTGCCACAGACTGTCTTTGGTAGCGTCCTTATTCTGCTATGAAGTGAGATCACAGACCATTAGGGATTGGAAGGGACCTCAAAAGATCATCCAGTCCAACGCCCCTGCCACGGCAGGATCACCTAGACCAGATCAGCCCGTAGCTCATACATTTATCAGCTGCCTGCTCCATCATGTCCCAAATGGTCTAGTCCACCAATCCAGTTAAAAATCCCTCTCTCTCACGACAGTATAACTACTTTTACGACACTTAGGACGTTGCCTGCATCTCTAATGTTAAAGAGGAAGCATTAGAAAGCCAGTCAGAAGTCCTCAGGTTTTCTCTGCTCAAAAGGGTCACAGAACTGCTCTCCATGTTTCTAAAAAACACGTAAAAAGAAATAGTTTTCCACAGCAAAGCCAGTCTACTTACATAACGTGTCTTGTTTGTCCAGTAACTTACCAAATTATCACTCAGAAGCTAAGGAAAGTGGGTGGACACATACGACACACGACGGAGGCTCCACATGGCTCCACATCACAGCTCTTCCCACAGAACAGCAAAGCCTGGCTGAGAGGTTCCTGCCCTTTGCCTCACCCGGCTCCTTCTCCCACTCTGCTAGCTTACCCCTCTGCTGTGCTGGTGCAAATGTCTGTGGAGCTGCCCTCTTAAGCCAAAAGAAGGCAAAACGACCTCATTTAAGAGAACCTGTAACACAGCCACAACTCACAGATACACATAATTCATCGATATTCATAAATAATTCATAATGAGGAAAACAAGCCCCAATTACTCAAGAAGCCAGCTACAAAGCCATCACTATGTGGTGTTATTTCACTTGCGTGGAAAGCCTTCCCAGTTCAACAGACCACTTATAAGCAGCATCTCAAAAAGCCAGTGACCACTGGGTAGTCCAAGTTGTCTGTATTTCATTTCAGGGAAAAGAAACCACCAAACTTCTGTGTGTATTTCAATTGCAGCCATTCCTATTGGGGCTAAAAGAGGCTGAAATACAACGCCAGAGAGCTTCCCTCAGGTCACTTGAGTACTCACCAGCGTAACTTCCACAGGAGCTGAGCATCAGGCGTGTGAGTAAGCTTCCACGGGGAATATTCACGTAGAAAAAGCACAGCAGCAGGGTTTTCTTCAGAACATTGTCTCACAAGCAGCACATGGGAAAAACAACAGTTCTATAAAAGCCTGTTTTCTCCCCATTTAAGGGTTGAAGAGTTTCCTGACCAATTATTTAGAACGTGTACGGTTTACTTCTCCTTCAGTAAACAGTTTCAAAGCCAACGTCCTGCAGCAGCAGCAGAGGTATCAGAGACTGCCCCTGCAATTACTGCACTGCAATTACCTGCGTCACTTTCTGTCACATTGCTTTGCAGGGCAAGTGCTCTGCTTCCTCCCAAACAAACAGGTCACACACTCACTTGTAGTGCTTTTGATTGTACAGACTGGAGACCAGCATCCAGCGCCAGCCTCTGCCTTCCTTGCAGAGGTCCTGTGGCTCTTCTCCATGTGATAGCACAGGGGGCAGTGGGTGTGAGCTGGAGCAGAGGAGGTTCCACATCGATATGAGAAGGAACCTCTTCCCAGTGAGGGTGATGGAGCACTGGAACAGGCTGCCCAGGGGGGCTGTGGAGTCTCCTTCTCTGGAGACGTTTCAAACCAGCCTGGACACGTTCCTGGTCTAGGTGATCCTGCTTGAAAGTCAGGATCTTTGCTTTGTGTCCAAGGAACTGTCAGATTGTCAGTCTCCTAGTCCAAAGAACAAGTATTTCCCCGTATGCATCACTCTTCCTTTTCCTCTTGTTTTTAAAGGCACTACCTAGCAAAAAACCCACCAGCCACTACCACCCTTCCCTTCCTTTACGGGTTTTAGGTCCCTTTGTCATGAATTTCACCCAACAGCCTTACAGAGGAATTCTCAGTAAGAAGAGGCTGCATGTAAGTGGGAAATAACAAAAAGGACAATGTAAATTTAATTACTTTTTTTACATCACTTTCTGCTGCTGAGACTCCAGGACTTTCTCCAAATAAACTGCCTAACAAAACACAGTCCTGCAGCACTTCTTATGGTAGGAAACCTGTGGCAACCTGGGATACATCCTTCCTCAAAGATGTTACTGTCACTGAGGAGGCTTTGAAAGATCATCACAGACAAAATTAGTATTTAAATGACCTGTAGAAATTAGTCTTATTTTAACATAGCAGTTTATTTTCTGAAGAGAGATTGGTGCTTTCTTCCCTGTTTCTTCTGTAGCTTAGAGACTTGCATCTCCATTGCCCCCAACTACTACTTTTATACAGCTAATTAAGTGGGAAGCACAATGACTTAATTCATGCAGCATCAACAGAACCGTAAATTAAACTCTTGGTTTTTTCCAGTGTCAACAATGATTAAACAGGGAGGTATTTTTTGTGAGGTTACTCATTTGCGTAGAAGCCCTAACTGCTCCAACAGTGGATTTGCTTAAAACTGCAAAATTATACGTTGCACTGAAAAGAAAACCAAAGCTTCGTATGTAGAACTGCAAGACATGAAGCAAAATATTCACTGAAGATCCTAAGATGGCAAAGGGTAGCTAGAAAGCACATATTTTACTTGTAGATGACGCAATAACCACTGGAATCCAGCTCTGGCACAAGTTTTTATTAAAATGAGGAAGAAAGATTCAGCTTACAAGGCTAGTAAGGGTACAGAAATGCCAACCTGTTCAGAATGACCAAGAAGGAACAAGAACCAGCCAGAGAAGCCACAGCATGCAGCTGCAGACCTGCAGTGTGCTTGACCTACTGTGTGTGTATACCTGAGGTGCAAGAGAACAGCTGTGATGCTTCACACGCTTGCCAAGTCACCCCATAAAGGAAGGGTGTCAAACCACTCCAAAGTGCTCCAGTGTTAGAATCATCATAGAATCATTAGGGATTGGAAGGGACCTCGAAAGAGCATCCAGTCCAATCCCCCTGACACAGCAGGATCACGCAGGAACACGTCCAGGTGGGTTTTAAACGTCTCCAGTGAAGGAGATGCCACAACCTCCCTGGGCAGCCTGTTCCAGGGCTCTGTCACCCTCACTGGGAAGAAGTTCCTTCTCATATTATGTGGAACCTCCCATGTTCCAGGTGACACCCACCGCCCATTGTCCTAGGAGAGCCTGGCTCCATCCTCCTGACACCCACCCTTCAAATGTTCACGGTTCCCCATTTGTAGGCCAAAAGGAGGGACTCTACTCTTTCCTAATCATAAAGTAGGGTTTCTTGTTCCTTCTAGCGAACATAATGCTCATCCAAGAGGAGTCCCACGGCTGAACCATCACCATGGCGGCTGCAAAGCCTGGGTGCTGCCGGAGATGCACAGAGCGCTGACTTGCTGCTCCACGTCTCTTACGGAAAGAAAACGCTGAAGCGTCATCGTGAACGGAAGGAGACCCGCGAGAGGCCGCGAACGCAGCAGGCTCGGCGCTGGCACCGCTGCAGGCTGTGTCGGCGGCGGCAGCACGCAGGCACCCGCATCCCTGCTCGCGTCCCGCCAGCGCGGTCCCGCGGGGACAGGCGCTGCTTCTCAACCTGCGCGTTAACGCGGCGGTTAGAGCCCTTTCGAGACGACTGCAGCCCATGCAGGGGCTGCATGCAGCGCCGAAGTCAGCGGCTCGCATTCCCCCTGGCCACCAGGCTCCGGCTAGAGTGTACTTGGGGGCTCCCGGACCGGCCGGTCAGTCCTTGGGGCGATGTCGGCCCCTTTCCTCCGGCTCTGAGGGACAAACGGCAGCTCCGGCCAGACACGGTCCAGGGCCGCTCCCACTTTATTGCCGCTCACATGCGCCCAACACACACACGGGAAGCCGTAGCGAGCCCCCCAGCCCCGCCCCGTCCCCACGGTCGCTCACGCCCGTACTGCTGGCCGGGCGCCGCAACACCGCGGCCGCAGACGGGAGAAGGTTGAGCCGCGCCGGCCACCGTACGGAGGGAGGCGCCACGGCCCGCTTCCGCGCGGCGGTTCGGCAGCGCTATGGAGCTGCTGTCGCCGGCCGCTCTCCTCCTCCTCCTCCCGTTACTGCTGGTGCCCGCGGCGCTCCTGGCGAGGTGGCGGTGCGGCCGGCGAACGCCTCCGCTCAAGGTGCTGGTGGTGGCCGGCTCCGGTGAGTGGGCGCCGCCGGCAGCGGGGGTGGGTCACGGAGCGCCTCGGCGGGTTCCCGGAACTGCAGCTCCCGGCATGCAGCGCGGGGCGAGCGCGCCACCGCCCCCGGCCGTGTGCCCTGGTGCATGCCGGGAGTTGTAGTTGCAGCGGCCGGAGGGCCCGGGCCGGGCTGAGGGCAGGCCCCGCCCCAGCGGCTTGTGCTGCGGGTTGACTGAAGCTGCCCGGTCTTCGACAGAAAGCTGTCGATGGCCGCTCAGGGCAAGGCTTTCCAAAGACCGGCGCACCCATTCCCCACCGCACGCAGGATTTTCGTAATAACTGCGCTCAGACCACGTCTCTCTGGTTTATTGAGGAGAGTCTGGGTGTGTTGGAGTCAGGGCTGGTGTCCAGGTGCGTCACCCCACGCCGAGGGGACACGTGTGTTTCTGCTGCTCGTCATCACCTCCACAGAGTTACTAATTTGAAACTGAAAATTCAGAGCTGGCAAGCCCAGACAAACTTTGCTTCCGTCAGCTCAGCATCCCTGTGCTTTATGTGCGCTGACTGACTGCGGAATGAGTCAGGGTCTTTCTGCAACCCGAATCTGACTGGCAGTTTGGTAGTTTTTCTGTCCGTGTTTACTTCCGTCAGGACTGGAAACCTGCTTGTTTTCCTTCAGTCCTTCAGGATTCATTATGTGCCTATTAAAAAAATCCCCATTCACTAGACATAACCTTACCAGGTGAAACAATTCTTGAGTCCGTTAAGACTCTCATAATGGTCAAGCCTTTTCTTTCAGATCTTTTTGAAGTAGGAATCTCCTGCTCTTCTGTGAACACTCAGCTAATGGCATTAATATTTGTGAGATCCATTGCTCACAAGAGTATCTCTCCAAACATGTTTGAAAAATAGTGCGTGATATTCTGGGGAAACGTGGGAAGCTTGTGCCCCATGCACTAGGGTAGCTCTCAACTTGTCAGTTATTTGCCAGCTAAAAGTGCTTGACTTACACAGCAAAGGTCTCTCGGGAGACTAATGACACGGGACAGCATGAGGTAGTAGGATGTGTTTAGTTTACTTGTTGATCTGCTGCTTCCAGCAGAGTGTAACCTCTAGCACATCCAGTAAACCCTTTCACTCATACTTCAGGGTGCAGTTTGGTGTTTAGCCAGTCCAGCCTAACAGATAAGAGGTGAGCCAGCTCCACATTACCCATGTACATAATCTTCCCTCTGTTGCAGGTGTTCCTGTAACTCCAGGAAACTCAGCTGCTCCCAAACTAACCCAGCTCCCCAAAACCACTACACACTCACCTTCTCTCCAGTTTAGTGCCCAATTTAGCTACCTGAGGAAAACAGCCTATTAGAACAAAGTCAACACCTGTTCAGAGGCAGTGGTTGAAGCACTTGGCTGGAGCTGAACTGTTTCTTCCATCAGCACTCAGCTTTTACACCGGCAAAGAGCTGCTGATACACTTCCATCGATAAGGCTTCAGTGGAAGCTGGACAGTCTTCGTGTTACTTAAACAGTCCCAGCCATCCTTTAATTAAATCCTGTCAGGACAGGGTCACTGCTGATAGTAGTACTAATAAATTTGAAAAGGAGAAGTGATTGATTCAGCTGAGGAGATGGAAGGTTTGAGTTTTTCATAACTAACAGTGTTTTTTGGGTTTTTTTGTAGGTGGGCACACAACAGAAATCCTGAGGTTGCTGAGCTGTTTGTCAGAGTCGTACTCTCCCAGACATTATGTTTTTGCAGACTCAGATAAGATGAGTGAAGCTAAAATACGTTCTTTTGAACAGAAAAGAGCTGAAACGTTCCCCAACTCCCAGGTAACTTGGTCAGGTAATTTTATCTTGCAAGAGCATATTTAACATGAGCTTCTAATTCGAGATCATTTGGAAGTGATTCTTTATATTTTCAAGATCTGCAGGTGCTTTTTGTTCTCAGGGTATCGATAGTCACTTGCATTCAAATGGAGCTAATGAACTACATAAACACTGTTGATTAATGCTGTGCTAGAGACATGCTGCAAAAGCAAAGGAAACACAGAGCTAAGTCTTATTTTTTTTGGTTTGGCAATTGCCTCAGTGTAATAATGGATTTTTTGAACAAAATTGTAACTAGAAGTGTTTTGTCTAGGAACACCTGAATTAAAATGGTGTCACTGTTAGCTATTTCTTGACTATTTGGGCTTTGAAACTGAGCACGCGTTTAAGAACTATACAGTACCTCCTAACAGCAGGTAGTTGTCTGACTGATGACCTGAGCAAATTCTGAGCCATGAGAAACACCAAGAAATTTCCAAAGGAAGTGTCTGAATCACAAAAAAATTACAATAACAGTTATTTTGTTTTCATGAAGTGTTTGTTTGCTTTGAGCTAGTTTGCTGTGTGACAGCAGAATGACTGTTGACTCAAAGTATCCTCTCAAACACACCCAGAGAAGCTATCAGAAAATCAGTAGAGAGTTCACATGTTTATTTATAAACTAGGATAGCTACAACGTTAGGCTACAAAATGTCCTGCCTGCAAAAATCATGGTTGCTTTGAGCAGCTGGTACAAACCACGGTGAGTTAATTATTTACATGGTATTGATTTCTGTGCAGATGAAAATCAATATCATGTAAAGTGCACTTTACATGCTGCACTTCTGATGTCTTAGAATCATTAGGGATTGGAAGGGACCTCAAAAGACCGTCCAGTCCAACCCCCCTGCCACAGCAGCATCACCCAGACCAAGTCACACAGGAACACGTCCAGGTGGGTCTTGAGTGTCTTTATCTTCAGCAGCACTACTGGGACAGAAGGTGCTAGGACTTGGTACCAGTGATTCTCAGAATAAACCCTCCTAATGTAAAGCAACTGCTGCTAAAGTGAGCAAGAGGCTTACTTAGGAGTAGCATTTTTAAGCTGCTTACTCCACTTCCACCTTGGAAGATGAAGGTTCCTTGCCCACCGCAAGTCGCTGAATCAAGCAGAATGGGAGTTTAAACTTGAGTGTGGCAGTTGCTTCACTCACTGTTTGTCAAGGATGAAAGTTTGGTGGAGTGACCAGGAGTATTTCCTGTTCAGAGAAATCTTGTTTGGTAATTAGGCATTCACAGTCACACTTTTATCTGGAAAGCCCTACATGATTATTTTTTTTAAAATGCATATTTAGAGTATTAAAGGTTTGCACAGTTTTCCACTGGTTCACTTAGTTTTGCTGAGCAGCTGCCCTTTCGTGCCCCCTCCAGCAGCCAACAGATCATGCAGTTTTATTTTCCCTCAGCGTTGAAAGCCAGAGAAGCATTTTTGGCTGAATCAGACTTTGCTGTCTGGACAACAGATGCTCATTTTCCTTTGGCTATTCTTTTTACAATGAGCAAATATTTAGCCTGAAAAAGATAGCTCAGTTTTGGAAAGCAAACTCACATGCCTGTAACGGGAACTATTTGCTGTCTTTCAGACTGTGTTTTCAAGCAGGATGTGTTTTGGTGCTGGGGATGCTGAAGGCCATTAAGCATTTTTTAAAAATCATGCCTGTAGTAGCTTCTTGCAGCTTTGAATAAACTAAAGGGGGAAGCCTGAGTGCCTCGACCCGTAGTTACGCTCTTCCTCGTCTCGTCAAGAGACTCACTCGTTGTAGAACGACGGGACCAGACGGAGGGCAGATGGCAATAATGACCTCAGAGAAAATCTGTGTGCAGTTTTACAAATTCTGTGCAGAAAACCACACAACCAGTTTCTCTTCTTGATCTGTGGTCTCGTGCAGTTTTAAAAGCTGTTCATGGAAAGGGAAAGGAAGCCAGAACAAGCATCTTGCTTACAAGAAACAACATGCTGCACCTCTACCCACTAAGTCTCTTCAAAAAGAGAAATCATCCAAAGTGCCACCTATGGAAAGTCTCCGGTCCTGCCATCACTTGCCCCCTTGTTGCCCTCAGCCTGTGTCCACAACTATTCTACATGAATGGCCTCAGAGCTGTTACTTGAGGAACCTTCTGTGCTCAGCATGGAGAACCTGTTCCAGCTCCTGCCACCCTAGTGTAGCAGCAGAAGGACAAGAGCTGTTGGCTGAAGACAGTGGATTCTGCACTGGATCTTGTACCTCTGTTTGCTGTGTCAGAGATCAGAAGCCAGATTTACAAACCTTTACATAATGCTCAGCAAATCTCGTGTTCCTTCCTGTTTTATGTTCTGTCCCACTGAGAAGTCCTGCTCCTCATCAGGAAGAGCCACTGTTCCTGTGCAAGCAGAACGTTCAGTAGAGAAACTCACAGCAGTGGCCATCTTCCACCCCCTTTTCCTTGCCTGCCAGTATTCACTAGGTAAAGGGCTGCAGCGCTGGTTTGCCAACCATTACAGAACTGCCAGCTCGGAGCATTTGTCCTCAAAACTCTCCCCTGGAGATGGAGGGAGCAGTAAATGCAGCAACGTGACAGCACAGAAGGTAGTGGGGGGCGTCTGCGTGTTTCCAGAATGAGACACACTGCAGTTTTCCAGCAGACAATGCAGGGCATACCTTTGTCTGGAACACTAACAATGCTCCCTCAGATGAAAGGCTGCCCTTGCAGAAGCATCTGGCAGAGACTTTTAAACAGCAGCAGCAACAACAGCAACAGAAGAAGTCCAGCTTTGTTTCTGAGCTTAGTTTTCGAGAGCTGTTTGATGTGAGGGCTCAAGTCCTAACGTAGGACATCAACGCTGATCTGCAAACTTCAAATGCGTGTTTTGAAAAGTACAGATAAGGTCAGCTTGATCTCTGCTTGAATTCTGCAGGCAAATTTCTGCTTGGACACTGTGTGGGGTCCCTGCCAAGTTCTGCTGGAAGTGGTGTTTGGGTTTTTTTTTAAAGTGACCTTCCTCCGACTACGTTATCGTACATGAGTTTCTTGCTGGGACTGAGTATTGTGCAAGGGTCTGAAATCCACTTGCTGCAGCTTTTCTTTCTGCTACCTGTACTCTTCCAAAGCTGTGAGAACCTGAGAGGCAGTGATACCCAGAATCCTGTTGCACAGGGAGCAGGGGGCATGTTTGTTTTTCCACATTGCTGGCAGACTAATGCGATCAGAGTTTCAACACCTGCAAATAAAATCCAGAGCAGCAAGTTTGTACTGTCTGTCGATGCCTTCCAGTATCACAGCAGTGAAAGAACTTTGTCATGAGGGAACAGGACACTTTCAGTCCAGAAAATGAACTTCACATTCTCCATTTAGTTTTCTTTTCTGTTCCTTCCACCTTAGATATTAATAAAGCCCCAGTTGCTGCCATTCAAGCCCAACCTGTAGTTCACTGTAAAGCCACTGGCAACATCACCTTCCCTGTGCACAGATCACCAGGGATAAGGTACTGGGCATGGCAATGGGGTACTCAAAGTAACTGGGCACTTTTTAGTATTTAAAATGATATTTAGAGCAATTATTCCAAGGTGGTAGTGATCAGGTGTCCTGCATAAAGTGAGTCAGTGACTGCTGTCCACATTAAGACCCGCCTGGATGTGTTCCTGTGTGAACTTGGTCTAGGCGGTCCTGCTGTGACAGGGGGATTGGGCTGGGTGGTCCTGCGAGGTCCCTTCCAGTCCCCGAAGGTGCCGAGGCGTGTGCCTCGGTGACCACAAGGTGGGGCACTGCGTCAGCGTACTGGGCTGAAGGGCTCCAGCCCGACTGGTTTGCGCAGGGAGAACGCTTTAGAGTAACGTGAGACCGCAGAGATGGAGGCACAGACCTAGCATTCCGCTTTGCTTTGGTTGCCAGCTGCACTGTGCACGACACTGAATGAGGTAGCTGAGAAAAAGATTTCATACTCGACCATTTCCAAACTTTATTTTAAAAAAAGCTGGCACAGCTAGATCTAGTAACTATGGAAGGAGCAACAACGTGCTTAGAAAAATAACAGCTCATCTTATCTTTCCCTCTTGCAGTTCACCCTTGATCGCATTCCCAGAAGCCGTGAGGTTAGACAGTCTTGGACCTCCTCTGTGGTAACAACCCTCTACTCCATGCTTTACTCCCTTCCTTTGACCTACAGGCTGAAACCAGATTTGGTGGGTAAAGACAGCTTTAACTTACTGTAGAGTTGCTAATCTGCAATATAAAAGTGTGGAACAGCAAGACATTGCAGACTGTGCCTCATGTTTGTGCTTAGAGTTACAGCTCACAGAAAAAGTGGGTTTTGAAGTTTAGTCTTAAAAGTTAAAAAGCAAAATTAAATCAGAATCATTCCAGCTCACACCGACTGCCCCATGTCCTATCACTAGATGACACTGAGCAGAGCCTGGCTCCATCCTCCTGACACCCACCCTTCACATATTTATAGACATTAGTGAGGTCACCCCTCAGTCTCCTCCAAGCTCAAGAGACCCAGCTCCCTCAGCCTTTCCTGATCAGGGAGGTGTCTACTCCCTTCATCATCCTCCTGGACACCCTCCAGCAGCTCCATGTCCTTCTTGAACTGAGGGGCCCAGAACTGGACACAACACTCCAGGTGTTGTCTCCCCAGGGCAGAGCAGAGGGGGAGAAGAACCTCTCTTGGTCTCCTAACCACCCCTCTTCTGATCCACCCCAAGATAAAGCCAAAAGATATCGTAACAACACACCTTGAGAGTGTTTCTTTCAAGAGAGTGATTCTTTCAAGAAAACACTCTCTTGAAAGTGATTTTTCAAGAAGAAGAGGACAGCTTGCAGCTGGTGAATTAGAGTCACAAAGACCCGTCCCCCCTCAGAGCTTGCAGGTAACATCAGCCTGTCACTCCGTGTCAAGGCTGTTGGAGCTAGCAGAGACAGGGTTCTGAGTTCTCGATAGCAATCTCTTGAGGATTGCAGCAGCACAGGCTGCCTGAAAGCCTGGTTATCCTGCTGGCTGGTCTTGTGCCTGAAATTATGTGACCAGTCTGGAACAGGCAGGTTCAGACCAGCAGAAATATATACAGATTCAGCTCTTGTGCTTACCCAGACTTTTCAGCTCCGTGCATATTTATTTAGTCTTTGGCTGACTGACATTAATTATCTCATCTAATGACAAAACCCATCCTGCTGAAGTGGCAGCTCCTCAGCACTTCAGTAATTCTTTCAAGCTGTTCACAAAACTGCACTCTCATGCTTATTACAACACTGAATCCAGTCCACACATTGCCTCAAACGCCTTTGGGGTTGTGAGAGTCTAGAGCTGAAGCAGAGATCAGCAATTGCTAGCAGGCTTTGGCAGTGCAGGACTCAAAGGCAGGTAGTGCACTGGACGCCCAGGTTCAAGCCCTGTGGTTCCTTTAAGAGAAGTGTTGGTTCAAGCTGACTTTTTGCTGCAGTTGTCATCTTAAGGAGCAGGCATCCCAATCAGAGGGGTTTTTAAAAAGCATTATTTTAGCAGAACTTATCAAGTGAATGCTTTATGGAGTTTTAAGTGTTTTAACAAAACCTGGAAAAATCTGTGCAGTTACAAGATGTTTTTAATAAGCAGGGGGATTGGACTAGATGGTCTTCCCAATCCCTAATGATTCTGTGAATTTAGTAGCAGCATATATACAACCCCAGGGGATGTTTGGGAACACAAGTCTTTTAGCTCTCACTGTGAGCTGTGCAGCCAACTATCAGGAGGCTCAGATGTGTTTGTGGTGTGGATTGTGGTACAGAAAAGCCGCTGCCAATCATTTGGTCTCACTGGCTTCATTCATACTGGTCAGCTGTCACAGAATCACAGAGCATTAGGGGTTGGAAGGGACCTTGAAAGATGATCTAGTCGCTTGCTTGCTGGAGTTTCTGGAGCAGTTAATGTAGAGAACAGCAGCAATAGCTTTTTTGCAGTTCTTGTTTTTCAAGACTGCTCTAAAGAACTGGAGATGTGGTGGGGATGGAGGAGGAGATGGCATGCTATTGTTCGTAGAGTGATGTTAACGTGGGAGGAGGGTGGGAACAGTAGAGGAGGGTTTACCTGAAGCAGACACCTTGGAGCAAACATGACTAACGTGTTCAGGAAGGGCTTTGCTACACCACTGTATGTGCTTTTTTTAGCTCATTATTGCAAAAGAAATTCACTGGGAGAACTCACTGCACAGCTTAATGTTTTACTAAAAGTGTCAACAGGGCACATGGCAGAGGAAGAGCAGGAAGTTACTCATCTAATGTCATGGTTTCTGTTTACAAGAGGAATTTAAAGTGACCGAGGGGTTTACAGGCAGAATTATTAGAAATTATCAGCATTGGAGCTGGTAAACTGTCAAAAAACACTTGTCTTTCTAAAAAAGATGTGATTTAGCAAGGCCTTTGAGTGCTTTGTAGTGTTTCAGGGAGCCTCTGACTCAAAACACTACCCAAGGAGTCCACATCCGTGACCAGAGAAGGGCTGGAGGGGAGGCAGTTCCCAAACGGGGTTTTTTTTTGCCAGGGACCAGCCATCATCAACCACAACAGCAGCTGCTACTGGCAGAAACATCTCTGCCATGGTCCTGCTGTAGCTGGGGGGACTTGATTAGATGGTCTTTCAAGGTCCCTTCCAATCCCTAACATTCTGTGGTTACCCTGTGTCTTACATCACTGGAAAGCTGCTTGCAGGCTACTACTTGTATGCATTTCTTCCTTTAAGAAGGTTGTAAATTAAGTCAGAAAGCTGTAAAGATTTTAAAACACTTACCAAAGGAGAGCTGCAGAAGGGAAAGACAATTCTGAGTGGCTCCTAAGGTATCTGGGTGATCACCAAATCCTTACACTCACTTTTCAGCTTGTCAGAAGCACATGCACGTTTGAAGGAGTGACCAAGGTCACCTCCAGACACCTGACAGCTAGAGAAAAGTAGAAATGCTGCAGTTTTCAAGGAGCACAGGTCTAGAGATGTGCTGCAGAGAGGGGCTGAAACCCAGCTAGAACATCCTGTGCGACTTGGTCTAGGTGATCCTGCTCTGACAGGGGGGTTGGACTAGATGATCCCTCGAGGTCCCTTCCAATCCCTAGTGTTCTGCGGAGCTGAAATAGCCCTGAAGGGGAAACAGCACGCCCAGCCCCACAGTTACTTTATGTGCAGTTATTTACATGAGCATTGTGTCCCCTGTGTACCTCACACTGATCTTCTGGCAAGGCTTTAGTTTACTTTACATGATAAAGCAGCTCCATCTAACCCTTCTTCAAGACAGCAACTTCAGAAAGAACTGAACAGCTTCAAGGAGCCCTTTGCTGTCTTGCAGGGCTTGACCCACGCTTGAAACGGGCCTCATGAGACACTAAGAAATGTAGAAGCTAGCTTAGCAGTTCAGTCTGAGATCCATCTTCAGGAGGCCCGTTTCTGGGTTATGAACATCTGCAGTCTGCAAGGCTGAGTCCCTTTAGAGATGTTCAACCAAGTAACACGATTGAGCTGTCAGAAGCGACGACTGGCTCGTGCTCCTGTGGCCAACAATTGCAGCAGCGGAGCTTTGCAGCACGTGCGAGCTGGGCAGCGCTTGCAGCGTGTCAGCCTCAAACAGACCTCTTAGGCACAGGTCTAACATTCCAGGAAAGCAAGGCCTGTGCCAGCACTCTCTGCCTACACCTTCCTTCCCCAGAAAAGCTCTGAAAACCATTCAGCAGCTGCAGCCAGATTTAAGATAGACTCAGACTGAAAATTCCTACCACGAGGATTCCTCCCACGTGACTCAGTCTAGGTGATCCTGCTGTGGCAGGGGGATTGAACTAGATGGTTCATAAGTAGACATGTATTGCAGATCCTTGGAATCACAGAACATCAGGGATTGGAAGGGACCTTGAAATGTCATCAACCCCCCTGCCGCAGCAGGATCACCAAGACTAAGTCACGGTATCACAGTAATGATAAGGTTGGAAAAGACCTTAAAGATCATCCAGTCCAACCTAAATCCACATCAACCAAGTAAACCTAACATCTAGATCATGCCACTCAGCACCTCATCCAGCCTGGAGTCACACAGGAATGTGTCCAGGCGGGTTTTAAATGTCTCCAGAGAAGGAGGCTCCA
Source organism: Rhinopomastus cyanomelas (assembly GCA_013400115.1). Lineage (NCBI taxonomy): Eukaryota > Metazoa > Chordata > Aves > Bucerotiformes > Rhinopomastidae > Rhinopomastus > Rhinopomastus cyanomelas. Next base: position 598,506 of record VXBP01005923.1, on the reverse strand, counting down.
CAAAGGAGACTCTTCCACTTAGGACCAGACTTTTTCTTTTCCTGGGGAAACTTCTCAGCAGTTCCTACTGCCTCAGTGCTCTGCAGAGCCTGAAATCAGCTGTTTTCAGATCAAGCTGCTTGGAAAAACCTGGGTTAAATCAGGCAAAGAGGGCAGCTCTTCTGCCTTGGGGCCTCCTTCCCGTGGGAAGCCTGTAGTAAGAAGTTTACATTTGCACAGCAAGTACAACCAGCTCTGCCATCTCCCTCGGCACCAGCTGCCAGCTGAACGTGTCTGTCCTTTTTAAACTTCTAGAAGCCTGCGCAGCTGATTGTGCTTTTAGCAGTCTAGTGATGCTGTTGTGGCTGCACATCCCATCACGTGTGCCTGGTCCATTCGCTGCTCAGGCCTGGGGAGTTGTTACAGAAGTGCTCGCACAGCGAGTTGTTTGCACGGAGATGGTTATTCCATTCAGCTCACATTTTCCATTCGTGTTGCCCTGCCCAAGATATTTTCACCTCACGGTAATTTAACAAATCACTGTGACAAACAGTCAGTTGTTGTGCCCTACGTGACAGTTCTTGTTAGAACTCTGTGGAAGGCTACAAAGGCTGAGTGGTGGCATTTTTGTCCTCTATCAGCTTCGTAACAAGTGACCTTTGTATCTGGTGCATTCTTTTGTACGCTGGGTTTCCTAGAATCACAGAATCATCAGGGATTGGAAGGGACCTCGAAAGGTCATCTAGTCCAGTTCCCCTGCCACAGCAGCATCACCTAGACCAGGCTGCACAGGAACTAAGGTTTCCCTCAGTAATTCTTTTGGATCATACTGGCAGTAGGTCTGACCTGCTATTGTTCTTCTAGGATCAAAAGCCTCAAAGTAAGCAAGAGCATGAACGTTGGATTAAGACCTTCTGTGAGAACAAATGGGATTGCCTAAAAGAGAAAAATAAAGCTAAGCTGCCAAAATCAGCATTTAACTTCTAAGGAGGAATTATGCATGCCTCCTCTACCTTGTGTGCTGTGCAGCTACCCTGAAGCCACAGTGTAGAGCTACCCTCTGCTGACCACAGACAAACATCCAGAGCTATTCAGATCAACTGGGCTGTAGCTGTGCCCGGTGACTGCCAGCCACACGTGCCTAGAAACACTGCATTTCAGAGGGATGGCAGGAGCAGAGGTGAACTGAGATCTTCGCTTGGGTTCAAGCAGAGTTTGAACTCAAGACTGATCAGTCAGAGCTCCTCAGCTGTCACACCTCTGCGTGCATTTGAGAGCAGGGCTTTGAGTAAACAGTCTCGATAGATGGGGCCACTGAACCAGGCCAGACAGAGATTGCTGACCCCCCTAGATTTTCATTGTGAGGACATTTCAGCCATCAATTGGCATTGGATTTGATTTCTTTGAGTAGAAGGGAGGCTACTGTAGTAAGCAGCAAACTGGTATCAGCGAGTTAGATAATCCTGTGTGTTTAAGTTGGCTCTAACAGCTTGGATGGTGTTTCTTTGGTTCTGTGATTCTTGCACGCTTTGGCCAGGAGGGGTTAGTCTGGTTCAGACTCAGCCCAGGTGATACTAGACACACTGCTGGTACCTAGTGCCTGTGGCTGCAGACCTGGTTCAGTAACCACCATTTCATTTGCTTTGCAGAGACCTTTCACTGAACTGGTTTATGCTTTTCATGCACACAAAGTCCAGTTTCCTTCACTTCCTACTGGTTTATCAACAGCAGTGAAGCACAGCCACAAGGTCACTTCTGCAGCCTGCCTTGGCCTTGGCAGTCTTGTTCTTTGAAGCAGCTCTCTGTCCGGTTGCCAGCTTCTCACAAGACTCACCGGTGCCCCTGTTTCCTGACACAGGCTTGTAGCAGAGGTCACAGAATGACAGAACATTAGGGGTTGGAAGGGACCTCAAAATCACTTGGTTGGTCCCACTAACAACCTGAATGTTAGTGTTGTAGTGACGAACAGTGCCGAAGGTTCTCACAGACCTGAGCATCAGCACCACCTTCACACCTCTCCTGTAGTGACACTCTTAGCTGGCTGGTGGTGGAACCATTCTACCTTTGGCAGCCAGGCTGGGGAGAGTGCTGAGCTCACTGTCCTGTTCTGCTTCCATGTACCTCCAGAGGCATCACTCTTACCGATGGCAGCTGCCACCCCAGTGACCTTTAGTCCCAGTGACAGACCCACCACCTTTCCCTGAAACCCAGGACAGTTAATTAAGGTGCCTAAGGCCAGCATCATTAGAACAAAAAGTCAGGCCTGTGTTCTTCTTTATGAATCCAAACCTAGATTCTCAGACTCTAACCTCACTAAGCTGTTGCCCAACTTGTGAAGCTCCTAATGACCCCAGCTATCTCTCTGTGCATCAGTAAAACCCCGAGGCATACCCAGAAACAGCCCTGAGTGGTTTTAAGTCTTTGTAGTGTCAGGTAGCCACATGCAGAGCCAAACTCCTGCACTCTGCCCAGATCCAGAACCAGGAGCTTCCCTCACTACTTTGCATGTGGATGCTGATCCCAATCACATCGGCTGGGCCTCTTCCTTTGTCTCTTGCCCCTGAGGACACTGGGCTGGTAACTCAGGGTCTGGCCATTTGTAATGCAAAAGTGACAGTGCCTGTGTGGTTGCAATTAAACCCTCTTGTTAAATCTAATTCCTACTGGTTATGTGGAAGCTCTCCTTTTCTCCCACAGAAACATCCACCAGGCAGGATGTCTCCTCTTCCCCCAAGCTTTTGTGAAGTGAGAGGGAGTTGGTGATGCTTCCCAAGGCTTCATTCTGTGACAAAAATAATGCTTAAAACAAGTTGGTGCCCATTAGAAACCCAACTGCACAGCGTGCTAACTTCACTGCCTGCTTTTCTGCTTCTCTTTCTGCCAGCCTGGCACTCACTGATCTGATCTACCCAGGCTAGCTAAACTACCTGTAGGGCCACCATACCTCTGCTTGTTCTGAAGAGCACCTCGCCTACCACGTGTGAGATAACAAGAACCAGAGGTACCAACAGGACGCACAGAAGTGTTCTCATGGCAGTACTGCAGTCTCTAGCTGCCAAGGCAGTTACTATCCTTTTGCCCCCCTGATGGTGCAGGCAGTTTCCAGAGCAGAAGGTGAATGTGCCCAGCTGCAGTTCAACTCTGCCCTTATTGCCTGGCTTACGTTAGACTCCACATCTAGATCATTTTTGTCCCAGCCTGCATTCAGCATGTACGTGCCAGCAGCAAACAGGGTGTGAAGTTTTAAGTACAGGTTGTGGAGAAAAGTGAAGTGGATAAGATCTTGACTCCTCAAAAAGATTAAACCAGCTTAATGACCTTCATGCTGTTCAAACAGAACCTGAAATTCTTCTCTCTGCCCACCAACAGCAGTGGTGAAGAGTTGTTGGAAAAGGTTCCTGCTGCCCCTTTTTTGTTAAAGAAATTTTTTTTGTTTAAAAATATTATCAATTCCGGGCTAGTTTTTCTCAAGGTCAGGCACGCTAAAGAGCTAGATCTAATTTCTGTCATGACTGCATTACCTCTCTGTAGGCAAAGAAAGCCTCCCTTGGAACCTTTTGAGGTGCTCTTTTGTGGAGGCTCAGCAGAAATTGATTGTTAGTGGACGTGGCCTGCTCTGCCTGAACATACTACAGAAGTAACTCACTGCAAAGAGCACAGATGTTTTGTCTTCATCTCAGACCACGTCAGAACACGTGCTAATAAAAGCAGTGCTCTCCCTACCTGGAGATCTTCACGGAGAGGGAAATGCAGGAATTGTGAGGCAGCCTCTCTGGGAGGAAGTAGAAAATACTGCTGTGAGAGAAAGTAAGTCCTGTGCCCCAAAGTCCTCTGGTGAGTCCACAGGGAGGCTCTGAGTACAGCCTGCATTTCTCAGCTCCCCAGCTCACATCTTGGTCATGCACTTGTAAGGTACATTTAGCTACAACTGAAGTCCAAGATGTTGGGTCATTGATACTTTATTTTGGGGTTAGAGCACCTCCAGTATTAAGAAGGCAGGTCCCACAGCTGCAGGGCTGCAGTGCTTGCAGTGAGGGTACTTTGAGCAGTCAGTGAAACCAAGTCCTTGGGAAACACAGGGCAGGAAAGGGGAAGAGCCAAGACCTAGAAACCAGACTCGAGTTGCCTTTGTAGGCAGCACTCAGCGCTTCTGTAGGTGAAGGAAAAGCCCATTTTGGTGGCTACTTCACCTTACAGGGCATTAGGATGAGGTTTGCAGACCAATAATACCAAACACAAGGAAGGGCTGGTGAGCTCCCGAGATGCTGTGATTTACATAGCAGAATATAAATTATTTCACTGCAGATTCTCTTTTCTTGTGCCAAATAAACAACCAGCCTCCTCCCAGCAAAAAAAACCCCAACACACAAACTAAACCATGTGTTACTCCACTCTGAAGTCACAACAGTGGACTCCTGAAATGTCCAAACCCCACTGACATCAAGTGAGCCAGTTAGCGTGGCTTTTTGTTTGATTTCCCTCTCAGCAACCAGAGACCTCCACTCAGCTTCCACTGAACTCAGCTGTTCAGTTTCTCTGTCACAGGCACCCACCACCCTCTGCTCCACTTCCCTTGTTTCTGAAAGATCCTTCAGCTTGTTCTACAGTCACATTTGTAGTTTCCTGAAGGAGGCTTCCTCTGTGTCAAGACAGCACCTTCTGCCCTCCTTAGTTTTCTGTGTTTCTCCATCAGCCATGTGTGTTTGTTGTTATTTCTGCTGCCTTGTGAAAGAGGAATTATTTTTGTCTGACGTTGTTTCTAGAGGTTCTTAAAGCTTATTTATACAAGGTTTCCCCCTATTGTGACTCGCTGTGGCACTTCTGGTTTGGGGGTTCTTCCTTTGTTACTCAGGTCCAACTGCCAACAACACCTAGGTGATCTTCTGAGGTCCCTTCCAATCCCTACTGCTCTGTGATTCCATGAGCACAACATCTGGGTGTCTGTCACCCACAAATAAAAACACAGCACACAGATGAGTCCCTCCAGCTGCTTTCCCTGCGTGGTGCACTGCCTTGCTGACCTTTGAAAAGCTCGTTCCAGAGCCACAACTTGCTTTGCCTAGCAAGGTGGAAACTTGTCAGACAGCCCAGACCAAGGAACTCTGTGCTGAAAACACCTTTGGCTGAGGAGTTTTGTCAGATCTGTAGATGTTCTCAGCTGAGGGAGACTAGTTTATGCACTCCCTTTTTGTATAGGGGAATTAATGGGTTTGGTTTGGGTTTTTTGTTTTGTTTTTAAATGCAGCTTTGTTTGCAGCCAGGCTGGCTTTTTCTCCTGAGTCCCTTCTATCAGGGCACAGCAGTATGGGCATGGTTCACTGTTTTCCTTCTCCTTTCTCATATTGTCTATTGTAGTTCAAACTGGTCTCCAACTTGCCCCCTTCCTTCTTTTCTCCCTTTTTGTAGCACCTTCCCTTTTTCCTTGCCTTTCTTAAAATACCAGGATGGCTTATTCAAGTTTCCTTGGCTTTTGTGACAAACCCCAGAGGTGTCTCCTGGCCTTTCACACCCCAACAGAGTGCACCCAGCAAAACCACGGAGTAAAGTGAGCAATGAGTGACTGCTCTCAGGCACACACTTGCTCCTGAGAAGCAGAAAACACCTAACTGATCGGGGGTTTTCCCTGGGGTGTTGCAAGTCCCTTGCTCTTACCTCCAGTTGTTCAGTACTGCAGGGAAGGAAGAATTGCCAGCACTAAGGAGGCCTGAACCTCCTTGATGTTCTCCAGGAGGTGGTTCCATCACCGGCAAGCAGCACAGTCTTCAGTTCACACGTCTGCAGCAGCCCTACCCCAGCAAGCTGGGAAGCTTTTCTGCTCTGGTCCAGGTGGCAAAGGCCAGTCTCTGTGGGGGTCATTAAGGGGAGCAGCAGGTGGTGGCAGTTTCTTATGCAAAGCTGATCTCACATTGGTTTTGCGCTTTCTGCTAAGTTTGGGGAGGCTGGTGTTGTCCCCCCTTTGATTTGCACCGTGAGCAGCACTCAGCCCTTCCCTGAAGACAGACAGCAAGTGTGTGCTCCCACGTTCCTGATAAAACCTGCGGCCTTTCCGCTGTGCTCATTTGGGTTCAACCACTGGCCTGACATTTAATCCCAGTAAAGCCTCGAGCTACAATCCCAGTGTTGTGGCTGCTAAATGTCACTCTGCCACAGTGCCGCATTCACCGGCTCCAAAGCAGCTTTTGTCAGCAGCGGTGGCATGTGCCAGCGTCCCCAGTGTGCCAGGCTGCTGGCTGAGCTTGTTTGCTTTCAGCAGCTACAGAAAACATCTGAGAGAGAGGGGCAGGAACGATTCTGTTTCGTATGGGAGTGGTCGGTGCTGGATTTCTGGAGAGCTGCCGAGTGGAAAAGCTCCTTTCTGAGCCTGGACTTGCAAACCCCATTGATGCTCAGATCCGTTAGATTGTTAGACTGTCTGCTTGGGAGAGGGTTTTCATGCAGAAGAGGCAGTTTGTAGCTTTGAAAGCAGGCAGCCAGTTCTACAGCTGGACGTTTCTTTGCGTGTGAGCGGTGCAGAGGGCAGCACTGGGTTCTGGAATGATCCCTCGCAGCTTGAGCCAGATAGCCAGGTGACCAGGAAAGTCCTTGGGCAGCTGCAGTGCAGGAGGTCCCAAAAGTGACACAAAGATTGTCTTTGGCCCCTTCTTTCCTCCTTTCTGCTGCCTCAGTGGGGAAGGCTGCTGTGAACAAACTGGAGCTCTTTGGAGTAACAAAGTCTGTTATGGGCAGCCCTGTGGCTACCATCGACAGATGTTGGGAAACACCCTGAATAGCTGGTTGACCCTGTAGAGCCCCAGGTCCTTTCTTGCCCAACAGATGCCTCTACAGCAGACTGATGATTGCCGCTGGATTCCCTGAGAGACCCTTGAATTCTGCTGCAGGGACAGAACAAGAGTCTTGATCTTTCCGTGGGGGAGGTCATCAGTCACTGTCCACAGCTGACTCCTGAGCAGTGTGTTGAAATTCACTGGGACAGCTCATCGTTTCTTAGTGTCTAAGGAAGGCTGTAGGTGTTGCTGTTCCTTTCCACCCTCAAGTCCGAGTGCTGGAAGGAGCTGAGCAGCAGCGTTGGAGCCTTGTACGCTCCCTATTCTGCACAACGCTGCGCTTGCTGTCTCAGGACTGTCTCCTGTATCCCGTGGTCAGTGCCTGGTGTTGGATTCCACGCAGCAGGAATGCCAGTCAGACTTCCTGCTGGTGGGGAGAGAGGGCGTGAGCAGGACGGGTTAGGCCAGATTTTCTGAAGGGGAGCCGCCACCCCAACGAGTGAGCTGCTGCACCAGTTCTCCGTGGGACGTGTCTCTAGACACGTGCTGAGGGTTTGTGTTTAATCCTCACAAAGATTGATTAATAGCTCTGATTAGCAGATCATGATCCTAAATCCAAGTAGAACCAGGCTTGTCTACAGGTTTCTTAGAATCATTTCAGCAGGTTTAGTCCAGGGTCTCTTTCAGGGGACAGTTCTTCAACCCAAGCATTTTAGAGTAGGAACACCTGCAGTCAGCTGCCCTTACCTTTACGAGAGGCAAAGTGCTCTCAGCACCTTTATCAGGGGGATGTTGCCACGAAGCAGAGGGGGAAACATTCTGAACTGGCCAGGCCTGAAGCAGGAACGCCGACCTTTTTCCTTCCCCGGACCAATGTAATGTCTGTCACAAGCTGGTGAAGCTGGAGGCAAAACAAGTGAGTTTATGGGACATAGGGCCATGATTTTGTAAATCGGTCTCCGTGTAACCCCCAGCTGTGCTCGAAAGCACTGGTCACAGGGTAGTAGTTAAATTCAGGAAGGAATTCCTTGCCTGAAGTCAGTGTTGGTACCCAAGCAGGGTGCATCATGTACCCGGCTTAATCCCAGTTAAACTTCTTGGGCCATGTTATGCCTTGATCTGTGCTCAGATCTCATGACTGATCCAACACAAAGCTGTGACTGAGGTAGAAAGCTCTTTAAGTTATATAACCATGGGTCCAGGAATTCTGCTTCCTTCACAGAAATTAACTGTGCCACCTCTGAGCTCTTCTCTTCCTCCTTGATGTGCAAAGAAAGAGGATCTCTTGGGCGGCTAATTTGCAATGTCTTTTGTGTGCGCCATTCACAGGATGACAGAACATTAGGGACTGGAAGGGACCTTGAAAGATCATCCAGTCCAACCCCCTGCCACAGCAGCATCACCCAGACCAAGTCGCACACGAACACAGCCAGGCGGGTTTGAAACATCTCCAGAGAAGGAGACTCCACAACCCCCCTGGGCAGCCCCTTCCAGAGCTCCATCACCCTCACTGGGAAGAAGTTCCATCTCATATTTATATGGAACCTCCTCTGTTCCAGCTGACACCCACTGCCCTAACCCTAGGTGATACTGAGCAGAGCCTGGCTCCATCCTCCTGACACCCACCCCTCACATATTTATAGACATTAATGAGGTCACCCCTCAGTCTCCTCCAAGCTCAAGAGCTCCAGCTCCCTCAGCGTCTCCTCATCAGGGAGGTGCTCCACTTCCTTCATCATCCTCATTGCTCTACACTGGACTCCCTCTGGCAGCTCCATGTCCTGGTTGAACTGAGGGGCCAGAAATGGACTCAGAATCACAGAATGCATTGGGTTGGAAGGGACCTTTGTAGGTCATCTAGTCCACCCTATTGCAGTGAACAGGGGCATCTTCAGGTTGATGAAGATGATCAACTGCCGTGGCTCACAGCCTCATCCATCTCAAATCACTTGCATCCTCTGTTTTTTCTAAGTCCCTTTGGAACTACTTTTCAGCGTGCTGTTAGGCGAGTTCTGCGTGACGCGTAGAAGCCCGTCGCGCGTTCCCATGACACCTCACACACTTCTGATTCCTTACGGCGTGAAAACAACCGTGTTTCCCTTCCGTAAATCCTGTCGTCTCTTCCAGGTGTTGTGCAACGGACCGGGCACTTGTGTTCCTGTCTGTCTGTCTGCTCTTCTTCTTGGGCTTCTTGGCATAAAGAAAGCCATCATCGTGTACGTGGAGAGCATCTGCCGCGTGGAAACGCTGTCCCTGTCTGGGAAGATCCTGTACTACTTCTCAGATCACTTCATCGTCCAGTGGCCTGAGCTGAAGGAGAAGTACCGCAGGTCGATCTACCTGGGTCGAGTAGTGTAGCAGCAGGAGACAGGCTCAACCTAAGGGGAGCTCTGCAGTCCCTGCACCCAGGAAACGCCCTTGTGCAGCACCTTGTTTTCAGAGATCCCTGTTGAGAAACGAGGCTGCTGCTGAAAAGGGAGGCAGCAATAAAGTCATTTGTGTGTAAGTACATCTCTGTGTGGTCGCATTGACTGCCGTCACCAGCCAGCCCTCCAGGAGGGCCGTAGCTCCAGGCTGCCTGCGCTGCCATCCAGTCTTCCTGCTGCGTGAATGGCAGTGTCTGTCTGCAGATAAACACGGGGAGTTGTGTGGATGTGACATTTCCTGCAAGGAAACTCCGTGTCGCTTGCTGGATGGTAGGAGACCAAGTCCTGCTCCAGCACAAGGGGCTGGATTTCCTGTGAGCTGGCAGCGCAGTCCTTCGCGAGCGCTCAGAGCATAAAGGAAACACTTATATTCAGTTGGCTTCCTGACAGCTTGTACTCCAAACAGTTTCGTCTTCCAAAACCCCCAAAGCATTACACCAGTATCATTTTTCCTCTGGGCCTGCCAGAGCTGCCCCTGTAGTCTGTAGTGCACCCTCTGCAAATTGTTGCTGACTTATTAAGAGAAGTTAGAAGGTGACAAGTGTCACGCTGGAGGCACAGCACTTACAGATTTAATAGGTAAGTTCTTCAGAGCTTACTGCAAACATCTGTCTACAGCATGGGGAGCGGACTGTCACCGGGCAAACTGGGTTGGTTCAGGCTCTAAGATATGGAAGGGGAAAAACATTACTGTCAGTGATAAGGGAAGAAGCAGTTTTCCTCTCTAGTTTTGACACAGTGAAACTGACTTCCAGCAAAACAACAAAACCATCTTGGTTGGAAGAGACCTTTGAGGTCATGTGGCTTGGTCTAGGGGATCCTGCTGTGTCAGGGGGATTGGACTGGATGATCTTTCGAGGTCCCTTCCAATCCCTAATAGCTCTGTGATTCTGTGAAGTCCAATCATTAACACACAACTGAGCACAGTGTTCCAGGTGTGGTCTCGTCAGGGCAAAGCAGAGGGGGAGAAGACTCTCCTTACATCTGCTGGACACCCTTTTCTTGATGCAGCCTAGGATACCATTGGCCCTCTTGGCCACAGGGGCACATTGCTGCCCCATGGATAACTTACTGTCTGCTAGGACTCCGAGGTTCCTCTCTATGGAGCTACTATCCAGCAGGATGGCCCCTAGTCTGTACTGGTGCCCAGTGTTATTTCTCCCTAGGTGGAGAATTCTGCACTTATCATTTCTGAACTTCAAGAGATTCCCCTTTGCCCAGCTCCCTCTCCTGTCCAGATCTCATTGGATAGAAATAAGGAGCCACTGACTTCCCTGGCTGCTGGAAACCCCCTGTTTAGTCAGCCCAGCAGCAGCCAAGCACAGAGCCACGGACTTACCGCTGCTGCTGCCTTGATCTGCGTGGTCTCAGCCAAACAGAACCAGTGGCTCCTGCTGTTAGGAAACGAGGGTCCAGAGGAGTATTATTCTTGATGCAGAAAACCATTCCAAATAATCAGAAAACAATACACAGAGAACTACTGTCATGAGGCTGTGAGGCCCTGCGGGGATGCCAGCTGTTAGAACCTGTCCAACAGGCTTCGTAATCCTCAGCATGAGTAGAGTCCCTTGATGTGGTCACACGTGAGCTCCGAACAGAGGGGTTTTTAACCTAGATCACGCCTGTTGATAGGTTCAGACTCTGTGCAGTGCGTACTCGGGTCCTTGGACACAGCCTGGCTGAAGCAGGTCTGGTGTCTGCAAGGGCTCTTTCACCCTGACCTGGAGTGAGGACTCTCATATCAGGACTCGCTGGGTGGTAAACTGGAGAGGCACTGGGCTTTGTTGTGGCTAGCGGGCGTTTGTTTGAGGTCATTGCTCTGCTGTGCGAGGGAGCCGGACGGCAGCGAGGGCTGAGGCCGCCTCTTCCTCTGCGCTAGGCGAGGGGCAGCAGCGCAGCATCAACAGCCCAGGGCTGGAGAAGCAAGGCAAGAGGCAGGCAATGAATGCTTCCATCCACGCACCACGTCCCCTGCCTGGACAGCCGCTGGCCCGCAGCAAGGCAGAGTCCCAGACCGCCTCGTTCATAAACACAGCCAAGGTGTGCGCGGCAGGGAGTTCACGTGCCCCTTCTGTTTGGAGTAAAGCAGAACGTAGCCCACCCTCATCCTGTTCTAGCTTTATACCTTGCTGACAGCAGCTCTGGCTGCTTGGTTCCCCACTTTGAGCCAAGCCCAGGCAGGGTCTGGGGGTTTGGGGTGCTTCCAGACTGTGCATCCACAGGCCTTCTGAGTCTGCCTTTGGATGCTGGGCAGTTCCAGGAGGTTTCTTCCACCTGTCACCTGTGTGGCAACAGCTACAGCTGAGGGAAAGCACTTGCCTGCTCCAGCATGTAACCTCTCATGTAAAGTCTCTAAGGGCAACAGATGTCTTCACAGGAGGCTGTTCTGAGAAACTGAACTCCAGGCCCTCAGATGTGGAGGAATCTCATATTCCAGGAAGACCTGGGACGACTTTTCACCCTCGACTTCACTGCCATTTCAGGGAAGCAAAGCTGGGGGAATCTCTGCCTGTGTTCCCCAAGCGGTGTGTTCTTTGCTCTGTTTGGGAAACAGAGGCTAAAGCAGCACATACAAAGCTGTTAGCACATACAAAGCTGTTAACACCCAGTCCCTTACACCTGTGCTCTTAGTGGCTGAAGTGCCAGCCTGAGTCAGAGACACTCACTTGCCAGTCATTTATAATGTCTTAGCAAGTGAAAACTCGGATCAGAAGTGACCCGTAAGTGTGTAAAGCTGAAGCAGGTAGAACTACTCAGGAGCAGCTCAGAGAGCTCACAGCCTATCTCTGACCAAAGCCCTCAACAGAGGGCAACCACAGAGGACAGAATGCAGAAGAGTTCCTGGCTGCAATTCTCTTAAAGGAAGTTTCGTTATCAACCAGGCTGACTTTTCCTTGAAAGGTTATCTCAAGTAACTGCTAGTTCTCTCCACCATGGGAGCTGAAGTAAACTAGCATTTTGTTATTGAGCAGCTCTTATCTTTTGTTTTTAGTAGGGGGGTGCAGCCCAACCATCATTGTTCTAGGGGAAAATGCATTCTTCCTGCTCCCAGCATGGGACAGAAAGCAGCACTCCCAGGCTCTGGCCAAAGACTTAAACATCGCTTCATATTCCCGTGCCACTTGGTCTGGGTGATCCTGCTGTGGCAGGGGCATTGGACTGGATGATCTTTTGAGGTCCCTTCCAATCCCTAATGATTCTATGATTGGACTAGATGGTCTTTCGAGGTCCCTTCCGATCCCTAATGATTCTGTTTGGACTAGATGGTCTTTCAAGGTCCCTTCCGATCCCTAATGATTCTATGATTCTGTTTGGACTGGATGATCTTTTGAGGTCCCTTCCAATCCCTAGTGATCCAATGATATTCTTGCATTTCATTTTCTCTCCTAAATCTTAACATTGAGGCAAACAACATCTGTGTAATTTATGTGGTGGATATTTGGAGTCCAATGTATGCCCTCTTTCTTCTCCATTCCCAAAGGAGGGACACATAATATCTGACGGATTTAAAGAAAAATGGGGAAGAAATAAAGCCTTACAAAAACCCCCACAAACACAGCTTTATGGAAACATCATCATAAAAACTGGCAAAAGTGCAAAAGAGAACAGAGAGCACCCAGAAATCCCTTCACTGGGTCCTGGAAGCGGCATCTAAAGGGGTTTTAGTGCTCAGCTTGCTCTATGCATTAGCTGACAAATACTGCTTCTGGTTTGGCCCGGCTGCCTCCTCATGGAGAAGGTACGTTGTGTGGACATTAAAAAACAGGCTCATTTCATGGTAGAAACAGAGGCAGAGAGGAGTGCCAGCTGCACTGCAGTAAAACAGATGAGAAGAACCTTGACTCTCGACAGAAGCAGTTTAGAAGGTTGTCTCCAAGTCACACCAGCAGAAAGCTGAGCAGACCGACCCGGAAGCTAAACGGACTGATGCTCTTTGTGACAGTGACCCAGAGACCTGGCAGCTCTGCCGTGGCCATTCCAATGAAGTTAACTTGGTCTGTGTTTTCAGGCTGACTTCAGGAAGCCCTGAAGGCTGGTTGCTGAGTGCAATGTGGAAGACAACCTCTCCTAGGACAGGGTTTGTTAACCATTTTAGCAGGACTAGTCTCCCAGTCAGTAGTAAACGCCGCACGCATGGAGACCCGGTGATGAGCACACGCAGATCATTTGACTGGAACTTATTTAACCAGTACAGAAATACACTGGGAGGATGGTGTCTGCATCATGAGGAGGAAGAACTGGAAGTTCACAAGAGAAAAGGAGAGCTTTCAGAAAAACAAGTCGTGTTCTGCTGCAAGATGTGACAGTGCCAGGAGCCAGAAAACCACCAGTACTGGTCACGGTGGGGCAGAACACAGCCAGCACTGTGCAAGGTGTTTAAGGAGCCCCCTGGTTCTTGGTCAGTTTGATATCCTTCCCCTTTCCCTGGCCCATGCTGACACCACATACTGTCCCAATAAGAACCTGGTTGTTCTAGGAAGTGGGTGAGGATCTCAGCAAACAGCTTGTTTGCAGCACAGCTTGAGCCTGGACCCTTCCAAAAGCTGGGTCTCACTTTAATCACGGTACTTCCTTATGGCACAAAGACAGTCTCGTGACCAGTGCTGCTGAAGTCCACAGGAAGGGCTTTGAGGCAGAGGTCACCTTGCAGAAAGCAGCTTCGCAGAGGGCAGGACTTTGCACGAGAACTGAAGAAAGCCACTGGCTTTCACTGCGATAGCTTTGGACAGCTTTCTTCATCTGCTTTGCCGCTTCGTGCTGCGATGGCCACGAAGAAGGAAGAGAAGGTGACGTGTGATGCAAGGAGACCAACCTTTGCTGACAGCGTTTCTCAGCTCTTTCTTACCTGCTGACCTAAAACACCCGATGCGCTGTGTGTTATAGTCCGTTTAACGGGTCAGCAGAAACACACATGCGGGAGAAACAAGCAGCCTCACGCTTGGCTGTGCCCCTGGTCGGCTTCGGCCACGCACAGACCTATCAAGAGACCTATTTGTGGATCCACAGCATCAGTTCTACACATCCCTTCTGTTATCTTTGCTCACACCCACAGAACGAAGCCAAACAAGAAGCTTAATATGTTTGTTTTTCTCTAACCAGGGAGAGACTGGGGGAAGTAACAAGGAAATGGGTGATCCACAAGAGGCACATCTCCAAGGAATGTTTTGTGTTTCAAAAGACTTACAGCGTGTCAAGATCCTGCTCTGGCAAAGGGGATTGGACTAGATGATCTTTTGAGGTTCCTTCCAGTCCCTCATGTTCTGTATGTGAAGATACTACCCAAGACAAATCATTCCATTGCAAATGGAAGCTTCACAAACAGTAGCTGAGGCAGCAGTCCAGCTGTTGCCAGGTACTTGTCACTGTTCCACCCAGAAGGCTTCATCTGGGGGTTGGCAGATGAAGGGGGGAAGCTGGTGAGTTTTCTGTAATAGAGAAGTCAGTAGCCAGGACTACGCAATGAGGTGATCTCCTGGACGGCACCAAATTCAGACAGGTGCTCAGAGATTCCCTGTACAGTGGGAGAGAATGGGGGGGAAGGATATTCGTAGGTGGAACAAGTTGTCCTTACACTGTGCAGCAGATGAATTTTAAGAGAGTCCACAGCATAGAGTTACAGGTTAGGGGGTTTTTTGTATTGAAATTCCAAAAAGCATTTTCAATCGTGCATTGAAGGGCACAGTCCTGCCCTTTGGGGATCCTGCTCTGCCAGGGGGATTGGACTGGATGATCTTCCAAGGTCCCTTCCAATCCCTAATAATTCTATGACTTGGTCTAGATGATCCTGCTCTGCCAGGGGGATTGGACTGGATGATCTTCCAAGGTCCCTCTGTGGTTCTGTGCATCGGTGCACAGTAACTCTTCAAATACAACCCCCTCTGCTCGGTTTAGGAAGGAGTGGATATTTGTAAGGTTGTACCAGCAGCCAGTTCTGCTCGGTGAGCATGACTGCAAAGTCTACTTTGGGCTGCCAGGAGCCTGGCGATCGATCGAGTGCTTCCTGCCTCATTGTTCCACAGCGCGGCTGAACTCTGCTGCTTTTCATTTATGATCCCGCTTGCGCTGTCAGCTGACACCGAAATGAATGTCCTAACCTCCAGTTCTGTGGTTAAAGGATCCCTCCCCAGCACTCACTGCCAGGATGGTTCCAGAAAGTATTATTCAGCAGCAGCAAACAGGGCCTGGCTTTGCAGGCAGCTGCTTGTGAAAGCAGCCAGCAGAACAGCTGGGATCGCGGTTCCTCTGCGCTGCCGCCGCACCGAGAAGCAAAGCGCTTAGAGAAGGGCTGTGCTGTTTGTGGAGAAGCATTTAGAAGGTATTTGAGCAGCAGCTGAGTCAGATTTCACAGCAAAAATAGCTACCTGCAAGGGGCAGTGGGTGTCAGCTGGAACAGAGGAGGTTCCATAGAAATATCAGAAGGAACTTGGTCCCAGTGAGGGTGACAGAGTCCTGGAAGGGGCTGCCAGGGGGTTGTGGAGTCTCCTTCTGTGGAGATGTTTAAAACCCACCTGGACATGTTCCTGTGCAACCTCACAGCACACACACAAGAGAAGAAGAAAACAAAAACCATCTCATCTTTCAGGAGTTCTGAAGTTTTGTGGGCTGCAATACAAGCACAAGATGGACAAGATTAATGAGCTGGGATAAAGCAGCTAAAAACCACAGGGTTCTGTGTTCTGGTAGCCTTGGTTTTCTGAGCATCAGCTATTCCTAATACCCTTCTCTCCCCCCAAGTCTGAGTCACATCCTCTGACATCCACTGAAGTATATTAACAGTGACAGGGATTATTTGAAACCTCTCTTGTCCAAACACACTTGGGATCCTTGCTATTGTGCAAACTGAGTCTCCACATCGTGGTAGCCAGCCTCTGGCTAGATGCCACTGTATCTCAGCCACTCACTCATCACTGGCCACACTCAGCAGCCTGCTTTCCTCCGCACCATTCCAGTCCCAAGTAACCCTATAAAGGCCCCTGAAGATCACTTTTGTTTTGCTCTCGAAGTCACCAGAACCTCTAAGCAAAGCTTAGTGTAAGTTCAAAGAGGGATCAGGAAGCAAAGATCATGAAAAGGCAGAAAACTCTCTGCATTCTCTGCAGTACGTAAGAACAGCACGTGAGAACTGGAAAGGATTTCTGGTGAGGAGCTAATCTCAGTTAGAAAACACTGCCCAGATAATTAAAACACAAAGTCCAGATAATTAAATAATAGATAATTAGATCATAGATCATATATATCATAATAATACCTAGCTAATTAAAATGGTATTAGGCAGCGAGGGGAAGGTTTACGTTCCTTTTCTCCATAGTCAGGCTTTTCACTACTGAAGACTATCACTGGATAATTAACCAGGCATAATTAACATCAGCACAGCTCGAGCACAGTCTTGTTTCAATGAGCAAGTGTGAGGCTATCAACCACCAGGAACCCAACCTACTCACAGGGCAGCAGTTTCACTATTTCTGTTTGATATCCAAATGGATGTTTGAACAGGGCAACAAGAAGTTGCATCAAAAGCCACCACGTTCCTTAAAAATCAGTCTGTTCTGAAGCCATCATTGCAGAACAAATGGGAGGTGGAAGAGAAAAACAGGCTGAGCGCACTGTTCCTTGACAGACTTGATGCCCAGACCCTGTTGAGGTGGCACTCCAACAAGAAGCAAGATGCTCAAGTGGGATAAAAACCAAGTGTTGGGGTTTGGAGAGGAAGCGTTTGATCTCATGTCGAGCACTGGCCAAATGGTGAATGTAGTCATTGCCCTTCAAATCCCAGAGAGCCAGGACCTCTCTTTTCAAAATAGCTACTGGGAAAGCTCCTTTTTGTGTGGAGATGGGAAACTCAAGCGGCAGCTATTAACGGAGAATTATGGAAGCTCCTCTTCCTCTGCTCCACTGTGGTTAGGCAACATCTGGTTTACTTAATCCAGTTCAAGGAGGACAGGTTGCTACTGGAGAAAGTCCAAGCAGAGCTGCTAAGGTGATCAGGGGATGGGAGCATCTTCCTTTGAGGAGAAGCTGAGAGAGCTGGTTTCTTGGAGAGGAGGAGACAGGGGAGGGCATCTCATTGATGCTTCCAGGGTATCTAAAGGGGGTATGTCTGGGGGATGAGACCAGGCTCTTCCTGGTGGTGCCCAGAGACAGAACAAAGGTCAATGGGCATCTAAAGGGTGAGTGTCAGGAAGATGAGACAGAACAAAGGGCAGTGGGCACAAATTGAAGCACAGGAGGTTCAGTTTAAACAGAAGGAAACCCCTTCTTTCAGTGAGGGTATCAGCACTGAAACAGGCTGCCCAGAAAGGTTGTGGAGCCTCCTCTGGGGACATTTAAAACCCATCCTGCTTTGTGGTGGTCTGTAGAAGAACCTGCTCTGGCAGGGCAGGGGTGGCTAGATGATCTTCAGAGGTCCCTTCCAACCCCCAACATTCTGTGACTACACGATAGAACATTTATTTTCTCCATTCCTCTAGTTCCCTCGTAAGTCAGAAAACAGATTCTTAAAGCTTAATAGAAAAATAAGGAACATTTCAGGCTTTAAAGTCATTCTGCGTTAGAATTAACTGGCTAGAACGTTCATTTTTCCATCTGCTCAGAGTTTAAGAAGATGAGACATTTACTTAGTACCAAGTCTCTGTAATTTTAAGGAGTTCAGCCAGCAGCCCCTTTCCCTGGCGGTGCCCTGTGGCTCTGAGCGCTCCCTTGGCTCTAGGAGCAGCACATTCCCAGGCTGACATTATGGTTCAAACAGACTGTTGGCAGTAGGTGTGTGTGCACATCCTCTGCCCCCTGCCACTGTGAGGAGAAGTCCTGGCCAGCTGCCTTTGGCTCTCTGGTGCCCAGGGTTGCTGGGGGAGCAGCCCAGTGAGCTCAGCACAACAGTCCGGCTGGTGGGAGGTTTTGAGAAGAGCCACCAGAAACAAACCAACCAAGCCAAAGTCACCACTTTGAAGGAGCCTAACCTTGTCTTTAACAGGAGTGCAAAGGCACAGCACCAAGCTGTTTGTCCACCAACACCTGCCTTAAGCCGAGCTGTGAAAGCTGAGGGGTCTTTTTTTCCTTCACAAGCGTGGAGGAGAACAAAGGAGGGGACACACAAGTGTCATCTCCCTCCCAAGGAGGGGTTCTAGTAACAAGCTGTCCCCGCAGGCATTTCCTTTGTGTGTTTTGCTCTATTGTTCTTGTAGGTAAACATCACAGGAAGAGAAACTGATAGCTTGTCAGCAAATGAAAGACTCCAGCACACCGTGCCGGGGAGGCAGCCCCTCTGCGTGTGCTGTGGGTCCTGCTGAGGAGGGGTGAAGCCTACCCAACAGGGGGAACAAACGGCTCTCTGACCTACCTCCTGCAAGCCAAACTCACCTGCTCTTAGGATGCTGGGGGAAGAAAACCAGCACATGTCAGGCATTTTGGTTGCTCACCCAGAGCAGGTCTGGTCCTCTGCAGCTCCCTCAGCGTTTTGGCATCATCAGTGGCTCTGAAGACATCTCCGTATAAGGGGATTTACTCAAGCAACACAGGGAAAACACAGAGCCCAGATACCAGAAGAGTGTCCTGTGAAGGCTGGCTTTGCCTCCATTATGCAGTTTGTGGTGAGGTCTGCATACTTAGTTTTTCCAGATGTTGATTATAAGACACTTGTAAGCAGATCTTCGTGATAGAATTCATGGCTGCCAAGAAAACACACTGGTCTGTGGTCTGGTCCAGAGGAAAGAGGAGTGGGCTACAAACATCTCATAGCATCCATAATTGCTCTACAAGGCAAAATGATGTCTCGTGGGGCAAGGACAGTCTGTTAAGTAGCCAAGAAGCAACAGAGCACATATGCAGCATGATGCACTTCATGGAGGCAGTGCTGCCTACCCCCAAAATCAGAGAATCATTAGGGATTGGAAGGGACCTCAAAAGATCATCCAGTCCAACCCCCCTGCCAGAGCAGGACCACCTAGACCAAGTTGCACAGGAACATCTCCAGGTGGGTTGTAAACACCTCCAGAGAAGGAGACTCCTCCAAAGTACTTAGCAGCATGAACAGTAGAGGTGTCTGAGGTAACACGTGAACAGATGCTCTGCAGGCTTCCTTGGCACTCCTGTTGTTTTCAAAAGGAATCCTGCTAAATGAAAGGCCAAGGGCAGCTCTGGACGGCACTAAGGTCACTCTTGGCTCTTGTGTGAGGTTCTCATTTTGCACTTTCCTCAGAGCTGCTGCACATTATCCTAACGTTTGGTCCTCACAGGCATCAAGCACCAGAACAATGCAGGACTGACTAGAGTCACAAGTTGTATTTATCCTACAGGTGTTTTAACAAGTCCCAAGTTAATGAGGCTGAAACATCACTGAGCATCAGTGCCACTAGCACCCAGGCACAAGGTATTTCACAACACCAGGATAGCACAGCAACACGGGAAAGACTGCCTCAAGTTTAAGGGAGTTGCAAAAGAGTTAGCTTCTGCCTCCTAGCTAAAGCATTTCAGAGGGAAAGCAACCAGTACAGTCTTCTCCTTGCCTCATGGGGTTTGTACTCACTCAACAGTGTTTTTTCCCATTGATCCTTAGAAGAAGATCTAGTAGTAACTCAGAAAGCCTACAACATCCTTCCCCTCCTTAAAGCACCAGGCTTTTGGAAACCACTTTCTTCAGGCAGCTCTCCTAACCAGTTACCTCCAGGCCAGAGAGGTCCATCAACAGCAGCAGAGTGCAAGACCTGCTCCTCACCACAGTCAGCCCCCACCCATACCAAGGTAGCTCCAGTTTCCTCCCATACTCTTGAGCAGTGTAACTCCTACCTTCCATCCAGGAAGGTACTCATCTGCTCCAGGGAAAAATCACTCCCACACACACACAACCATAAACACACACCCAGTGTGAGCTTTCTCCATCTTCTCCCCCCAGTTCAGAGCCCCTACTACCCCTCAGACCAGTCACACCACTCCACAAAGCCTTCCTCCTGCCCTTATATATCATCCTTCGGTGCTAGTCCTGGCAAATCAACTTCCTGCGCACAGTTTAGCCCTCCCCCCTGAGAAAAACCCCTCCCCAGCTCCCTAGCCTTCAGGGAAATCATCCCACTCATCCTCAGCTGAGCCAGCTGATTAAACCAAGGCCCTTGATCAGGATCAGATGGGTAGGAACGAGACAAGAAAACTGACTTCACAGCATCCCAGAACATCATGGATTGGAAGGGACCCCAAAAGATCATCCAGTCCAGCCCCTCTGCCAGAGCAGGACTGTGTCTCTTCGGCGCTCTGTTTCCGTAGGTCGCAGCTGGAGCGATCCGTGTGTGTTTATGACATTACAAGCAGCTGCTGAAGAAGTTATTACCATGTCAGAAAGAGGATTGTGCTTTCAGGTAGCAAGTAATTCTCGTACAAATCCTCTTTCCACACAAACAGCCTTAGCAGGAAGGAACGTAGACAAATGGGGCAAAGATAAGAGACTTACACGTAATGAGCCAGATTGCCCAGTATGCTCCAGCTGCTTGGCGCTGCCACCGTGATGGGTTTGAATCTGCTTTGTGTTGTCGTGAGTGATGTTTCTAAGGATGCTCAGACAGTTCTTGTACACCTTCTCAGAAGTGGGGTGGTTAGCAGATCGAGAGAGGTTCTTCTCCCTCTCTACTCTGCACTGGTGACGCTGCATCTGGAATATCGTGTCCAGTTCTGGGTCCCCCAGTTCCAGAAGCTGCTGGAGAGAGTCCAGTGCAGAGCAACAAGGACGATGAAGGAAGGAGAAAGGCTGAGGGAGCTGGGTCTTTTGAGCTTGGAGAAGAGGAGACTGAGGGGTGACCTCATTAATGTCCATAAATATGTGAAGGGTGGGTGTGAGGAGGATGGAGCCAGGCTCTTCTCAATGTAATCTAGTGATAGGACAAGAGGCCGTGGGTGTCAGCTGGAACACAGGAGGTTCCACATCAATGTGAGAAGGAATTTCTTCCCGGTGAGGGTGATGGAGCCCTGGAAGAGGCTGCCCATGGGGGGTTGTGCAGTCTTCTTATCTGGAGACATTTCAAACCCCCCTGGATGTGTTCCTGTGCGACTTGGTCTAGGTGATGCTGCTGTGGCAGGGCGATTGGACGGGATGATCTTTCAAGGTCCCTTCCAATCCCTGATGTTCTGTGATTCATGACTGATCACAGAGTAAATGGCAGCAGTTGCCCCAAGAGGTTGGTCCTGCTCTCATCCAATGGTCAGTATCAGATGAAAACAACCAAATGGGACTCGTGCCCTGCTCAGACGAAGTAAAAACAACCCACAAATGAAGTGATTTATTTGAGGATAATTTAACCCTGAGTGTCCAGCAAGAAAACGTTATGCCATACTTTTTTCTGCTACCAATCAGCACAATTCTGTTTCAAAATTGCTGGAACATATCATTTGTGGAGCTGAGAAAAGCATACCAGCATCCCAAACGACTCGTGCCCCTGCCTATTGCAGCAGAAATGATTGAGAGCATTAACAAATCAGGTCCTGATCCAACTTTACTCGAGCCAGTGGGAGTGTTTCTAAGAGCTTTGGAGGATACTGACTCTAGCCCTAAATCATCTGTTCTCTGAGGCCATGAAAGATGAGTTTATCCCAACATGAATGTCTGAAAACTAATGAGCTTTCATTATGTTCACGTGAATCGCCATTTCCCTCACCCCATTCTTCAGTTTCCTGCTTCTCTTGCACAGTTTCCTTTTCCCAATAGGTAGTTGAGGCAGCCCTGCTTCCTTTAATTAGGAACAGCCCTGGCTGTTTTCGTTAGAGGCTGTGCTGTGGTGGAGCGGTTTGAGCTGAGCTGATGCGCAGAACCACGGCATTAAACAACCTCCTGGCCGCCCTGCAAGTCCCTCAGGACTGTTAGGGCCCGACGGGGCTCCCACCGCAAGTCTTTTGAAAGAGCCCTGTTGGCTTCAACCGGAGCTAGACCACATGCTTAGTCTTGAATTTTTGGGATGAAATAGAAGCACAGAGCAGGCATCTCTGGGCCACACCAAGCAGTGGCTAGGTGGGCCCCAGCGCCAGCAGCCGGGCTTGCAGACGGCTGTTCTGCTCACCCAGCTAGTCCTAGCAGCACTAGTGCCAGCAGCAGTGATTTGATCGTTTCACGTATGTTCACATGTATTTGGAAGGTTACTTTGCATGCCTGGGGTTACAGGAAACACGGTGCTGTATTTTCAGGTCACCGTGTGTGGAATCTATGCTCTCAAAAGTGGCACCAGTGCAAAGCCAGCCGCAGCCCAGCGCTTGCTGCTCCCTGCACTGGCTCTGCTGTGATCCCTTTGGCATGAATGCCCAGCGTGTTTGTGTGCCCTGAGCTTCCCAGGGCAAGGTGGACCCCCCCATGCCAGCACATCCTCGCGCCGTTCCTTAGCAGTGGGGCTGAGAAGTCACCCACAGCAAACCCTGGAGGTGGCAGCTTTGGCAGGACCGTGTGCCATGGGCGCAGTGACAGCCAGGGCAGAAGAATGATGAGTTCCCAGAATCACAGAATTACTGAGGCTGGAGAAGACCTCTAAGATCATCAGGTCCAGACTATGACCTAACATCACCACAACAGCTAGACCAGGGCACTAAGTGTCACATCCAGTCTGCCCTTAAATTTCTTCAGGGATGGTGACTCTACCACCTCCCTGGTCCACTCCAGTGTCTGATCACTCTTGCCGTGCTCCAGACTCCACCATGATGTCTCTGCGGTGACTCGCGCACGTTTCATCTTCCCCTCTTTGCTGTCTCCGGGTTTTGTCAATGTTCCTCGTGACTTTGGAACCTTCTGACGGAATGTCAGAAGCACTTCAGGCGATCACATAGTGCCAGAGAACTCTGCGTGAGCGGCCGAGGCTTCCTCCTCTCAGCAGCCAGCCCTGCCATCGGGTCAGCTACCCCTCAGACCGGCTACCTGAGCCCTCGTCTCCGGGCTCGCAGCGCCCGTCCCGGGCCCGTGGAGGGGTAACGCCACTCAGCGGGAGCCGGCCTCCGGGCTGGTGTCCCGCTCTGCCAGCGCTCTCAGCCCGGCCGGAAGGAGCCTCCGGCATCTCGTAGCGGGGAGTCCCCTGGCTGGCAGCAGAGCGCTGCCGGGGCCCCCCCACCTCCCAACCCCGCACGCTGCCCGCGCGGCAGAAACCGGCGGCGGCGGCAGCACTGTCCGCGGTGGCGGCGGATTCCTTCCCGCTGACGTTGCCCCGTTCCGCTCCCCGCCCCGGCAGGACCCCACGAGCGACACCCGGGGCGGGGCAGGGGGGCGGGGCCAGTGCCACGCCCCCGCGCCCCCTCCCGAGTCGGGCCGGGAGGGGCCGGAGCAGCCCCGCGCCCCGATTGGCGCTCAGGAGACTCCAGCGGGCGCGGGGCTGGGCCGGGAGGGCGGGACTGGAACTTTCCGCGGCCGCGGGGGACTCTCGCCTCAGCCCAGAGCCCGGAGCCGCCAGCGCCCGCGACCAGCGCCCCCAGGCAGCGGCGAGACCGCCGACATGACCCACTTCAACAAGGGCCCCTCCTACGGGCTCTCCGCCGAGGTCAAGAACAAGGTACGGCGGCGCGGCGGCGCGGGGGTCCGCCGGGCTTTGTCTGTCCCGGGACGCGCCGCGGGGCTTGGNACAAAGGCCTCGCGCCGGGGGCGCGGCCTGCAGCGCCGCTCTGTGCCCGGCGGGGAGCGCTGCGTGGCTCGGAACGGGGACGGCGAGCGGTCGCTGCTGGCGGCGGTCGCGGGGCTTTGTGTGAGGTTCTGCCGCGTACAGTCGCCTCGGGGTTTTGTCGCCCCGGGCGGAACAAAAGGTCCCGCTACGCAGCCGCTGCCGGGCGGCGAACGCGCACCAAAGGCGAGTGGCGCCGGCACGCTGCTCGGAGTGTCCGCTCACAGGCTGGAGCCCTGCATGCGGTTTTCGATCGCTGCCCGGTTATTTCATACCCACAGCTGGTGTCGGGATCCGGTGCAGAGCCAAATCCCGTTCTACTTGGGCTGAGCAGAAGTGAGGGGAGGGAGAAAAGCGGGGCCTTTCAGTCACGGTGATTTATGCGGAAAGACCGAGTTAACGCGTTGGAAACTTTACCACAGAACATCAGGGATTGGAAGGGACCTTGAAAGATCATCTAGTCCAATCCCCTTGCAGGATCACCTAGACCAAGTCGCACAGGAACACATCCGGGGAGTTTAAACAACTCCAGAGAAGGAGACCCTACAGCCCCCCTGGGCAGCCCCTTCCAGTGCTCTGTCACCCTCACTGCGAAGAAGTTTCTTCTCACATTCACATGGAACCTCCTATGTTCCACTTTACAACCATTGCCCCTTGTCCTATCGCTAGATGACACTGAGCAGAGCCTGGCTCCATCCTCCTGACACCCACCCTTCACATCTTTATAGATATTAATGAGGCCACTCCTCAGTCTCCTCCAAGATCAAGAGACCCAGCTCCCTCAGCCTTTCATCNGCGGCGGCGCGGGGGTCCGCCGGGCTTTGTCTGTCCCGGGACGCGCCGCGGGGCTTGGCCGCCTCCCGGCGGGGTCCCCGCCCCGCGACAGCGCCCCTGGGCAGCGGGAACGCGCTGCAGCGGCGGGACCGGGGCTGCCGGCGTGGGGCGGATCTGATTCGCTCCGCGTCCCGCAGTGCACCTGCCCGTGCGGCAGCCGCGGCGCGGAGCGCCCCGCTCGGTCCCCGTTCCTCTCGCCATGGACCGGGATGAGGTGCCGGGGCCCGCAGCCGCGCCGTGCGGCTGCCGGCGGAGCGGAGCAGTCTCGGCCCTCGGTGCCGGCCCCGCCGGGCCACGGCGCCGCCGGAGCGAGCGGAGGGGGCGCGCGGCACATTCCAGCCGCATGACATCATGGGCACGGGCGGCGCGCGGCCAATGGGCGCGGGCCCCGCACAGACCGCGCATTGTCTGCGCGCCCCGCCNTGATTTATGCGGAAAGACCGAGTTAACGCGTTGGAAACTTTACCACAGAACATCAGGGATTGGAAGGGACCTTGAAAGATCATCTAGTCCAATCCCCTTGCAGGATCACCTAGACCAAGTCGCACAGGAACACATCCGGGGAGTTTAAACAACTCCAGAGAAGGAGACCCTACAGCCCCCCTGGGCAGCCCCTTCCAGTGCTCTGTCACCCTCACTGCGAAGAAGTTTCTTCTCACATTCACATGGAACCTCCTATGTTCCACTTTACAACCATTGCCCCTTGTCCTATCGCTAGATGACACTGAGCAGAGCCTGGCTCCATCCTCCTGACACCCACCCTTCACATCTTTATAGATATTAATGAGGCCACTCCTCAGTCTCCTCCAAGATCAAGAGACCCAGCTCCCTCAGCCTTTCATCATAAGTGAGGTGCTCCACTGCCTTCATCGTCCTTGTTGCTGTGCACTGAACTCTCTCTAGCAGCTCCAATGTCCCTCTTGAACTGAGGGGCCCAGAACTGGACACAATACTCCAGGTGTGGTCTTGCCAGGGCAGAGTAGAGGCGAAGAAGAACCTCTCTCCATCTGCTAAGCAGCCCCCTTATGATTCACTTGTTCTTTCTTTCAGTTTTGCATTATCATCAGCTTCTTTAGGGCCTCCTGAGAGAAGTTGTTCCAAGGCCCTGTGTGAGCGGAGCTTTGAAAGTGCTGTATTTCACTCCCTTGTGCCAAGGGCCTTTTACTTCATCTTGCTGAGTGTCTGTGATTTCACTTCAGTTTCTCTGCGTTCTTCAGTGCAGATGTGTCAGAGGGATGGGTGTTCTGTGACAGCTTCAGGTTGCTGTTGGTGTGCCCCTTGGAAATGTGCGTGCCGTGGCGCCCTAACAAGCGACTGAAATGCGACAGAGCCAGGCAAACCAAAATGCTCGACCACCACCAACCCCAGCAAAAGATACAGCTTCACACCTCGAGAATGCTGCTTCTGCTGCGAGAGATCCCATTTCAGAGCAATCCCCTCCTGGCCAGGTTGCCTGCCTGTCTTGCGTTAGGCATGTTTCAGTTTCTGTTTGTACTTCTAGAGGATCGGAGACTGATGCAATCTCTGTGAAGATCAGAAGATCATAGAATGAATCATAGAATAGGTTGGATTGGAAGGAATCTCAGAGATCATCTGGTCCCAACCCCCTGCCACGGGCAGGGACACCTCCTACCAGACCAGGTTGCCCAGAGCCCCGTCCAGCGTGCCCTTGAACACTGCCAGGGATGGGGCATCCACAGCCTCCCTGGAGTAGGCTGTTACAGTGCCTCAGCACCCTCACAGCAAGACTTGTCTTCCTAAGCTCCAGTCTAAATCTCCCCTCTTTTAGCTTGAAACCATCCCCCTTGTTCTATCAGTAAAGTCTCTCATAAAAAGTCCTCCTCCACTTTTCTTGTAGCCCACTGGAGGTACTGGAAAGGTACTATAAGATGCCCTCAGAGCCTTCTCCTGTCCAGGCTGAACTGTCCTAACTCCCTCAGCCTGTCTTCAGTAGCAGAGGTGCTTCAGCCCTCTAATCATCCCCGTGGCCCGCTCTGGACTCGCTCCAACGGTTCCATGTCCTTGTACTGTGGACTCCAGAACAGGGCACAGTACCCTGGGGAGGGGGGGGGTGTCACGCAAGAGCAGAATGAGAGGGGGAGAATCACCTCTCAGCCTGCTGGTGGCACTTCTCTTGGTCCAGCCCAGGGTGCAGTTGGCCTTGAAGAGCAGGAGAACACCTGGTTTCCAAATCTTGGTGGCTCATGGTTTGGCACCGAACGCAGCCCCGTTTTCTCAGACACTGACCTTGGTACAAGCCGTCGCCCCGCGGTTGCGAATGCGCTGTTGCTGTGGCGTTTGTAAGCAGCTGTGGTACCTCCCTGCTTGAATGATGGTAAATATTAGACACCCTTGTTTGAAGTTTTCAGTGCTAATCCCTGAGCAGTGTTTTTCAGCAGCAAACAGATGTGTTGATAGCTCTGCTGCTGGAGGGCCCAGCTGTGCTGGATACAATTGTCCCTTGGGTTTGGTTTTGTTCCTCCTTCTCTCGGTGGGAGTTGTTTTAGTGTTTGCTGTGGTGCTGGAACAGATTATTGTAACGTGTCCTGGTGCCTCACAACAGTGTTGTTTCACTGATGTTCAAGATTATGTCTCAGGATTCCCCCTCTAAGCTCAGCATTTCCACTCGCCTTGGCGTTTAGGCCTGTTGGGTTCTTTTCCAGGTGCTCCACCCTTCCCTTAGTTCACACCGATAAGGTGTCTGCTCTCTGCTGTGGATCTTTTTTCCTCATTCCTGCAAGGGATGGCATTTGTGTACTGGTTCCCAGCTGTAAGGAAGCTTGGCTGCATGAGAAATGTGTAGGTGGTCAGACTAGGGTGATCACTTTGAAGCTGATTCCTTGTTTACTTGAGATCACAGAAGGTGTTTGATCCAAAACAAATACTCAGAGAGGAGACCTTGAAGGTGATTGAAATGGATAGTTCCTTCTGCAGGCAGGAAATCATTTTCTTCTGAAGCAATGGGACAGTTTCTGCAGTCTGGGAAGTCATCATAGCTTGAGCTGGGATGCAGTGGGACAGAGCTCGAACCTCTGATTTACCGCTGAGGTAGGTCAGCAATCAGCAGCAGCTTTTGCCCCGTTGTCTTCGCTGTGTTAAGGTGTGGAGCAAACAGGAATGCTGGACAGGAGAAGGCAAGGTTCCAGTTCATTCAGCTGCTTCCTCATGACTCCACCCTTCCCTTGGAAATGGTGTTTGTGTCAGGCAGGCATTTATCTTCTGCTCTGGTGCTTGATATGGGGCTGGCTCCATCTTCATGCAAAAGGAACAGGCAGAGATATGGTCTGCGTGGAGAGTGAACCTTTGCATCAGCAGCTGGCTGTCCCACCTCTCTTGACTCTGTAAGGTCTCTCACCTTCCTTCAAGGCCCAGGAAGCTGGCCCTGGTCAATCCATTCCATTTTCCAAGCTTTAAAGACAGCAGAGTAACTTCAGTTAATCTGTCTCCACAGCTGCAAGGTCAAGTGCTAGCAAGATGGGAGGAGAAGGCAAATAAACTGCTTAAACTGGAGGCAGTTAGACAAATGAAGCCAGTAAACAAAGCACCTCCAATTTGCAAGCGCTCAGGAGGGCAGTGGTGCTTCCTGCTTTCCTTCTCCAGGGCAGGTAGGGGTTAATGAGCAAGAGTCTGGGTCTGTGGTGAATAATGCCAACCTTAGTGCCTTCCTCTTGAAACCTCCTGGAAAGTCCTTGTGCAGTGCTTCACTTGCTGCAGGCTGAACCCACCTTCTGTTTGTTTGTCCTTCATGAATATTTAAGTGGAATGAGATTTGAATCGTTACCCTTCAGATTTTTGAAATCAGTGGTTTCATAGGCTGCCTGTAGTTGGACTTTATTCTTTCTCACCTTTTGTTTCAAAGCAGTAACAACCCCCTTTTCCTTCTAAAAATGTCATTGTTCCTGCTGTACTCGCTGTACCCTGCTCTGCTTGCTGTAGACTCTTTGCCCTTGGCAGACCTCTAGGTTTACTCGCTGTGTTTTATGAACCACAGGTCAGAGTGTTTGCTGCTGATAAAGTGCCTTTCTACTGGTGGTGTCTGAAGTGTTGTAGGAAAAGCAGAGACCGTGCTGGGTAAAGGCACTGAAAGCCTGGGCTTCAAGGGTGCAGGGAGATCTCCTCTGGGACAGCAACTGGCTGCAGGGTGGTTTCACACCCATTCTCTCGTACATAGACACCTCTACATTAAATCTGGGTGTCCAGTGTAAAATAAAGCTCAGCCCTTGCGGTCTGTTCCCGTTCCTTGTGTGGAGAATAAGGTAAAAACCTGGTGTTCTGGTGCTGTCAGAAACACTGTGATTGAAATGTCTGTGCCAAGGGGATTTCAGAGGGCACAGCAGAAAGGTTTTACAGGGTTGGCTGTTGAACTTCATGTTTTTGCAGTTAGTGGCTGGTTTCTGATCGTTGGTCACTGCCGTTAACATTTACTGATCAAATCCCAGTTTCAATGTCCGTGGCACGGAAACGCTTCTGCTTTGTGGCCAGTTTCTGCATTTCTTCCCAAAAGAACTATGAAGTTTTCTTCCAGCTGGATCCAGGCTTTAGGATCAGATTTGCAGTTGAAATGAACAACTTTATAACATTAACATCTTCCAGAAATCTCTCAGTGTGTTAATCTTAAAGCATCTTGTTTGTTTAATGGCTCTTCCCAGACCCCCTTTGTAATTGTGATGCACAGAGGTGACTGAAATGCTGAGGGAAAACTTATGTTATAGGTTCAGTCAAGAAATCCATCAAGGAGATGTGCAGAGTGCATTTGGCATAGGAGTAGTTCTTAATGGTGCAGTTAGTGTAACTGAGTCAGCAGCAAAACTGTCCACAACACATAAACATGATGGTGGGACAATCCCACAGCTGAACTTGCAGGCGGTCAGCGTTTGGCACGACAACTACAGTCACCACTTCAAACACACTAGCTTCACGAACACTGAAAATGGCTATTCTAGGTTTTAAGATGCATTTTTCAATGTATCAGAAATCAAAGGCTGAGACTTGTCCAACTTATGTACAACAGCCCTGCTGGTCACTATTTTCCTGATGCTTAGCTTTGCTTTGACTGACAGTATTAAACGCTTCCCAGAAAAGGGTCCTGCTGCAGCTTGCCTTGACTTTGCAATCCCAGGGTGTTCCTATTCTGGGCAGGAGCCTTCTGTGCTTCTCAGAATCACAGAACATCAGGGATTGGAAGGGACCTCAAAAGATCATCCAGTCCAATCCCCCTGCCACAGCAGGATCACCTGGACCAAGTCACACAGGAACACATCCAGGTGGGTTTGAAATGTCTCCAGAGAAGGAGACTCCACAATCCCCTGGGCAGCCCCTTCCAGTGCTCTGTCACCCTCACTGTGAAGAAAGTCCTTCTGATATTTATATTGAACCTCCTGTGTTCCAGCTCACACCCACTGCCCCTCATCCTATCACTAGATGCCACTGAGCAGAGCCTGGCTCCATTCTCCTGACACCCACCCTTCACATGTTTATAGGCATTCATGAGGTCACCCCTCAGTCTTCTCCAAGCTCAAGAGCCCCAGCTCCCTCAGCCTCTCCTCATCAGGGACATGCTCCACTCCCTTCATCATCCTTGTTGCTCTGCACCGGACTCCCTCCAGCAGCTCCATGTCCTTCTGGAACTGAGGGGTCCAAACTGGACATAATACTCCAGATACCATCTCCCCAGGGCAGAGCAGAGAGGGAGAAGAACCTCTCTCAATCTGCTAACCACCCCCTTCATGTTTGTCGCCTCAGTTGCTGAAACAGGAATTTAGCCTGTTGCTGGAAACTTTGCATATGATTCTTTTTTAAGAAACCCAATGAAGCAGCAGCTCTATCAAGCTGCAGGCAGCAGCCCTAATCAACAGCTGCATGTTTTGGTGCAATTTTTTAAAAACCAGAAGGTTTTCTAGCAGTGGAGAATCTTCACTACAGTGTCTTGATCCATTTTCATCCTCTCCTGTGTCCCTCGGTGCGTCTGCTCTATCTCAGTGTCTCTAATTAACGTTCCTCTTTCACTGTTCCGGTCTCAGTTGCTCAGTTGGGCAGGTATCAGGTACAAGTTTCAGACTCTGTGCCTCGCTAGCATTCGTTAATGCTACAGCATTAACAAGTGCAGTGTGATGGGTGATAAAACCCATTGAGTCGACAGTTCATGACCTGTGCTACCTTTCTTTTATGTTAAGCAGCACAAGGATTTGACCACAGGAACAGCCCCCGTGCCAGAACTTAGATGTCAGCAGCCCTGCCGCCTGCTCAAAGCATCCGGTGCCTGTCAGCCAAGCACTGCCCGTTCAGCACACGTGCCCAAGCCCTCCAACAAGGAGAGCTGCCTTCGGGAGCCCTAGCATGTCCCCAGTAGCTACGCCAACCCACAGTGGTTGCTGTGAACCACTGATAAAGGAGCTCATTTAGTGGCCACTTGAAATCCCCGATAAACCTTGACACGTCGTTGCCGAGCTGACAGTTGTCTTTTGCAGCCCTCGCGTCTCGGAACTGTCACTTGGAAGAGCACGCAGCTGTTCTTGAACCGTGAGCCGTGTGTCGTTGCCCCCACGTTAAGCCCCGTGTGAGGGGTGTGTTTCCCAGTGCAATCTCGTGGCTTACACCGGTTTTCCCAGGAGGGAGGTGATGAGTGCCATGGCATAGCTGGGATTAGCTGCTGCTGCCTCGTGGACATCAAGGCTGGGCTGGAACACCTGGCTGAAGTTTCAGACTACAGCAGCCAGCAGAGCAGCAGCCAGCAGAGCAGCACTAAGCAAGTGAGCAGGGAGGACCTCAGGAACACGCGCTCTGCCCTTTCGAATGTAAAGCCCTGCCTGTGAGTTTATAAAGTGTATTACAGTGACCTTGTTTCTGGTGGATCCATAAACTCTCAGTAAAACTTCTACTGGTGATAGGAGAACATTGAACTTGCTGAGGTTAATGCGTAAGGGGGTGTGATGGAAGTAGTGAGTCTTGCATCCCTTCTGTGCATGCTCACAGGACAGACCTCCTGTGGCCAGAACACATCTGAATGCAGCAAACAGAGTTTGGCAGTCATGGTGATTAAATGGGATGAGTAGGCTCAGAAAGGACCGTTCAGTTTGCCTGACAGGAGTGCCTTCTGGTTTAAAATGCACGTGTGCATTTCGCGTGGTACCGGTGAGGTTTAATTTAAAAGTTAGAGAGAAGTACCTACTGTGTTCCTGCCGCTGAGTCAATACCTGGAGAAGATGAATGGATGTGTGAATTGTTTTAGGCTAAAATAGCTCGTGTGTCATTCTCTTGCCTCTGCCTTTTCTGCGAGAGCATCAGTTTGGAGGCTTTTTCATGCCCCCAAATAATCTCTAACTGGCCTTGGAGAGCAAAGGATAGAGGCAGCTTTGTGCTCGGAACGGCCCGCTTCTGTGGCTGGTGACACTGTATACACTGTGCATCTCACACATCCTTTTAAGGCAAACTTTGTAGAGATTCCCATCCCCTGTGGAACCCTACAGGAAAGGCCTTCAGTAAAAACAGGCTTGAGGCCAGGACACGTAGGGCAATTTGAAACAGATTTTTTCTAAGTGAGATCATGTGAAAATCCTCCTTTTTTTCCCTAAGAGGGACTGTTACGCTGAAAACTGCTTTTTGTGAGCATCTGATTCTAGGCGACTGTTAACTCGTACAGCTGTACCCAGCAGCAGACGCTGGCTTTTGGGTGAATGGCTTCGGTTTTGCAGTAACAGCCCAGAGGAACTTGTGCTGTTGTTTCTGTTCAGCAGGACTGATTTTCCATGGTTTTCTCAGAAACAGTTTTCACCTTCCTCAGGTGTGTGGTTTTTGAAACACACTAAACAAAGCCCCTCAATAGCCTTCCCCCCACCGCCGCTCTCCTTACACCAGTGCAGAGTGGAGCAGACTTAAGGAGAGGAGCTGTCAGTAAACCCCTTGTTGCTTACATCAGCCAGCCTCCTGCCCGAAGCATGTATGACTCTGGATATGTGAGTTACAGAGAGCTGGAGGTGTTAGTCACCCTGGAGGAGCTGGCAGTAGTAGACGAGGGTTCCAGGGAGGCGTGAAGTGCTGCTGTCACCGCTACGCTCCAGTGCCCTGTTTGGACTCTGCCCAAACTGCTTTGCCCAGTCCCAGCGCCTGGGCCAAGTGCGCTCAGCCTTGGGAGCGCGAAGCAGCTCAGTCCCTCCTGGAAGCTGGATGTTAACCACTCGGTGCCTTTGCTGCTTCACTTTCCAGTCGTGACCTTTCTCTCAGGTCTAAGCAGCATTTTTCTTGAGGACTTCAGGTAGTCAGACGTGCTGTTGGGTACAGAATAATCCTTAAGGGCTGCAGTGGAGTGAAACTGGGGGGCTCGTGCACATGCTCTGCAGCACTTAAACACCAGTTCTCCACCTAGATTTGGGCAGAGTCTGGATGCTTCTGCCCTTCCGTGCTGCTCTGAAGTGCTGTCCCGAAGGTGGGATCGGATTTACTCCGTGTCCTAGCTGGCCGACTTATGGATGGGTTCTAAACAAAGCTTCCTACCCTGCTTCGTTTGCTTGGACTGTGGCTCTTCTCAGAGTAGAACTGTATGTTACTGCTGTGAAAACCTTACTTGGCTTTCCTGCTAAGAAGACTTTCCTGTTATTAGTGCTTTCCTGCTGGCTGCTGGTATTTCCACTGCTGCAGCCTCTTCTTTTGCTGAGGGTGTTACCTTACTGCTCCTGGTTGCGCTGGAATGAGCGTCACTTCACTGAAAAGGCTTTTCTGTTTGCTGTAATCCATTGACTGAGCACTAGAAGCTTTCCCAGCAGAAGATAAGGCATGACAGATACACACCTTTGGGAAGAGAGTTGGTGGTGTTCAGACATTCATGGTGAGAGCCAGCTCTTTCCTCGCTGCCAACATGGGCCGCACCAGAGTGTTGCCCTCCTGTGCTGAGCTCAGGCCAGTTTGCACCAGGCAGAAGGATGTGCTGGAACAGAACCTGTTCTGCAGCTCCTGCTGAGATTCCCACTGCCTGTCCAGTCTGAACTTCTGCTGCTGTGGTGAACTTCCTATCACCATGTGGGACCAGTCTGAAATTGCCTTACATCTCATATCTGAAAGTCAACAGAGTTAAGTCATTGAAGCACATTGGACTGGATGACCTTTTGAGGTCCCTTCCAATCCCTAATGTTCTGTGATTCTGTGATAGCTAGCGTTCTAAGACTAAACATTCTTGGCTTATTATTGCAAGAAGCTGTTCCCTCAGCTTGCCAAAATCATTGTCCTGAGGTAAGGATGTCCCACTACGAGTAGAAAGTACAAGTAGCTCTAAGAAGATAAAGAATTCTGCCTTTTCACTACGATCTGTCTTGATAGAATGCTTCATAATTAATAAGTGATGGCAGTAGAATGGTTGTGATGTGGAAAGATACCTCTGTTTGACAGAATTGAGCACGTTTCAGTAAAAAACTAACAACAAAGCTGCAAGTGGTTCTGTTGAGGGGAGGACGCTCTGGAGACAAGGGGCCATGGATTGCGCTGGCCCCAGCAGATGCCAAAGGTGCTCTCAGAGCAAACAAAGATGGAACAAAGTAGCTCCAGACGGTAACAAAGATGCTGCTTTCCCTGGTGGGAACCAACGGGAGATCCCCGAGCTACCCAAGAAGCTGCCGCAGGAGCCGCTTCCTGGGCTGCTGCTGAGAAGAAGGAGATTGTTGGCAGATCTGGTGGTTGGGTTGGGGGTTTTTTTTGCTGTCTAGGAACGAGGTTGTTCTGTTAGAGTTTTTCCCCCCTCCACCGAAAACCAGGAGCAGTTCAGACACGTCAAGTTCTCGGTCATAGTGGGGATGGGTTTCAAAGTGAGGAGAATCAGCTCTCCAGGACCTCTGTGCACCAGGTTGGATCAACACTGTCTTCATGAAGAGAAAGTTTGGAACCAAGTGCTTTTCCAAACAAAAACAGCCACTGACTTTAAACAGTGGGTAGCAAGTTGTGTTCTGACAGGAAACGTGAACTGTCCAGCCAGGTGCAGCCCAAAGACAGGGTGCAAAGGGGCTCAGCACCAACAACACCATGTATGGTGGCTGGACCAGAAGGTGCTACAGCTGAAAGGAATTTTGATATACAAGCCAGAAAACTGTGATTATGGAGAAACAGTAAGAACAAGAGGTGTGAAGAATAGCTGAGAACAGATTTGAACTGCAGGAGCACTGCTGTAGTACAGCTGCAGAGAAGGAAAGAGGGCCGGCCAGCATCCAGTCCACAGGCAGGTGAGCCCCTGAGCTGTGCACACTGAGGGAAGAGATGGTAGCGTTTGCTTCTTGAGTAGTTTGCAGGCCATCACCAAATCATACTGGACAGCCAGGGAGTAGAGCACTTAGTTCTTGCAGCCTGCTGGCCTGGCAGCAATCACCATGCCTGACGACAGGCATCTTACTTGTAAGATGACTTGGAAACTCTGAGGCATGGCTTGCTCTTACCTCGGGGAGTTCAAACTGGAGCCTAAAGGAAGAGTGCCAGGAAATTTGGCCTGATGCTCATCTATCCCTCCTTTCAAGATCTGATTTACAAAGAAAACAGGGAGATGTTGGCAAGTTATCAGTTGTGCTACATGCACAGTGCACAGTCAGTTCATGCTCAGCCTTGATCCGCCAGTACCCAAGTCCTTTTTTTGCAGGGCTGCTCTCAATCACGTCGTCCCCCAGTCTGTGTTGATATCAAGGGTTGCCCCAACCTAGATGTGAGAGCTTGCATTTGAACTTGCTGAACCTCATGAAGGTCACACGAGCCTAGCCCTCCAGCTTGTCCAGGTCCCTCTGGATAATATCCCATCCCTCTGGCATATCAGCCACACCGCCCAGCTTGGTGTCATCTGCATCTGCCAAGGGTGCCCGTGACCCACAGCCTTGCTGAAGAAGAATACGTGTTCAGGTTCCACAGCATGCTTAATGCTGGCTGACAGCTCCAGAAACCCTGTGATTCTCCTCTGGGTGTCTACAGAAACCTTTGTGTTTCCCAGGCACAAATGTCCTTCCTGTGAGCTCTGCATGCAGTCCTGGTCACCAGACACGAAATCCACATGGAATTTTAATTCAACCAAAGTCTTGGGGTTGGCAGCTCAAATGGCAAGAAGCTCCACTGGACAATAATCTCGGTGCCTGGTTGCTCCCTCTTTTCCCCCACTTTCAGGAAAAACCAAAACCTTCTGTTTTCCCACTGTCTCTCCTCTTACAGAACAAACAAATCGCTTGCCCTTTAGCTAAAGAACCAGAGCTGTTCTGGAGAAAAACACTCCTTGTGTCCTTGTCACTCTCCCTCACCTCTGAAGACAGGCACATGCAGATCTGTTTACACCACGGAATTTTTAACCGAGTTGTGTAATTATAAAATATTTAGAAAACCTTTCTTCCAGCTGATGAGAAGAACATTCTACTGTTATCTGCCGTTTTCTTGGTCACTCACCAGATGTTTTGCTGAGCAGATTTTAGTTGGGAGATGCAGGACTGTGTCCTGGAGCTGCAGGCAGTGAAGAGATGGGGCAGCTCAGGCAGAATTCTGGAGAGTCAGTTTGGGACTGGCCGTGTTGTCTGCCTCACTCCAGAAGCCCTGATGCTGGGCAGTATTTGTGCTTCGATCTTTCCCTGTACCATGATACAATCTTAAAGAGGGGTGGAGAAGGAGAATCTCATCACAACCTAGTGCCAAGCAAAGAAGTAGCAGCGTGAGTATCTTTGGCCTTGGCAAGACAAATTGCTCCCAACAGTAGGGCCTATTTTGCTGCAAAGGGTGTTTGTAGCACCACTGAAACCATAAAAAATGTTTCACTCCAGTAGTTCCCAATTAATAAACACAGGAAATTTGGTGAAGGAATACACTGCTCCTTGGATGTGAAGCTGTACCACGCCAGATCTTAAAAGCTGTGATTTTCCCTCAGTGACCTGCAGAAAGCTCTGCAGCGTGCTTGAGCTCTGTCTTGAGATAGTTACGGTGTTTTTCCAGAGCAGCAGCCATGTGGACAGCTGGGCTTTTCAGCAGATTTGTCATGTGTGCAGCACGTAGTGTGTAATTTGGAAATGATTAGTAGGAAAGGACAATCACAAGTCGCCTCTGGTGTGAAGTACCGGGTCAACATCATCACTCACACTCAGCTCGCCACAGGCACAGCGAGTGACTTCAAGGGACGCAGAGAGCTCGTTGAGGTTGGCCAGCAGAGCTTCACTGCTTTCCAGGAATCCATACACTTGAGAAGAAGTGATGATTGCTGCTGTTGTCCTGCAGATGGAAGGAGGGTTTTTACACTCTAAGAGGTCCCAAACGGGAAAGTCCTACCTGAACAGAACCAGATGTGAGACTTGGGTGTGAAGGGGCCCCAAGAATCAAGCGTAACCCAAGGCTTCTAGCCTGAGGCAGACATTGGCCTAAATGTATGTGCATCAGCTTCAACAGGCAAATGAGTCTCCTAGTCTCCTTCTCTGGAGACTTGGTCTAGGTGATGCTGCTGTGGCAGGGGGATTGGACTAGATGATCTTTCGAGGTCCCTTCCGATCCCTAATGATTCTATGACACCTACTCTTTTCCTCCCACAACCTTAGATCACCTATGATTTGACCACTGCTACAAATTTTAGTTTCCTGTCAAAGATATTTCTAACCATTAACTGTGTCTCTGAAGCATCACCAACAACCCCCCTTACAACTTCACCCATCTTCCCAAGATTTGCCAGAGCAAAGTGAAGAAGTTAGCGCCTTCCTGCTACCTGCTTTAAACTTCACACAAAGCCCCTAATCTTTATACCCTTTTTACAGTGTTCTGAAACAACAGTGGGGTGGTTTCTGTAGTGAAGGAAGCTGCTGAACAACTGCTTTCATCTCCAGTAGATGTTTTCTTTTTGCTGGGGACTTGTAAGATTTAAGTACTTCTCACAAAAGTTGAGTAATCAAAAATGGATCAAACGCTGGCAGCTTGTTGAGTAGTGATGGAAAAAGGAAGAAGTGTTTTTCATTCCCATCAAAGCTTCTAGCTTCTCCTTGCAGAGAGCGATCAAAGGAAAACTGGAACAATCGTGATGGGCATCTGGGAAATAGGAAATAGCCACTAATTTCTGGTCGTGCCGTCAGGAGTGAAAGAGCTAAGGATACTCGGAGTAGCCTGGAAGCTGGTAGTACCTGAGGTGTCACTCTCTCCTTGTGTAACCCCTTCTTGTCACGTGTTTAAAACCACTTGTTTCCGTGTCTCTAGCTCCTCAAGTAGCTCGAGCACGATTTTCAAAGCAACCATAAAGACAATTAACTTTCTCTAGCCCAGTTTCCTGCTCCTTCAAGAATCAGAACAGAAACGTGACCGTACTGAAGTCAAACCACCGTAGCTGAAAACCTGGCGGGTGTAATAGTAATTCTTTTAGTGGCAATAAGACAAGTTTCCTCGTGTACCTAAGCATGTTTTATTTCCCATCTCTAGGCACCGTAGACAAGCCAAGACCTCTTGAAAATCTCTAGATCTGAGCACATGATAAAGCACTCCAACGTAAATATTTCTCAGAAGTGATAAAATTCCATGTGATTACTTCTTTGTTCCCAAGCAATGAGGACAGCAGTTTGATATGCAGCTCAGCTGTAATCGCGCGCACAGAATGCGCTCACTGCTAAATGAGGAACACTTTTGCCATTGTTTGCCTTTCTGGGCTTGCCAAGAAAGACTAAAGTAGTCACACTTGCACAAGTCTTTAGGGCTCTCACTGGCTTCCTTTTTTAATAATGTGGGGAAGAATAAAGGAGAGTGATCTTTAGAACGCGTCTCCTGATGAAGTGTTCATGGACTGAGTTTCCTCTTTAAAATGTTCATTACTAAAGCTTAAAAATAGGTAAAGTTCAGGAAGGACACGGAGCTGCTGGAGGGAGTCCAGCGCAGAGCAACGAGGAGGATGAAGGAAGGGGAGCAGCTCCCTGATGAGGAGAGGCTGAGGGAGCTGGGGCTCTTGAGCCTGGAGAACAAGAGACTGAGGGGTGACCTCATTAATGTCTATAAATATGTGAGGGGTGGGTGTCAGGAGGATGGAGCCAGGCTCTGCTCAGTGGCATCTAGTGATAGGACAAGGGGCAATGGGTGTCAGCTGGAACAGAGAAGGTTCCATTTGAGTGTGACATCCAGAGGTGCGATTAACAGGAGAGAGTGGTGACGTGTGCCTCCTGCCAGAGTGTTCTTCCTTTGATCCTTGGTGGGAGAAGGGGCACTTGGATCGTTTGAGGCCACCTGTGGTCTAGGCACTGGGGCACTTGCCATCCTGTGCAGAACTTTGCACAGTCTCACCCCTTACTCGAGGTCTCAGTAAGGGGATGGATTAGTCTGTTACCCTGATCTGTAGCTGAGGTACCACGGCACCACAGTTCCCAAAGTCTGAGGGAAACAAGTGTAACTCAGTCAAGGTTCTGAGGTAAAGCCAGAGATACTGGAATTTTCCATTCCCCTAGAAGAAAAACAGACCAGAATACTGTGATTTTCAGTGTGTTCAGTTTGGGATGGGGATGGCTAGCAGCAGCCAAGAGCAGCGCCTGCCTCTGTCCAAGTAACTCGGATAGGTTGGAATCATCATCTCCTGCATCATAAATAGCTGCTAGTAGCTGGTGTTTCTGGGCTGAGGTCTGAGACTACATGAGAAAGGTCTGAAATCTGCATTTGGGTCTGGACGGCTTTACATGAGCTTCTTGTTAGGAATTTATGAGCAGCTGATGGTCGCTGAGCTGACTTTTCCATTAGTTAGAAACACTTCTAGGATGTGCTCTGCTTGCCTTTGGGCTTTCCTCACAGTAGCTCCCCCGCTCCTGGTCTTGCTCCCTGACCCACGCGGGACGACTTCTGATGAAGGTGGAAGAGAGGTGCCAACCTCCACACTGGTGGAGGTTGTCTGCCCGATAAATTCTTGTGCTCAGATCACTTAGTTTCCTTGCAGGAAAAGGAAAGGCTCTTCCAGCGACACAGACCCTTCTCTCCAAATCTCCAAAACTGTTGTGGAAAAAGCAGGTTCAGGCTCGAGGCAGTCTGAGCTGCATTTCGGTGTCAGCAGGGGAGGGAAGCAAAGGTGGAGCACGGACCTTGCTGGTTGTGGAATTTTACCAGTTTTAAGGACTGATGTCTAGTGACTGAAGCAGAAGAGGATGCACTGAGTAGTGAAGTCTGGACATCTGGAGGAGGAGTTTTTACGTTGCCTTGATAACAAGCCTGGGCCTCTGATGCCTGTAACTTCAAACAAGATTGCAGGTTTCCTCTCTTTTGTAATGAAGACACGAGAGTTGTCCCATCAGAGCCTTCTCTAATGGCATAAGTGGCCAAAGAGAAGAGAAACAGCCACACTGAAGCTGACAGGTCAAAAAGGCTGCACGCAACCCCCAGATCCCCAGGATAACCAAGTACACAGTTCAGTGTTGTGGCAACAAGGGGAAAACTCACTAGGTCGTGACCATTAAACTCAGCCCACTGTAGCCTTTGAATAAGTTCCCATCTACTGCAGAAGGGTTCCCATGCAGAAGTCCACGTCTGAGCAGTGGCACTGATGGCGTGGCAAGGCGGAACTCCCGCGTTCCTGACTTGACAGTTCACCTCATTCCTGCTGAAGCACAGCTGAGATGGAATAGTTCCCCTGCAGCTGTCAAAAGCCTGTTCACAAGCTCCAGAAGTTCTTACAGTAGGAAGGACTGTGAAGGGCTTCCAAGTGCTGCTTGCAGATAAACATTGTAGTGACTGCGGTCCGGTACCTAGAAGAGAGCTTGTGATGCAGCAGTATAAATCCTGGATCAGTGCCGCAGCCACTCTCTGACGTGGACTTCTTCTGTGGGGTCGGGAGAGACTCTCCTGAGCTGACTGTGCAACTGCTTGTGTTACAGATCGCCCTGAAGTACGACCCCCAGGTAGAGGAAGACCTGCGCAACTGGATAGAGGAGGTTACGGGGCTGAGCATCGGGGCAAACTTCCAGCTGGGGCTCAAAGACGGCATCATCTTGTGCGAGTAAGCGTTCCTTAAGTGACCTTGGGCTTGGCAGCTTCCCTTCCCTCTTCTGAGGAGCTGAGAGGGACCTTTCTGAAGACTCCCCTTCAAACTCGTCAACAGTAAGAGTTAGAGACAGCTGACAGGTGTCTTTGAAACTGGGGAAAAGAATGAAAACTCCAGTCTCTGACATTTCAGCAGAGGTTTCTGAAGTGTTTCTAAATTTAACGGTGAATCACAGGTCACTCTGGCTGGAAAAGCCCCCTGGGGATCATCGAGTCCAACCATTACCTTGCAAGTTCACCCCTAAACCACATCCCTCAACACCTCATCCAAATGATCCTTAAACACCTCCAAGGATGGTGACTCAGCCACCTCCCTGGGCAGCCCATTCCAGTGCCTGACCACCCTTTCTGTGAAAGAATTCTTCCTAATGTCAAGTCTAAACCTCCCCTGTTGTAACTTGAACCCCTTCCCTCTTGTTCTGTCACTAACTGCTTGTGAGAAGAGACCAGCACCAACCTCCCCACAACGTCTTTCAGGTAGCTGTAGAGAGTGATGAGGTCTCCTCTCAGCCTCCTCTTCCTCAAACTAAAGACCCCCAGCTCTCTCAGTCTCCCCTCATGAGAGAAGGGCTCTCCAGGCCCTTCACCAGCTCAGTTGCCCTCCTCTGCACCTGCTCCAGCACCAACCCATCTCTCTTGTACCGAGGTGCCCAGGACTGGACGCGACGCTCAAGCGGTGGCCTCACCAGCGCCGAGTACAGGGGCTCTTTTCGTACTAACCAAACGGCTCCCACAAATTCTCCTGGTCTGTTGGACTTGTTAGAGCCGAGGTCTGAGCTGGGCGTTCTGGACAAACCGAAAAACTAACCAGTGCAACCAAACTACTGCGACTAATAAAGCACGAGTGAACATGTTATGTGATGCCTGCACAGGCGGTGTAAGGATGAGATTGATTAAGCATTTCCCTTTTTTTCACCTCCCCAGGCTTATAAATAAGCTGCAGCCAGGATCAGTGAAGAAAATTAATCAGTCAAAACTAAATTGGCACCAGGTAAAACAAAACGACTCCCCCCAAAATGATACCTCTAACCCCCTGACCCCAGACAGTTCCCGTGTCCTGTATTGACTGTTTTGCTGTGAACACAACAGCCCTTCAAACCGAGCTCCACGTGCGGCACGCACACATCGCTTGAGGATCTGACAGAGCAGCTGGAGCTGAGGTGGCTCCTCAGTCAGCAGCAGTGCAGTTACACGTGTTTAGGAGCAGCACTTCAGCTGCTAGGGAACATCTCAGGTGGAAGAAGAACATAGACCCCTGTAACAACATCTTTAAGGTTAAAAAAAGCAGCTGTTGACTGTTTTGTGAGTCACAGCTGGAATTTTTGATGCAGGCAGTGCTGCACCGTGTCAGTCAGCAGCTTGTCTCTGCCTGGACATCACTGTGTGAAGTGTCCTCTTGAGAAGGCAGCCAGGGAGGATGGGGAGGGAAAGGAGCTGGGCAGGCTCTGAGGAGCTCAGCAAACACCACAGTGCAAAGCACAACGTGTTTTATTTCCATGCATGTCTCTCTTTGGAGTGCTCTAGCTAGCCTTTCCCCCACATGAGGGGCTACCAAAGGCAACATGCACTTAGGAGAAGCAGGAGAAGGGTTGCTGGGCCCAGCTTGATGCAGCCTCTTGGGTCGATTGGCCTGAACACTTCAGAGTACAATGGAGGGTGTTTGTTTTTAAAGAAAGCTCTAATACTTCACCAGACTTCGGAAGGGACTATGAGATTCAGTCCTTGCTCTCCATGCTCCTTCCCAAGTCCTACAGCACACAGTGCTAGGAAGTGCTCAGGAACTCCAAGATCTCGGTCGAGTCTGTTCCAGCAGTGAGCAAGGCACCTTCAAACCAAGTTAAGTGCTCACACCAGCCACGTCGTGGCGATTTCATTTTGCTTGACAGTAGCAGTTGTTGGAGTCAAGCAGGACGGAAAGTCCGTCGACTTCCCCAGTTCAAAGCAGGCTTCAGGTTAGGGTTTGTCTTGGGTGGGACACGACTGAGGCAGTTTGTCATCCAAGCCATCTCCAATTAAGAGTGTGATGCTGCTGGAGAGATGCCAGGCTAGAGGAACCCTTAGATGGGCTTCTGAATTCAACACGAAGGCCAAAGGAAAGACATTTCAGGCTTCCCAGCGGTCACTCCCCATCAGCTGCTCTGTCCCATCTGCACAAGGCGAAGAGCTGCTGTGAAGCCAGCAGAAGTCACACACCCCAGAAGCTCTGAGACGACCTGGTTTCTGAACTGGAACTAGAAAACTGCCCCTTTTGTTTCTGTTTAGCTGGAGAACATCGGGAACTTCATCAAAGCCATCCAGGTCTATGGCATGAAGCCACATGATATTTTTGAAGCGAACGATCTCTTTGAAAATGGCAATATGACTCAAGTGCAGACTACTCTGGTGGCGCTGGCAGGTCTGGTAAGTGTTGGGACCCCTGGCACACGCCGGCCCGGATGCACTCTGGCCACGCACACGAACACGGGAAACGGCGTAGAGCCTGTCGGGAGGGGATGGGTGCTACCCCGAGTCTGAGGTACCGCAGAGGCTGCGCTTCAGAGGGCTGAGTCCTCCAAGTCAGGCTGGGAATTCAGAGTCAGGATTGTTAACAGGAGATGGCCTCTCTCTGGAGCTGCACAGACAGGGGAGGCTCCTAGGAGAGAGCATCCTTCTGACCACACACCTGGGTGGCTTTGGAGTGCCACCTTCAAATGGTGTGGGGAACCGCTTGCTGCTCGCACTCCTGCCACGGGCTTCTCACGAGAGACACCCGCCTGGGGAACCCCTAGAGACCAGAGGTGCGGCTGTGAGAAGCAGCAATTGTACTCGAGACACTGAATACTCTCATTTTCCACCTCACAGGCGAAAACTAAAGGCTTTCACACTACAATTGACATTGGTGTCAAGTACGCAGAGAAGCAAGCGCGGAGCTTTGATGCAGGAAAGCTGAAGGCTGGTCAGAGCGTCATCGGCCTGCAGGTAGGACGACGTCCCAGCCGCAGCTCGGTTGGGCTCCGGAACAACTGGCTGGTTTCGGTTAACTGAGCGCTGCTCGCGCAGAGACAGCTGCAGAATCACAGCTGCTCTTGCCAGGGAAGGAAGCTGGAGGCCTTCACTCTTGGAAGCAGTTGACCGGCTTTATAAGCTCCAGTGACTGCCTGGGAGGCTCTTCTGTTTGTTTAAAATCTGCCGTCAGAGCGATGAGGAGGGAAGGAGCAGCTAATATTAGCAGCGTCGTCTCTGTCCTCTGCAGTGGCTTTCAAGCAGGAGCCTGTGGGTAGCTGAAGGCCCTTATATGGTGGAAGCCTTTTCCCCCTCTCCACTTCCCTTAACACTCATAAAACCCGAGATAACTGGCGCTCAGCCTCACAGTTCCCAGGGTAAAGAAGTGGTGGCAGTGTGGCCACGGTGAAGGGCAATTCTCACACTTCGATGCGCACGGCCCGTGACTGCAAAGCAGTGGGCAAACGCCCGTCCCTGTAGCGCCTCAGGATGACAGGTACCTTTGTTTTTCCTGTCAAAGCTCATTATGGGGGAAGGGGTAGGTCACCACAGGGCTCAAGCCACCTGGGGAAGGCGGGCACTGCAGGTCCTCTCCCTGCCAGCCGTGTTTGTTTCCCCGTGCTGTGCTTGCCGTGCAAGTGAGAAGGTAATCTTCTCTGTCCACCTTTTCCTTCCCTCGGTGAAGATGGGCACCAACAAGTGTGCCAGCCAGGCAGGCATGACTGCTTATGGAACCAGAAGACACCTCTATGATCCAAAAATGCAGACTGACAAGCCCTTTGACCAGACGACAATTAGCCTGCAGATGGGAACGAACAAAGGAGCCAGTCAGGTAAGGAGGGCTGCGTGCGGCACCTGCGGGGTGGACGCGGCTCTCAGCCCGGCAGGGTCTGCTGGGGTAGGGAGTCCCGGCTGTGGGCGGGAGCGGAGGCCGGCGGGCAGCAGGGAGAGGCTGCAGTTCAACTGTGCTCTCGTGGAGGAACTGCAGCACTTGGGTGCCTTAGAGCTGACTGGTGTGCTCTGTGCTGAACACCTTACGGCGTCAGCATGACCTGCTGCTTCTAGAACTTTCTGGCTGCTGTGTCCTATCAGCAGCTGAAGTACTAACTAGGCAAAAGCAACAGATGGAAGCGCTGCCTGAGCGCCGGCTCCGTTTGACACTCGGTGTGTTCTCACCAAAGAGAAAAATGAACTGGGCCTCTTTGCAAGGCCTTTCTCCTGCCACTTGCCCACTAGCAAACATGTGCCACAGTCCTGTCCTCTTCTACCTGCACCCTACTTTCTGGCACTCCCAGTAAGGTGTACTGGTTGTGGTGGTAGCC
This sequence comes from Rhinopomastus cyanomelas, assembly GCA_013400115.1. NCBI lineage: Eukaryota > Metazoa > Chordata > Aves > Bucerotiformes > Rhinopomastidae > Rhinopomastus > Rhinopomastus cyanomelas. Next base: position 553,618 of record VXBP01005923.1, on the reverse strand, counting down.
CTAGCTGTCACAGCCCCTGACCTCCTTGCTGAACGCCTACAATCCCGTTTCTGCAGGCTGGCATGCTGGCACCAGGCACCAGGAGAGACATCTACGACCAGAAGCACATCCTACAGCCCGTGGACAACTCGACGATTTCACTACAGATGGGCACCAACAAAGTGGCCTCGCAGAAGGGAATGAGCGTGTATGGGCTCGGACGGCAAGTGTACGACCCCAAGTACTGTGCTGCGCCGACAGAGCCCGTCATCCACAACGGCAGCCAAGGAACAGGAACCAACGGCTCAGAAATCAGCGACAGCGACTACCAGGCAGAGTACCCCGATGACTACCACGGAGAGTACCAAGATGACTATCAAAGAGATTACCATGGCCAGTACAGCGACCAGGGCATTGATTACTAGCTCTCCATCAGAAGTGCAGTATTAGTCCATTATTTTATTCAGTAAGAACGAAACTAGCCTTGTGGAATTGTTACCTGTCTTTCCTACACACTATGCTTGATGTACCTAAGGAAATACTGCCTTACATGCATTCCTTCCTCCTTCTCTGCCCCTTCCCTGTCTAGCTGCCTGTAGTGCTGTAACAGTTGTAGGCTACAGCATAACCAGTAACTGCATATGAAGTACAAGGACCACTGTGAAAGGGGAGTGCTCTAGCGCAGCCAGGGGGTCTCACGAGGAGCTGTGCATCTCTGCAGCCTCGACTTGTAAACTAAAGCTTTTCCACGCCACAGGAAGCCTTCGTTTTGCATAGCTACAGCTTTTCTACTTCCCAGGTGAGATAAAAGGGTTCCGTGCTCACGGGTGATCTCTGCCACTTAAAGCTGGGGCGTCACACTAGCGATCTCAGTGCCAGGCCGGTGTTTCCAAGGCATCGCTTGCCAAGGGTTAAGCCCTGCACCTGTGACTGTGCAGTCATTCCACTGTCAACACTGACCAAACGTAGAAACAGTCGTCTCACTAGAGAGGGAGCTTGTACAGAGTCTTGAGCCAACAGAGTCCCACCGTCGATGGTGCGTTTACCTTTTCTTGTGCCATACTATATCCATGTAGAAGTGCTTTCTCTTCCTCAAACTGTATTTATTGCCACACTTCTCAAACTGATCCCAGTGTATTTTTATAAATAAATATTTTTTCTTAAAGGTATCTGGCAGATCCCGTCTCGTTTGTTCTGTTAACTGAGAGCAGAAGCCACAAGAAGCGTTCCCAAGGCAGAGCCACCTCCCCCTGCCTGAAGGGTGACGCAGAATTCTTTGCAGCTCAGGCTCTTTCTTTTCCATGGCACGTATTCTTTCTTTTCCATGGCATTTAATCTAAGAGGCTTGTGAAAATCTCCTGGGAGCGAGTGGCAGTGACTTCAGGGGAAAGGAATGCAGCTCCTTTGCGCAGAGCTCACTTCCCCTCCACACGGCTACGACCAGAGATCCTCAGCCCTTCGCTAAATCCGAGCCCTCTTCCCAAAGCACACGAGGGGCTGCACGGGTTTCACACGGCCTCTGCCTCTGGTGCTTGCATCAGCACTGAGAACTGGAACCAGAGCTCAGAGAGATACCCCAGCCTTTGTGCCTGCTCCCCTGAACCCTACAGAAACATGCAGAGTGTCTGCTTCAAAATCTGTTTAAACAGGCAAGTTTGCTTCGTTCCTTAATAGGAAGAAGTGTTTTCTATGTAACTTTTGCTTCTCCTGCCGCTGCTCCTTCCCCTCAGGACTGCTGCAAGAGAGCCAGCTGAGAGGTCAGGCCCTCTGGCTACAGCAGAGGTATCTTTGCCTTCTCAGTTGCCTGCACCTCTGAAAGAGAAGCATCCTTGTGTCACCTGTGTCGCTCAACCTGCCCATCAGGTGAGGAAACCTGACGGCCTACAAGCCCCAGCCCAGGACATGGCAGCAGGAGAGCTGGCAGCAAGGCCAGCACCAACCTTCTCCAGGACACCCTTGCCCAGACACAGGGTAGGTGGCCTCGAGCAAAGCTCCCTGTTTCCACCTGTAGCTGTCACTACACACTTCATACACGGCTAGACCCATCTCCTAACACGCTGTGAGTTCACCTGGCTTCATCACTCCCATTAACAGAGAGGAAATGGAGACACATCGTGGAAAAATGCTCCCTCAATTTGTTCTTGTCCCTGAAGAACCAAACTCACGTTGCAGACCCCGAGCTGGGGAGGTCAGGGTGCGCTTTGCCAGCACGCTGAGCAGAGGCTCTGCACTCGTTACGACTAGCAAGAGCCCTTGTGTTTCAGAAATTGAAGAGAATGCTGGAAATGCCCGAAACACTTGTACAAACACTGTTTGCAAACCTAACGTAAACAGCCTTCTGTCTGCACTGGGATGGATCAGCCGCTCTGGTATCCGAGGAATGTGCAGTGAAAGGAATCGCGGGTACTTATTCACTAGGACAGTCAGCTAGGAAAGGCTGAGAACAGGCTGCGTCCCACCTGCCTGGGGATTTGTCCTCTACAGCCCAGGAGATACAAAACACGGCACTGCTGGCAGCGACAGCCTCCACGAGTCACGTTCAGCAGCAACTAGCCACAACAGCCAGGCAAGAAAGGCATCCAGGGAGTAGTCTGGAGAGAGTGAGAAAGACACCAAAACGAATGAACCTCTGGAGGCTACAAAGTCACTGACTTAGGAGCAGGAGAAAGGGACCTGGGGGTCCTGGTGGCCAGCAGGACGGCCAGGAGCCGGCAGTGTCGCCCTCTTGTGGCCGAGAGGGCAAACAGCATCCTGCGGTGTATCGGAAGGAGGGTGATTAGCGGATCGAGAGGGGTGGTTCTTCTCCTCTACCCTGCGCTGGGGAGACCACATCTGGAGTGTTGCGTCCAGTTCTGGNGCCTGATGTTCTGTGATCCTGTGATGAGAAACACAGAGAGGACAGACAGGGCAGATGTCTTGCTGCTGCTTCTAGAGCAGACACCAGGCAGGGGGAGGGCTGCACAAAGTGCTAGGAGCCAAATTTGAAAGCAGATGTTTCTCACTGTAAGTCTGTGAGCCCTGAGCTGCTGCACAAAGGACACGGCTGCTGCTAGAAGTTCACGCAGCTCGGGGGAGTCTGGGAAAGTTCAGGGGAAAGGAATCTGCTGCGAGTTGTTAAACAGACAGAAAATAGACTCTGCTCAAAGTCCCCTGGCTGAAGAGATTCAGAAACAGGGAGAGAGACACAAATACTGCTCCCACCTCAATGCTCACTCACAGCTACTGTTGGAGAGGGAGTCATAGCATCATTAGGGATTGGAAGGGACCTTGTGGAGGTCCAGTCCACTCCCCCTGCCACAGCAGCATCACCCAGACCAAGTCACACAGGAACTCATAATACTGACCCCGCTGGAGACTGGCCCAGTATAGGAGGAGAGGGAGACAGCAGGTCAGGAAGAGCCTTAACCTTTGCCCCAGCCAGTTGGTTCTGTACCAGCACCTTTGTTGGGGCAGCGAGCCTCCTCTGGCTTGGAGCCTGGGAACTAGACACTGGTGCCTCAGCGTGAGGACGAACAAACGAGGAATGTGGATGTTTATGTTTCAGAGTAGCAGAGCAGGCAAAAACAACCCCCAGTCACAGAATACACCCTTCTGTGCCTCACAATGCAGAACGTCAAGGGGCTTGGAAAGAGTGACCTGCTGGGTCCATGAGAAAGGCTCTGTGGCTCAGGTCCAGGCCACGAGGTCCCCGATTGGGGAGAATAATCACCACTTTGTGCAACAACTGCTTTCAGTCTCCCATTCTAGGGCTCACTTGGGCTTGGGGAAGGGAGAATTGCCATAGCAACAGGCTCTTCTTGGAGAAGCAGCAGGAGCCGTGCTGGCCCACATCCCCCTTCAGCCTTTCCTGCCCTGCTGGTATCTTCAGACAGACCTGATCTCGTTGCTGCCCACTGTCTCGGGGCTGCCTTGGCCAGTGACCCTGAGGGCAACACTGCACAGCTCAGGCTGGGCTCACAGCCGCCACGGAACCCCCCAGAATACAACACCCAGAGGCAGCAAGAGGTGATGACATCCCTGTGGCTGCAGCATCACAGCACTCAGCGACCTGCTGAGACAGCTGGACCGCGTCTCTCCAATAGTGGTGGGAAAGAAGAGCAACATGGGCTTGTTGAGGCTCCACTGGAAAGATGAGGACATGTAGGACTGGAAGGGACTCCCAGCCCTGGCTGGGTCAGGTCAGCACATCATGCCATCTCTGTTCTCCAGTGGAAAGCTCCCACTTCAAGTACTCAGTGCTTTCCCCTCTCCCAGCCCTTACACTTGGAGCTCACAGTGGTTTTGGCAGTCAGTGCAACAACAGTCTCATTTGGGGCTTGTGAAGTGAAAATCAAGCTGAATCTTCCCCAAAGGTCAATCATGAATAGCTCTAATTAAAAGCACCGGACTATTGGTCACTGGCTTCACTGCCTTTGATTTTCTTTCCTCTTCCTCTTATTTTTCAATGGGATAGGAGAGAAGAGAACAGCATCAAAGCAGGACTTGGTGTCGCTCAGCCCTATCCTCTGCATGGTTTGCCCCACAGAGCAAGCAAACTCCTACGAGATTTGATTCCCCAGAGCATCCCTGAGGCCTCTACAGGGAAAACAAGCTGCAGATGAACATTGCAGCCCATCGTGTTTTACAAGGGGATTGAAAATGTAGCCCAACACCTACAAACAGTAGTGTTCTGCCAGGAACATCCAAAGGCAGCGTTGCTCTGGGGAGGAGAAAGAAGCACTTGGTGGGGTGAGGGTGCAGCGTGCTTGGCAGTGCCGAGGAGAACTGGACTTGCATCATCGAGCACCACATTTGGGTTTATCTTGGTCAGTTCTCCACAGGGCCTTCGACTACAGCTTCCCGAGAGGCTCCTAGCCAAAGGTGAAGAGACAGCCAATGCCATGTGTATGGGCCATCGGACAGACCTGCTGCTGCTTTTCACACTTGTTACTGGCTTTTGGTCCCTGCAGAGGGTCTCAGCACCCACACAGGGCTCTTGGTCCCTAGCACACCGCCAGCTTCAGAAAGGGCTACCAGAGGGCACCAAAGGCTACAGAGAAACCACATTCTGCTCAGCGGCTCCTTCAGAACCCCATGTGCTGCGCTCCAGAGGGGTGGCCAGCCAGCTGGCTGCCGACGAACGCAGAGCAGATGCAGAAGAGCTAAACCAGCCTGAAACAGAGATGCTGTGTTCAAAAACAGCCCCTGCGATGAGGCTGGAAGGAAAAGAAGAGGAGAGGAGAGAGCTTCGGTGCATCGGAACTTCAGGCAGGAGACAGACAGACCTGGTAGCTCCCAAGCCACACGGAAACACCAGCATGTTTGTTGTACAGAGGAGAATCATAGAATCATTAAGGATTGGAAGGGACCTCGAAAGATCATCCAGTCCACTCCCCCTGCCACAGCAGCATCTCCTAGACCAAGTCATAGGGTCAGTCAGGGAAGTTTCAGTCTCCTGGGTTTTCCTTGTGACAACAGGGTACGCTTGCGTGGAACATACCAAAACCATCAGAGCCAGGAGCTGAAAGCCTGCAGCGGTCCTGACAAGTGTTGGCAAACAGAACTGTCAAGTAAGGATAATGACTTCATAGTCACGGAGCACTTTGCGTCCAGCTAGAACCCGGAGTGCTTCACAAGGGTTCCTAATGGATTATACACACACATGAATCACTTTGCCCAGGACTGAGATGGAACAGCTTGAGGAGTGAGCTGTTTAACAGCACTTAGCAACACTGCCCTACAGTTCAGCGCAGGATCCAGTTGCAGGGCCCAGAGAACTCTAGGAAGGTGGAATAAGGTGGGATGGGATTATCCTGGGCACTGCGAGCTGCCCAGGATGCTGTGACCCCTCCTCCAGCCATGGGCACCATCAGCACCAAGCACAGTGCTCTGACACGGTGGGAAGATGACAGCACAGCTTTATCCCCTGACTTCATCAGGCTCCAGGACTGCAGGCTCAGCTAGGCTTTGTCCAGCAGAGAACAAGTCGCTGCAGGGATGCATGCAGCCATCAAGGTCAGGGTTAAATCACAGACTGTTACAGGTTGGAAGGGACCTCCAAAGATCATCTAGTCCAATCCCCCTGCCAGACAGGAGCACCTTGACCAAGCTGCACATCCTGCTGTCCACCAGTACCCGCAGTTCCCTTTCTCCACAAAGAACACTACAGGTTTTTGTGATTGTTGCATTAGAAGCTTTAGGAAAAGTTATCAAAGCACAGCGACCAAAATAACGTAGTTTTACAGTCTATTTCACAGCTAAACGCGTGTGGAAACACTTTTTCCTGCATGCGAGTGGGTTTGCTGCTGTTGCCTATTTTTATGAGTTAGCGCAAGGAAAGGCAAGAGTTAGCCCACGCGGGGTGTGATGCGAACGCCCCGCTGAGCTGGCTGGAGCGGAGTCAGCGCACACCAAGGAAACAGTCAGAGCGCCCCCTCGTGGACAGCTCGAGGAGGCAGCCCGCCGAGGCTGTCGGGCAGCGTCCCCGCAGCACGCGGGACACGGGGCGTCCGCCGCTGTCCCCAAAACACTTCGATCGTCCTCCCCATCGGCACAAACTCCGGAACACGCCCTCCCAGAGGGATGTTCGCGGGTTTTCTGAGAGGTTAACCGCGCATAACCACTGTTACAAAGTGCACGTATGTTCTAAAACCACGTATGTTATACAATGCCAAACACGTAAAGGAGGAGAGTGGAAGTAGAGAATAGTTTGCAATTTAAACAAAAAAAACCCCTTGCTGACAATATGTATTAAAAATACTGTAAGAGAAATGTGATTTAACGTGCTGCATTGTTTTTCAAAATCACAGAATCACTAGGGATTGGAAGGGACCTCCAGACATCATCCAGTCCAATCCCCCTGACACAGCAGGGTCACCCAGACCAAGTCGCACAGAAACACGTCCAGGTGCGTTTGAAACATCCCAGAGAAGGAGACTCCACAACCCCCCGGGCAGCCCCTTCCAGGGCTCCGTCACCCTCACTAACACAGCAACATGGGGCAAACAGNGAGGAGGAGGAGGGCGGGAGAGCCCCGGCGGGTCCCCGAGGAGCCTCTCGCGCTGCCTCGGGGCGGGGCGCGAGCACAGCTGGGGGGGGCGGCCGGCGGCGCGCGGGAGCGGCCCCACCCGCCCCGCACCTGTGGGTCCGGGCCAGGCTCAAGCTGGGTCTCTTGAGCTTGGACGAGACTCAGGGGCGGCCTCACTGATGCCCATAAATACGCGAGGGGTGGGTGCCAGGAGGATGGAGCCAGGCTGTTCTCGTTATCATCTAGTGATTACACGAGGGGCACTGGGCGTGCGCTGGGACAGAGGAGGTTCCGCATGAATATCAGAAGGACCTTCTTCCCAGTGAGAGTGACAGAGCCCTGGAAGGGGCTGCCCAGGGGGGTTGCGGAGACGTTTAAAACCCACCTGGATGTGTTCCTGCGCTGACTGTTGGAGGGTCGTGTAATGCTTGGCTCTTTCTCTGCAAAGGGAAGGTCTCAAAGAGACCGCTTAGAGCATCAGCCCCTCTGCAGAGGGATGCGGAGCCAATGGACCGTGCTCTGCCTTGGTGTTCAGAGCGTCCTGAGGCCCCTGTGTGCTGGGGACGATGGACAGTGCTGGGAGCGGTGCACCNCCCTCTGCAGAGGGATGCGGAGCCAATGGACAGTGCTCTGCCTTGGTGTTCAGAGCGTCCTGAGGCCCTGTGTGCTGGGGACAGTGCACCGAGCTGGGGACGACGGACCGCGCTGGGGACAGTGCACTGAGCTGGGGACGACGGACCGCGCTGGGGACGATGGACCGAGCTGGGGACGACGGACCGCGCTGGGGATGGTGCACCGAGCTGGGGACGGTGCACCGCGCTGGGGACGATGGACCGAGCTGCATCTTCCGGTGGTTGAACTGTTGCTGAGACCGGAGCCGAAGCTGTTTGGACCCGGAGTCACCACGTGGGGGCGCCAGCGCCGCAGCTTCCAGCAGCCTCAAGCGCTCCGGGAGCGGGTCCGGGCGAGGAGAGAGGATGCTGCGCTGCCCTGGCTCTGAACACGGCCACAGCTGTTGGGTGAAGCCGCTGATCTCCCTCCCTTGTGTCTCACGGGCTTGTGTTTGTCCCGGCTCGGGATCCGGAGGGGATGGGAGATGCCATCAGCGGCCAAAGAACAGACCCCAGCTGGAGAAATGCGGGGTGAATGGCAGGTCCCACCACTGACAGGTTAAAGCCTGCGCTGTCACTCCCCTAAGCAGCCTGCTGTCACTGAGCCTCTCCAACACCAAGCAGTCTTCCCTCTCCATGTGCTGGTGTGCTGCTGCAGCATAAATTGTCTTCATTCTCCTTATAAAATTATAACAGGTGCATGAGGTCGGGGCAGTGTCCCATTTTCAGTGCTAATTCCACCTCTTGAGAAGCACTTGGGGTAGTAGGGAAAATCCCCGTGGAAGGTGCAGTGAGGGGTGCTGGGCTGGTGCTGGGGCATGTTGGTTTTGTGGTGCAGAGCCTGGTGTTTGGAAGCACTCACTTGCCCAGAACAGATCCCTTCTACCACACACAGCTGGAGGTCCACAGCAAATCTTGCCATGCAGGACGATGGAGCCAGGCTCTTCTCATTATCAACTAGTGATAGGAGAAGGGGCAGTGGGTGTGAGCTGGAACACAGGAGGTTCCATATAACTATGAGAAGGAACTTCTGCACCATGAGGGTGACAGAGCCCTGGAACAGGCTGCTCAGGGAAGTTGTGGAGTCTCCTTCTCTGGAGATGTCTAAGACCCGCCTGGATGTGTTCCTGTGCGACTTGGTCTAGGTGATGCTGCTGTGTCAGGGGGATTGGACTGGATGATCTTTGGAGGTCCCTTCCAATCCCTAATGTCCTGTGATTCTGTGATGTGCACTTGGGTCTTTCCCCTTAGCCCTGTGTCCCTTGTGTCCCCTTCCTTCACTTGCCCTGGAAAGGCAATAAGGTTGGTGAAGCATCTGGAGAACAAGTCTTATGAGGAGCTGCTGAGGAAACAGACTATTTAGTCTGAAGAAAAGAAAGAGGAGAAACGTTACCACCTTTTACAGCTGCCCGAAAGGGGGTTATAGAGAGGTTGTGGAGGTTATGGGGGTCGGTCTCTTCTCACAAGTAACAAGGGATAGAAGAGGAAGAAATGGCCCCAGATTGTACTGGGGGAAGTTTAGGTTAGACACTAGGAAAAACTCCTCCATGGAGAGGGTCATCAGGCTTGGAACAGGCTGCCAGGGAGGGTTGTCTGATCGCTCTCCCTGGCTGTGTTTAAAAGCTGTGAGGACCTGGACCTCTGGGACGCGGTTTAGTGTGGCCTTGGGACATTCTGGTTAGGGGTTGGACTCGATCATCTTGAAAGTCTTTCCCACCTAAGCAGTTCTGTGGCTCTGGTTTTGCCCACTGATACGGGAGCGGCGCCGTCCCAGGCTGGGCTCCGAGCCCCTGGGGAAGGCTGCGCCTCACGCTCACGTGGATGGAGGGCTGCAGCCTCCCGACTTGCTGGTGATTTTGCCAGCTTAGGAGCAGCAGGGGTCTGGTCAGAAGAGTCTGTTAAAACAAAACTCCAAACATTCCTGCAGTGCTTTAGGACAAAATGTTTTCGCTACAGACTTTGGTTGTTAGTTAACGTTGGAAACTGGGGTTTGTTTTCCCACTTTGCGTTTTACCAGCTTGTCAGTAGCAGCAGCAGCTCCCCGTGGCCTCTGCTCTTGGTGCCGTGAAAGCAGCGCCCTGGCCGGAGCAGAGCTGTAGGAACAGCGGGAACAAAAGCGAACCACGACCCTAGCGACCAGTTCCGAGCCTTGGCACCCCCGCTGTGCGAGCTGGGCTGTAACCAGGACGTTACTGGAGGCTCCTGAAGCAAAATGCTCGCTGAAATTTCCTTTGAAATGGAAATTCGGGGCCAGTGCCAGCTCTGCTTCAGGCTCTTGCTGCGGTGTGAGCGTTACACAAGCCAGACCTTGGGAAGCCCGAGAGCCTCTGGCAGAGGGTCACGGTGGGGCTGCTTCCCACTGAGGAGGCAGGGCCATGCTGGGGGGCAGGTTACCTGCTCGGAGTTGTGGTACTGGGGGGGATTTCTGGGAATGAAATCTTCTAGCAGATTTTGACTGGGAGGAGGAGGAAGGGTTTGATGCAGTTACAGAAGCCGGACCCTGTGTCCCTCCATGAAGAGGGCACAGGCTTAAAAACACCCTTAACTTCAAATAAGCATTGGCAGCAGTGTTAGAGGAAGAAGGAGAGATCCTTGCAGAGAGACAAGCCCTGGCATAACAGTCATCTGTAGCTGGCAAGCCTCTGGCTGGGTTCTTTCCTGCAAACATGCTTCTCAGTCAGTACTTGTCTAGGAGACCCTGCAAGAGCCAGGAGTGACGGGTCTGCAGTGATCCCCACCGTCAGGATGTGACCATGTCCTGAGGGTGTGTGGTCTCCCTGCCCTCCCTGAGGTGAGATGCTGGCATGCACCATGCTCCTGTGTCCCTGCAATGCCCCCCTTTCCTTCCTGGGGACTGAGCAGAAGGGTTTTGCTCTTCTTGGATGGTTTTGAAAATTGGGGAAAGACTTGACCTCTTGTAGAATCACAGAACCATTAAGGATTGGAAGGGACCTCGAAAGATCACCCAGTCTAATCCCCTTGCCACAGCAGGATCACCCAGATCCAGACACAGAATCACAGAGCATTAGGGACTGGAGGGGACCTCAAAAGATCATCCAGTCCAATCCCCCTGCCAGAACAGGATCCCCTAGACCAAGTCACACAGGAACAAGTCCACGTGGGTTTTAAACCTCATGGTCCTGTTTCATCCATGCAGGCTCCCTGGAGGGGATAAAGCTGGGGCAAGGAGAGGCACCAAGTAAATTCAGATGGGCCATGGGGCTGGGGCCTTGTCCCCATCTTCCTCTCCTGGAATAAACTCAGGCAAGGTCAGGCCTGAAGCACACTTGCTTCCTGCCCTGGGCTTTGTGAGTTCCTGCACCGTGTTCTCAGAGTGAGCATGAGGAACATAAATTCAGCATCTTTGTGCAGACAGCTTCCTCCCCTCCCACCTGCCCGGGGACCCCACCCGGATCCAGCCCTCCACAGGATGCTGGCGGTGTCACAGCGAGCAGATTTACAGGTCCTCCCCGCAGGGCTTCAGCCAAGTCTACTCCTTCAGAGATTTTTCCATCTGAGTGGGAGCCAGTTTGTTCTCCACTGCCGCACGTCGGCTGCCCCGGTGCAGGAGGGGACGGTGCAGGCGTGGAGCAGAGCCGGGCGTGTTCACCTGATTGTTTCCCTGCATCCGGGGAAGGTGCCCTGTGTGGTCTGGTGGGGACCCACCCTAATGGGAGAGTCTTCCCCCTTCTGCTGCCAGAGGAGAAGATGGTACCATGGGGATGTTGCAGCTCCTGCAGGGTGCTGGGTTTTGTGTCTGCAGCCCTGTCCAGGAGCTCACCCAGAGCTGTGTCCTGCAGCTGGTGTGCACGTGGGACGTGGGCAGTGAAAACCGGGCAGCAAACTTGTCCTGGCACCGTGCTGATCCCTGGAACCACATGACATCACGGCCAGCCTGACCTCTGGCCACAGAGCCTCTGGGAGGGGCCACTGGACAGGGAGAACCTCATGACGAAGCGCCTGGTGGTGCCTCGCACAGCCAAGACCTGAACCTTGCTGCTGAAACCTGCCTCTGGGTGTCCCCTGGGACACCCTTTCCTTCTCCCAGAAGGGCCACCCCTGTGCCTGCCCACGCTCTGCACGGCCCCCCTGTTGCAGTGCCCCACCACGTTCCTGTGTCCCAGCTGGTCTGCTGCCCTTTTCCAGTCAGAGCGCTGGTTTTCAGGCACCTCGTGGAGGTGCCCCACCGGCTCTGTGGAGGTTCATGTGCTCCACAGCAAGCACTGGCGTCCTTCACGTCCAGCCCTGGGTGGGCTGGCAGCCACATGCTCTTGGGAAGGGCTGCAGGGACGCTGGGGACACACATTCCCACCTGCAAGGACGAGCAGGGTGCCCGTCCGCCCGTCACGGCAGGCGTGACAGCGCTATCTGCCGCTGATAACGATGGAGGCTCCGATGCCTTTTAAAGGACAGAAGCAACAAGTGGATGGTTGGACCCCTAGATAGCGGGTGCCAGGGCCAGGTGGTGAAGTGCTGAGCCCTGGCCAGTGGCATGTGCTGCCTGATGGGAGCCAGCCCCTGTTAGCCCCTCTGTGCGCTCTTGCTCCAACCCTCCATCTTCCTGTCCCTTGCTAATCCTTCCTAAGCCCCTGGATTCTCCCTTCTGAGCTGTGTGCTTGTCCTGCAGCCACCCTTCAGCGGCGAGACTGGACACCCGGTGTGTGCGGGCTGTGTCCCTGAGCACCCACGGGGGACCCCTTCCAGGCCTGACCGCTCCTGCCGTGAAGCTCCTGATGAGCAGTGCAGGGGCTGAGGGCTGCGTCCAGGGCCGTGGGAGCTCTTGGGGCGACCAAAAGCTGCCGTGTGTCAGCCTGAGGGGACCCTCACGTGGGAGACGGGGCAGGCGAGGTGCCCGGGTGCACATGAAGCAGCAGCTGAGGGTCTGCAGGTCGCCTTCGGACAACTGTCCTTTGGGCAAATGCAGCCGGCAGCGGGTTGGTTTGTTTCCCCGAACCTTTTTCAGTGGATGCTTCCCCCTCTAGTCTCTTCTGGTAACAAATCCAACCCAGCCCAGGTGCCAGAGAATGCGAGGAGAGGGGAGCAGAGGAAGGCTTTGCAGCCCCAGCTCCCTGCAGGAGCAGCCCTGTCTGGGCGTGCGAGTTTTTGTGGTATTTGCATCTGAAGGAAGAAGAAAGAGCTGAGGGGAGTCGGCGCGGGGAGGGCGAGAGGGGTGAGCCAAAGGAGAGGCAGCCCGGGGGGAGCTGCTCCTTATTTATCCCTGATTTCTTCCTTACTTCCCTTTACTCTCCCTGCAAAGCTCTTGGCTTGACCCGCCCAAGGCAGGGGCCCAAGCAGCCTCAGGCTCTCCGAAGCCCCCCGTGTCCCCACACCCCCGTAGCCACAATTACGGGCATGGCCAGCTCAGCAGAGACCTGGCTGACGTGCGCCGGGCTGGGAGAACCAGCTGGCTGCAGCGGCTCAGGACACCCGGAGGATGCTCAGGGCCGGGCGCCATTGGAGGGAAAATGGGTCACCCCCCGCCGGGGGGGCGAGGGCTGGGGCGGGGGCCAGTGTCCTCAGCAGGGGCATCCCCAGGCGTTGCTGCGAGGTGCTCTGCCTGCACCAGAAGCCTCCCCTCGGCTGCCAGGGAAACCCCATCTGGGCCGGAGCCCTGCGCTTCTGCTGTTAAACGCATCCTCTGCTGAAAACCGCTCCGCAGGCTGGTCCCCAGCCCCGCTCCTCCCGACCTCCGCGCAGCGGCAGGCGCGTTGCCAGCCGGCCCATCAGCGCAGCGCTCTGGGAACTTGATGCTGAGGGGTCGGGGTGTGCCCCCATGCCGCTACACACGTCCTGTGTCCCGCCCCGGCAGCAGCCTGTGCCACGGGTGCGATCCCATGGCTGGAACTGGGCGTGCTGGTGCCAGAGAAGCGGAGTCACCTCTGCGTGCGCAGGCAGGTCGCCCCAAGCCCCGGTCCTGCTGTCCCCATGGCCCCGCAGTGCCCTGCCCTTGGTATGGGAGCACGCCAAGCCTAAGCCAGGGCAGATTAAGACACGGCCAGCTAAAGCCACTTTGCTCCTGCACGAGCATATCCGCTTGGGATTTAGCGCATTTGCCGCAGGGATTCACACCTTTAGGTGATTTGTCTTAACTCCCCCTGCCCCTGAGCGTGAAAGGCCCTTGGCGGGTGAAAGCCTGGCTGGGCGCTGGCTCTGGGGTTTCATCTGTGAACACCCCGTGCACGCTGATGTGGGGATGCAGCCTCCCTCCTCCCGCTCCTGCCCCTCAGCCCCCAGAGCTGGGGCACTGCACAGAGCTCCTACAGATCTGGAGGACCTCGGCAGGAGACTGTTTTCAGAATGTCCTTTATAGAGTGTGAGCACAGGCATGGGGACGGTGCTGCTGGTCTCACACTAGTGCCTGCCTCCTGCCATGGGGCGTTTAGGGCACCAGACACAGTGGGTGCTACAGGGGGACCTGCATGGGAGTCCATGGGGCTGTGCCGGCAGCTGAGCCCTCAGAATCCAATAGTCCACAAATCCCCAGCTCCTGCCTTGCTCTCGTGGCTGTGGGCTGGGGTCTGGGCATGCTGGCTCCATCGTGGGGCGTCCCAGAGGCACCGCCACCACCTGCCCCTGTGTGGGGACACTGTGGGCCACAAAGGCCACATTGTTATGACAGCAGCTGGGTGCAGAGTGACGGGGACGCGTGGGTCCTCGCAGCCGGGGCGGTGGAGAAACCCACTGGCAAGCATCTTGAGTCGGCATCGCTCTGTCCCACGGCAGAGCCCTGGGTGACCTTGCCCAGACTGTCTCTGCGTTCAGGCCCAGCAGGTGCTTGGCCACCCCAGCTGCCAGTGGAGAGAGGAGGAATTAGATGACAAAGGCAGCAGCAGAGCAGAGCCAAGCTACAGCTGATGAATAATGCAGCAGCTCTGCTTGCAGAGCGGCAGATTTCTTGTTTACCAGCACTCAGATGAGGCTGCAGGATGCTGGTGCCAGGGTGCGAACCCAAATACAGTTGCCTTAGGCCCCACCACCTCATTTGCCTCCCCAAAATGACCCCCTCTCCCCAAAGCAGCAGCCTGAGCCCATATCAGCCCCATAGGGCAGAGTCCAGAGGGGCTTCCAGGGGCGCAGGGGTCTGTGACCCATCATGGGCCACACTTTAGGGTGGATGGAGTCGGTGCTCCCACCTTGCCATTGCTTCACGTCTCCTTGAGCATCATCCCTGTGCAGCTGCAGACAGGGATTCTTGACGTGGGAGTTTCCATGGCAACAGTGCAAAATGGCGCTGGGAACAAACGGGCTGCCGCAGCAGGGCTGAGGGGAAGGGCTTGGGGTGCATCTGCTCACTCTGCCCATGGGGTGAGAGGTGCCTCAGCCCCTCTGCTAGGGCCCACCCTAGGGCTGCAACCCTCAGCTCATGTCCCAGGGCCGCCCTGTGCCACACCATGCTGTCCCATGCCATGCCAGCAAGGCTCCGGGAGATGAGCCGTCCTCCGTCCCCTCTCCTCCCTGCCAGCACCGCTATCTCTGCTCCCCCAGGGCCTCTTGCCCTCATCCCCCTGCCAAGGTCTCCCGTATCAGGCCTGTCATCCTGGCTACTTAATCTGGGTTTCTCGGTTACCCCATCTGGAAAAAATGTGTCTAAGAATACCCTGTGCAGGCACGGCACTGTCCGGGGCCGGGGGCTGCCGCTTGCCCCCTCTGCACGTGCCCCAGCCCCTGCACCCTCCGCTCCACCTGGACAGCGTGCCACCAGACCAGCTCCTGCGTGGCCATGGCTGTGGGTGCTCCAGCACTGGGAGTTCTGGGAACGTGGGGCTCCCCCCAGGATGCAGCTGGTGGTGGTCTCTTGGCTTGTGTGATTAGTGCTGGGCTTCTTTAGACAGCAGTCTGCTGGCCCCAAGGGCCACCACAGCTGGCTGCCATCCATCTGGAAAGGGCACTAGCCTGGCTGTGAGCGTGCCGAGTTTGAAAGTACCCCACGGGGTAGCCCCCATCCCTAAAAGCGGGGGATAAGTGTCCCTTGGCTGTCCCTAAAAGAAGGGGCAGGGTCCTTGTTCCGCGTCTCACGCGGGTTCTGGGTCCGGGCGGCGGTGCCGACGGGACCTGCCGGTGCCACTGCTCGGGGCCAGGCGCGCAGGACTCACTCCGGGGCAGGCGAGGTGGGGACGGGGGTGACAACCCCCACGGCCACGTGGCTGAGCCGCAGCCTTTTCATTTCTCGTTTTCCTTCGGGAAAGGAGAACCGCGACCTTTCGCATCCTTTGCGCTTCGGGCCGTGGCGAGCAGCCCGCGGCCGGGAGCTCCGGACACCTGCAGCGCGGGGGTCCGAGGCGAGCTGAGCCGGGGCCACGCCCGCCAGAC
>VXBP01005923.1:507101-537588 GCA_013400115.1 Rhinopomastus cyanomelas | reverse complement strand
CCGGGCGGGGCGCGGCGCGGCGCGGCTCGGCTCGGCTCGGCTCCACTCTGCTCTCCCGCCATGGCATCCAAGTGTCCCAAGTGCGACAAGACCGTGTACTTCGGTGAGCGCATCCCCGGGGCGCGGCCCCGCAGCCCCCTCGCCTCCCGAGCCGGGCGCGGCCCCGCGACCCCCGCGGTCCCCCGCACGCAGAGCCCGGCCCGGCAGGTCCTGCTTGTCCCCCGGGATCCCCATCGCAGCAGCCCCTTTGCTCTGCTCTGCCCAGCCGCACCCCGGACACCCATCCCTGGGCTGCGCTGGGAGATGCTGCCGGAGGGGACACAAAGGGGGATTCCGGGGGACTCCTCCCTGGGATGGAGGGGGTGAGGAGCTCTGGCTGGGGTCTGCGCACCCAGCCTGGTTGTGTCCTGGGATGGCTGGGGAGGCTTATGTCCCCGTGTTCCCGTGTCTGGGGCCACCTAACACGGACAGGGCGTTGGGCGGGGGGACTCCCATGAGCTGGGAGGGTCTCTTGGAGCAGGAGATAAGGCAGCGGCAGGTGCAAACCAAACCCTCTCCCAGGCAGTTTGTTCCCATTCCCTGCAAACCCTGCTCCAGTTGTGCTGTTGCCCCTCCCCATCTCTCCCCACACCCAGCCTGCTGTGGGAGGTGGGCGAGCGAATGAATGGAATGGGCTTTCCGCGGGACGTTTCCAGAGGCAGCGTGTGGGCTCAGAGGTCCATCGTGGCGTGTCTGGGCTGGGTTTGGCAGCAGCGAGTTCCCGCAGGTTTCTGAGAGCCTCGCTTGGGATTGTGGCTGGTCAGGAGCTCTGGGAACTGAAGCTGGGGTGTCTCCTGTCAGGCAACCAGCGTGAGCACCCACACCCAGGTTGCAGAAAATGCTGGGAGCAGAGGTGGGAGCAGGGGCTGATCCTCTGCCTTGGTGTGATCCTCACCACTGAGGAACTAACCCTGGCTCTGGCCCTATTCATGCCCAGCCAGGAGCTTCCCAGAGAGCGCCCACATGCCATGGCCTTGGGGTGGGCATCCCTGGGGTGGGTATCCCTGGAGTGGGCATCCTCAGGGCTGCTCTGCAGGCTCGGGGTGGCTAGGAGGACAGATCCAGCACTCCAGTCCCAGCTGCCTCTTGGGACCAGCTGGACATGGTGTCCAGCTGGCCTGTCCTAGGGCTGCCTGCCTGTACTCCCCCTCCCTGCCCACCTCCCTCTGGTGCTGCAGGGTCCAGCCCCTGCTGCCTCAGCGCGCTTGTTTGGTGGAGAAATACCAAAGGGTCCTAACGGTGCCGGAGCATTTGAGGCGCTGGTGCTTTCATTCCTTTCCGGCCATCTCCAAGTAAACACAGAGAAATAGGAATTTGCTGTCTTCCTCCTTTAAACAAACCTATTTGTGTGGGGGTGGGAAGGGCTCAGGCCCTTGGATGTCTCTCCTTGAGTGAAACTTTTCCTTTTTAAGCAGAAAAGAGCGTGTCCGTCCAGCCAGCTGGGCACTGGCCTGGGGTCACGGTTGCTCCTCTCACTCTGGGAACGAGCCTGACCCTGCAGAGGTTCCTGACCCCTTGGGGTTCTCCCTGCTGAGGAGGGAGCAGCAGCCCCTGCCACACAGCTCCCCACAGGGGACCACACAGACCATTCTGTCCCCACAGAAACCAGGAGGGCGAGCTGAATGGGAGCGAGCCCAAAACTTCTCCGTGCTCCGAGCTGGAGCGTGTCCCTGCCGATGCCTCAAGCTTTTCCTTGAGGAACCGCCCAGGCTTCGGCAGGACAAACCTGGCTCCGTTCGTTTAAACCTCTCGAGGCCGCGGCTCCCGGAGCTTCCTCCCAGCGGACGGTGCGGTGGGGCGGGAGGACGACGGCAGCGCTGCGCCCAGGGGCTCGGGAGCGCCCGCGGGTTCCTCGGGCGCCCGGAGCCGATTCATAAAGCCCCGCTTGTTCGGGAGCCGCTGCTGAATGAGCGCTGGCGCCCGCCGCTTCTCGAATGCCTGGGATTGCAGCCGGGGGTCATGTGTGAGAAATGCCACCGCGTCCCGTTCCCGGCCCTTGCGCGGTGCCTGTCCCAGCGCCAGCGGCCGCGGGTGCCGATGGAAAATTCATTTCCAGCTGCCTGTTGCTTCACACTCCTGGAAAAATCCAGCGGGCTCCTCCCTGCGCAGTCAGGGGGATGTGGGCGTTTCCTGAGCTACAGAATGGGCTTTTTTCCCTTCAAAACGCACGGGGAAATACAAAAATAGGTCTTGGCTTTTTTTTCCCCAAGCAGCCAGAGGTCTGGGACGTTGTTTCCAGGAGCGGCTGGGGCTCAGCTTTCCTGCCTGGGGGAGGCTGGAGGCATGGGGTGAATGTTTAACCGGCGGAGCGGCGCTGCCAGCAGCTGCCAGGGCCGGTTCCCATCCCACAGCGGCAGGTGGTGATGGGTTCGGGTCGGGTTATCTCCTTTGTCAGGAAGCGCTGGAGGGACCGGAGTCGCCCTGAGCCAAACGGTCGCGCATTTCCCCGTCCCCCTTTTGCCTTCAAATGAGTTTCGCAGGGTTGCCGGGAGCCCCGGCCAAGCCTTTCTGCCTCCTGCCCTCTCTTCCCAGGGAACTGCGGGGATCGCGGTGGTGGGGGGTTTCCTGTTTTCCACCCGAAGCACGAGGCGGGCAGAAGCCCAGGGATGTGAGAAAACCACACGTGCGGCGGGATCCCTCTCTGCACGTGCTGCGATGTCCGAGGGCCAGCAGGAGGCTGCTGGTGCCTGAGCCCGCTGTCACACTGGTGGCCCGAGTGTGCTAGAAGAGGTGGGTGCAGCGAGGTGTGGGGGGCTCCCCAGCAGTAAAGCCCCGCAGAGATTCCGGCTGCAGAAGCCGCTCTGCAATTAATAAGTAACCGCTGACCTTGGCTGCAGGCAGGGGCTGCTGTTGGGGACGGTGGCCCGCCAGCAGCTGGGCAGGACAGGCAGAAGGGCTTTATTTTGATTGCAGCCGACTCTAACAAAGGAAAGCGGCTCTTCAAGCGTGGCCAGCTCAGCACGGGCACATCAGCGCCAGCACAGCCCCTGGCTTGTCAGCACTGAGGCTGCTGGGGCCCCTGAGGAGACTCCTGCTCCCATGTCTCGGGGCGGCTGCTCTCGGAGCATGCGTGGACCCTGCAGAAGGTTAGCTAAGGATGCTCCTGTTGCCTCCTCCCTGTGCAGGGACCTGCTGGAGGAGTGGGTGTGTGTGTCTGTGGGAAGCTGAAGGATGGGCTTATTAGCATTAGCTTTTCCCTCAGGAAAACAGTGTGAGCTATAGAAAATGATCAGTGGGAGGGTGGGATGGAGTGGCGTGAGCTCTTGACCCCCTGTGAGGTGCTCCATGCATTGCTGGAGCTGCTGCATGGTGCAGTGCTGGCATTTTGTGGGCATGTTCATAGGGTTATTGAATGGTTTGGGGTCAAAGGGATGTCAATGATCATCTAGTTCCAACCCCCCAGAGGCACCTCCCATGGGAGCTGGTTGGTCAAAGCAGGCCTGGAACCCTTCCAGGGATGGGGCAGCCATGACTTCTTTGGGCAATAGCAGAGGTGTTCCAGCCCCCTGCCCAACTTCCTGGCCAGCTCCATCTTACACTGGAGAGCCCAGAGCTGGACACACAGTGCAGGTGAGGTCTCGCCAGAGTACAGAGGGAGGATCACTTCCCCACCTCCCTGCTGGCCATGCTGCTTCTGATCCAGCCCAGGATACAGTTGTCCTTCTGGGCTGTGAGCACACTGCCAGCTTGGGTCCAGCTTTTCATGCACCAATACCCCGCCCCAGTCCTTCTCCTCAGAGCTGCCTTCATCACCCAGCCTGTATCTGTGCTTGGGGCTAGCCAGGCACATAGGCTCACAGCCAGTTGCCTGCCTTGCAGGGAGCTGGAGCTCATCTGCTGTGGCACACAGGTATCCCTGCAGATATTCCTTGTGTTTCTGCCCTCCCTCCCTTCCCGTGACAGGAGCACAGGGATGGGAGAGGTCAGGTGAAGGGACTGAAAAGGAGAGGGAAGCTGGAGCTGCAACACTCAGGCTAGAGGTAATGGGAACCCTTTCGCTGCAGTGTTGTGATCAAGGAGGGAGCCTGGAGCATGTGTTGTGGTGCCACTTTAGGCTGGGGTGGTGGTGCTTGCTGCTCCTGGCAGTGGGCTGGGAGGCCCAGAAGTTGATAGAGGGGATGATGAGGACAGTTTCTCACATGTGGTTGAGAAGAGCCCCTCACCAGCCTGCCCTGCACTTGCTGGTGAGCAGCAGTGGTGCTGCAACCCCCAGGGAGGTCCTGAGCATCCTCTCCTGCTGCTGTGTTCTCCTTGTGTTGCCCTCAGCTACTTGGAGCTGGCTGTACCCCAAGACTGTGGGGAGGCAGGAGGGAGGGGAGGTGAGGAGCTGAGGGGCCGGAGAGCACTCAGACAGGCTTGGCTGCTCCAGCATGTCTTTGAGTCCCAGTGTCTGCCGTGGGTCAGAATTCTGTCTCATCCTCCCAGTGCTGGCAGCCAGAGATGGTATCTCAGTGTGCAGGAGAAACGTTGTGCTCTGGACCAGCAGATACCTGGAGGGGGCTACCCGCCCGTGCCCCAGTGCTCAGCTGGCCACTGGCACAAGAGGAGAGTGGTGGGCAGTCCTGATCCCTGCTGCTGGCTGTAGCTCCTGCTGGCAGCTCCTCACACCTGGGTCGGTGCTGCAGCAAGAAAGCAGCTGATTCCTTGGGCTCAGCCTTGGCTGAACCCAGCGCCTGGCAAGACACCCTGCTGGTCCCTCCCAGCACAGCCGCGGTCAGGCTGCCTCGCCCCAGAGAGCTGCATCCCGTGCGGATGCTGCTCGATCAAGTGCAGCAGCCCCACGGACACAACCCTTACGGGTGCCTGGGTGGCTTGGCTACCTGGAGACTCTGGTCCTGGGCAACACCTTGCCCCTCCCCTCGGCGGGAAGTGAGGCCCCCCAGCCTGGGATGTTCCTTATTCCCCACCCCAGCACACTACACTGAGCTGGCTTTGTGGTGCCCTTGGAGAGAGCCCAGCAAGCCAACGGCCGAGGATTGGAGGGCTCACCTTGCCCTGCAGGGAGCTAAATATAAACATCCTGGCCACAGAAATCACAGTGTGGCACTGACAGGGCGGGGGGGGGGAGAGGAGCTGCCTGGCTGTGCCCGAGCTGGGGGGCAATGGGGATGCAGCACAGACCCTTCCGAGGGTGGGGCATCATAGCTGGGGGCAGCGCAGGGCAGGAAATCCCCGTCCCTCCGCCTACACTGCCAGGGACTAGGGAGGGGATGAGGCTTTGTTTGCAGCCATTTACCAGGCTCCTTCCCCTGTGCCCGCCCCACTTGTCCCTTTGTGCCAGCCACTGCTCTGAAGCGCATCCGCAGCGGCTCCGGCCGCATCGCTGTTGCTCAGGAGCGCCTGTCGCTGGGTCTTTGGCGGGGATTCGGCATCTCTGTGGCCAGACTGGGCTTTGTCAGCCCTTCCCGGCGTCCTCCCGGGGCTGCGGCGGAGCAGACGGGGCACAGCCCAGCTTTCTGCTGACACGCTACCGTTGCTTGTGCTGAACAGCCCTCCGGCTGGAGGCAGCACTGACGTCAGGCTGTGGAAATACCTGTGCGAGGGCCTGGAGGCGGCTGGGAGGAGGGATGCTCCCTTCTGTGATTCTGTGGTTCCTGCCCCAAGAAGCTGCACCCGCCTCTGCCCCGCGCCAGCTGCCTTGCCCGGGCACGGCGCGTAGCTGCGGGCTGAGCCGCGCTGGCCACTGTGGGGTGGGGTGGCCGTGGGGATCAGAGTGCCCCGGCAGCCCCCGCAGGTGCTGCTGCACCCCCGGCTGCCCTGGCAGGGTTGGCGGTTGGCGTGTCCTCCGGGAACTGGGGAGCGTGGAGCGGGGCCCCCGGCAGCAGCAGCAGCAGCAGCAGCAGCCCTGGGGTCCCTGTGGCGGCGGCAGGACGTGCTCTGAGTGCTCTCTGGAGAGGATGTGACAGGAAACCCACGCTCGGGTGCTTTCCCTTGCAGCCGGTTATGGGGCCGCCCCGGCGGGATGCCGCTGCTCTGGAAATGGGCTGGGGCGGCTCCAAGCTGCTTCCTCTGCTCGGTGCAAACAATGGTGCCAGGAAAACAAGCCGGCTGCGCTGGCCGAGCCCCCCGGAGGCCCTGCTTGCAGCCGGAGGGTGCCACTGCGTGCTATTCCCACCTGTGGGCAGGGGGCAGCCCCCCAGTTCCCGGGGGTCCCCATCCCTCGAAGCAGGACAGTGCCACCTCCCTCCTCCTGCCCCGTCCCCTGACAGGGGCTGCAGGTGCCAGCAGTGTCGCTCTGGCTTTGCACGGCCCAGGGATGCCTGGGCGGGAGGGATGCGCTTATCGAGGAGCAGCAGGGATTTACAGCTGCCTGAGGTATTATGGGATGAAGGATGTTGGTGGAGCGACGTTTTATCTCGTGGGGGCAGGAAGGAGCTGGTGTGGGCTGTGGCCAGCTGTAATTGCAATGGCCTCTGGAAAACATCCGCCTCGAGTTTCCTCCCCGCGCTGTAGCCCGGGCCATGGCCGGGCTGGGGCTGGGCTGGGGCTGCGGGGGGGAGCCGGGCTTTGAGCCTGGCTGCGCGTCCGCTGCGACGGAGCTGAGCGGCTTCTTGGCCCCGAGCGCCTGGCTCGGCTCTCAGCCCATCACGCTCCCTTCCTCTGCCTAGTCACCCTGGGGAGGCACCAGTTCCTGCTGGGAGGGCTCCTGTCACGGCCCCAGTGCATTGGGGCGCTGGCACCTCTGTGTCCTCCTATGTTTTGGGGAGCACTTGTGGGGCTGGGGGCTGTGTGCCCTGGGGCTAGTCAATGGCACCCAGCATGGCTAGGGGCTGCAGAGGAAGGAGAGGGCTGGGTTTTCTTCCTGCTGGGGAGGCATAAGCCCCCCTGAGCCCCATGGCTTGGTGACCAGCAGGGATTCAGCCTGGAGCAAGGAAAGGCTCTGGGAGACCTTACTGTTCCCCTTCCGGTGATCTACAGGAAAGACGGGGAGGGGGTCCTTATCAGGAGTGTAGTGGTGGAGTGAGGGTTAACTGTTTTAGATGGAAAGAGGGTTGATTTAGATTAGATATTAGGAAGAACATCTTTAATATGACAGTGCCAAGGCACTGGAACAGGTTGCCCAGGGAAGCTGTGCCTGCTCCATCCCTGAAAGCGTTCAAGGCCAGATCTGGGCTCTGGGCAACCTGGTCTGGTGAGAGGTGTCCCTGCCCACGACAGGAGAGTTGGAACTAGCTGATCTCGGAGGCCCCTTCCAACCCAAAGCATTCCATGAGGCAGCTCTTAGCTGGAAGACACAGGCACCTGGCTGCAGAGGGGCATCCCCTCAGCCTGCCTTCTGTTGCTTCACAGGGTTTGGTCCAACAGCCTGACCTCCTGCATGGCATCACCAGGAGCTCAGTTTGGAACTGCCTCCGGCTGTGGCTGCTCCCCCAAGCCTGTCCTCCCTTGGAGATGTTCTCGGGGCTCAGCCCTGCACTCTGGTGTGATGGGTGCAGCTCTGGCCCCTCCGCCACTGGCCACCCTGCTTTGTACCAGGGCTGGCTTTCAGGGTGGTGCCGGCAGTTGTTTCAGCTTATCTTGACCCTGTGGTGTGCCCCGGACACAGCTGTTTGCCTTGGGAGGAGGGTGGCTCTGGGAAGCCACGACCTGCCCTTTGGGAGCTCTTGACCTTCATCTTGACCTGATGCTGACAGGTGACATTTGCTGAGGTCCTCAGGGAGACTAAAGGGTTGGGAATCCAGCCATCACAGATGAGGGCGTGTTGCAGAGGAGGGCAGGCTGTGGCTGCACTTTTATTTGCTCCTTAAACATTTTGTTTGACTCTTCTGATTTAGTTTTATGGTGGCTTTAGTGGATTCACGCTGGTCTCCAGCTGTCTCCGCACGTGTGTGAGCGAGGCAGAGGGCGAATGGGAGCCGATGGTGGGCAGCACTCAGCCCCACAGGAGCTGGAAGTGAGTGGGGAAAGGAGTAAGGCTGGGGAAGCAGGCCTGGCAGCCCGTGCCAGCTCCTGGGGTGCTCCTGGGGCCAGCCCGAGGGAGTGTGTTTGTGCAACCAGCCTTCAAGTGTTTTCCTTCCCGGGATTTGCCCACCGATGCCTTGGAAGTGTTTCGGGTGCAGGCAGCAAGTTGCTGGGCAGGTTTGTGTCTTCACGGGGCGGTGCAGGGGTGCACGTCGCGCCTGCTCCAGGGCTGGGGGCAGCACCCACATACCCAAGAGAGGGGTGTTTCCTGAGGCCAGGCATCCTCGCTGGGTGACACACACGGCCAGCATTCCCAGCTGGAGGCAGGCGGGTGTCCAGCAGCTCAGCTCCAGCCGAGAGACTGGACTGTGCACGGGGGAGGCAGGATGAGGTGGGTAGGGTGGCCGTGGAAGCACCAAACATGTCAGTGGGAACAGGGTCGTCTGGGTAGAAGTAGACACACGGAGTAGCAGGGCAAACACTACCCTTGCTGGACTGGTGCGTGGGAACGAGGGTGTGCCATGGCGCAGCCGCTGCTGGGGGGCTGGCCCGAGGCTGCAAGGTGCCCGTGTCTGTGTCCTGGACAGCCCTGGGGCTACTGTGCTCTCCAGCAGAGTGGTCCTGCCGTGTGCTGGCTTGCACGATGTGCCAACCAGTGGCACCCTTCAAGCACAACCTCCCCGTGGTGTCTACAGCTGGGGTCCCCAGGGTCTTTAGCAGGCGCTGGGCAGACACTAACCCCGCTCTGGTGTCCCTGCAGCTGAGAAGGTGTCATCCCTGGGCAAGGACTGGCACAAATTCTGCCTGAAGTGTGAGCGCTGCAACAAGACCCTTACTGCCGGCGGGCACGCTGAGGTAAGAGCTGAGGGGGCAGGATGCTGCCATGCACAGCTGGCCTGGTGGCTCCCCAGGGCTGGGGCAGGTGCCCAGTGCCAGGCAGGTGGGCTGTCCTTGCACCACACAAGCCCAGGAGCTCACGCTGTGGTCTCAGATGCTGCTGCTGCAGCTGTGAACTGGGCTGCGTGGTTCTGGGCGAGCCACAGCGTGGTGCTGGTCCCACATCCAGTGCCCCAGCGGTACCACCTCACTGTGAGCGCTGTGGTGTGACTCTGCGAGCCCCGGCAAGCACCTGAGGCAGCTCAGGGTGCCAGGCAGGCTTGTTTGGGCATTGCACTGGCTTCGAAAGCAGGAGGGTGCTGGGAGCCTGTGCCAGAGCGGGGTTAAACCCACCGCAGGTCGGGACTGCATAGGTTGCCATGGTGATGCCAGCTTGGAGTAGGATGCCAGGGCTAGTCAGTGTGAGGGTGCTGTGCCCGTGCTTTCCTTGTGCAATGCCCCGGCGTGGCACCTGGTGCCTTGGGCCATGCCAGAGTGTCACCAGCTCCTTAGAGGGGTTTTAGCGGGAGGCACAGCTGAGGAGCAGGTGGTGGCAGCCGTGTGGGTGGTGGGGACTGGGACCAGTCCTGCTGGGGAGGATGGGGCTGCGAGGGTGGATTGGAGCTCTGGGCTGGGTTAACCCCTGGGGAGATGTCGTTGTCCTTATAAGGCCAGGCTGTGCTCCCATGGGGGACGCCAGCCAAGCCCCACCGACTGTGGGCCAAACCCTTCCCTGCCTTTCCTCCCTCCTTCCAAGCTGGAGCGTCGGGCCGGCTGGGGAAGGTGTCGCGGGGAGACCAGCTAAATGTTTGGCCTGATGTTGATGCCCCACACTGCTCGTGGCCGCCGCTGCCAGCCTGCTGCCTGCTGCAGCCCTCCCAGCCCTCGTGTTTGCGGGGCTTTGCATGGGGAGGCAGGGAGGGAGCCACCACCTCTGCTCAGCCCTGCCTGCCCGCTGGGACCAGGCTCCCACCGCGGGCATGGAAGGCAAGAGCCTGGGGCACGGAGTGTGGCTGCGGTCCTGATGGGCCAAGCAAACAGTGGGCAAGAGGAGGGGGTCCCGGGGATTTTTTTTCCTGTGCTGGGCAGTGTGCGTGGCAGTCCCCCAGCCCAGCCAGCTCTTTCCTCTTGGGCTGGGTGCCCATTGGCCCCTGAGAAACGGCCACGAGATGCTCTGGCGCTTATCACCCACTTTCGCCTTCCTGCGATAACCGCCCCCAGCTGGCCCCGGGGATGGTAGGGGCTGGGCTGGCACCGGTGCCCACGCAGGGCCTCTGATCTCAGGCCAAGGCGAGGGGGCTGGTGCCGTGGGTGGAGGCTTGGGGTGCTGATGGCAGACCCATGGGCCGGAAGCGTCTGGGGCTGTGATGGGGTGGGATGGATCCTGAGGGAACCACGGTCGCCAGTCAGCACCCTGCCCCTGCCCTCTCTCCCCAGCACGATGGAAAGCCCTACTGCCACAAGCCCTGCTACGCCACGTTATTCGGCCCCAAAGGTACGTCCCCACTCGCTCGTGCCTGCGTTGCCGTGTCCAGGAGAGGACAGGTCCCTCGGTCCTGCTGGTGGGGGGCTGTGGACCCAAAAGCACCCCAGGAGCCATGTGAGCATGGGCTGAGCATCAAGCCAGACCGTTGCAACCTTGGCCTTGCTGCCCCTTGTGCTGAGGGGAGGAGGAAGGGATCCATCCTGATGGCTGTGAGGGGAGGAGGAAGGGATCCGTCCTGATGGCTGTGAGGGGTGGAGGAAGGGATCCATCCCGAGAGCTGTGAGGGGTGGAGGAAGGGGTCCATCCCGAGAGCTGTGAGGGGTGGAGGAAGGGGTCCATCCCGAGAGCTGTGAGGGGTGGAGGAAGGGATCCATCCCGAGAGCTGGCCGGCTCCGTTGTGCTTTCTCAGTCACATTCGAAGAACAAATCCCCGTTCCAACAGAAGGTGGAGTCAGCCTCCCATCACAGGAACGGCCGGGCCAGCAGAAAGCCCCGGCTCAGGCACCGCGCTGTCTGCAGCGACTCTGTGGCTCAGCAGGGCTGGGGGAAGGGAACGAGGGGTCCTGGGGGCAGTGGAGACCCCAAGTCCTTCCAGGCCACCGCAGCCTCTCTGTGCCCTGCTGCAGGGGTGAACATTGGCGGTGCTGGGTCCTACATCTACGAGAAGCCGCAGATCGAGGGGCAGACTGCTCCAGGACCCATCGAGCACCCGGTGAAGGTGGAGGAGAGGAAGGCGAATGCGGCACCTCCCAAGGGACCCAGCAAAGGTGAGGGGCAGGGTGGGACGGTCGGCTCCGCCAGCCCATCCAGGGCCACCACACCAGGCAATGGTGAGGGGGGCAGGGTGTGTGCTGGAGCATCCCTCTGCTTCCAACGCCCCGTCTTCTCTCCTTCCAGCCTCCAGCGTCACCACCTTCACCGGTGAACCCAACATGTGCCCACGCTGTGGCAAGAGGGTCTACTTTGGTAAGATGGCGAGAAGGTGCTGGGGACATACCCCAGGGTGACAGGGCCCCACGGTGCTGGGGTTCCAGGGAACCCTGGCGCACACAGGGAAGGGGGTTTGGGGCACGGAGGGATGTGCCTGAGGAGCCTGCAGGGACTGGGCTTCCTTGGTGCAGGGCTCTGCTTTGTTGAGTCTCCTGCTGTCACCTCCAGCGTGGGAGGCTTGAGCTGAAGGGTTGTCCTCGGGCGACCCTTGCCACTTGCAAGGCAGCAGAGAGCTGGGGGGAGGCTGGGAGCCCCGAGGGTCGAGGCTCTCTTGGGATTTTGCATGCAGAGGTGATGCTCCCATGGCATGTGGGGGGGGGGCTGGTGTGACCCTTCCTCCTCGTCCCCACCCCAGCTGAGAAGGTGACCTCGCTGGGGAAGGACTGGCACCGCCCCTGCCTACGCTGCGAGCGCTGCAGCAAGACGCTGACCCCAGGAGGCCACGCTGAGGTGAGGATGCCCCCAACCCAGGAACCAGCAGGGCATGGCAGAGCCTGCCGTGCCCGTCAGGGACACGTGCCCAGGAGACTGCCCTTTCCTGCCCCCCACCCTGGGTGACACCTCTCTCCCCCTGCCCCACGCAGCACGATGGACAGCCCTACTGCCACAAGCCCTGCTACGGGATCCTCTTCGGGCCAAAGGGTGAGTGTCTGGGGGGACACCGTACCCGGGTGGGACTTTTCACCACCGTCCACCTGGGTCCTCACCCTCCTGCATCTCCCACCCCACTGCAGGGGTCAACACCGGAGCTGTGGGAAGCTACATCTACGACAAAGACCCTGAGGCGAAGAACCAGCCCTAGGCTGCGTCCCCCTGCCCACCCGCCTGCCCGCTCCGTGCCCCATACTAACCTCCTGCTGGCAGCTGGGGCAGAGCCTCGCCGGGCTGGTGCCCTCTCTGCTGTCTCTGTGCTGGGCAGGACAGCCCTGCCCCTGGATTTTATTTCATAGTCTCTAATATAAGCTTCAGTGTCTAAAGGCAAAGGTGGAAGGTGGCTCTGGTGGTTCCCAACGCGCCCTGCCCTCCTCAGCCCTCCCGGCAGCCCTCTGAGCCTGAGGGGTGGCTGTGGGGAGGCCACTGTGTGCAGGGGGCTGTGTGGCACTGGAGAGGCTGAAAACTGGGGGAATTCCACCACGAGAGGGGTCTCCCCACGGCCCTCTGCCCACAGCGTGATGGGGCCGGGCTGAAACCCCACAGCACTTGAGGATGGGGGCTACTCATTGGGGTGCCCGGTCCTGTTCTTCACTTGCTGCTGGGGATGTCAGGATTCCCTGAGGGCTCTGGCCATTGTGGCAACACTGCCCTTCTCCTGGCCCTTCCCAGGCTCTGTGCCCTGGCTCTTGTTCTCCCCTGGGCCCTGGGCTGACCCCAGCCACCGCCGGGACCGGAGTTTCTCGCACCCCCACCCTCACACCCCCAGGGCACCCATGTACGTGCGCCTGGGTGGGTGCCCAACCTGCTGTGCTGGCTGGTGTGGGCCGGTGGCTCCCCCAAGCCTGACTCCCCATGGCAGCAGAGCCCGTGCCAGCGGGACGCCCGGCAGCGGAAGCTCTGGCTGCTCCCCGGCTCTGGAGGGCGAGCGCGTTGGTCTGGTGGCTCGGTGGCAGGGATCCCACCCACCTCCCAGAGCCGGAGGGTTCTCGTTGTTGTGGTTTATTTATGAGCAGTTGTAAGTGTGCCCCTTGCTTTGGAGAGTGACACGTGCCCCCATCCAACCCCGTCCCCCCTGCACACCCAGACTGCTGCTGCCCAGGAGGCTGGAGAGGGAGCGGGTGCAGGGGACCCGCTGGGGAAGCGAGTCCTGAGGCGCCAGCACCCCTCTTCCTCCGGGCTCCCTGCGCCGCTGCAGGACTGACTTTTGTTATTGCTGACAATAAAGGTTTTGAGAGACGTCCTGTGTGGCTCAGCTTGGGGCAGGGCTGGGCATCTGTGGGCAGTGGGCAGCATCCCTCTGCTCCTGGGACAGGCTGGGGACCTCCTGCTGTGGTCCTGCCCCAGCTGGCTCCTCCTGGGCCAAGACAGAGCAGCTGTAGCCCGGGCCAAGCCCAAGGTGCTCTTGGTGCAGCACAAGCCGTGGTTACTCCTCTGGATGTGAGCTTGTAGGAGGCTGTGCTGGCCCAGCAGCTGGGATGGGATGGGAAGGGGATGGGATCCTCCCCAGCTTTACAGACAGATGTCACCTAGCAGGTGCTGCTCTCCCCGCAGCCTGGGCTTGCTGAGCTGTGCCTGAGAAGGGCAGCCCAGTCCGAGGGCAGCAGGGCAGGGGCATGGTCTGCCCACCCCTCCAGCCCTGGGAGCCACCATGTCCCCAGCCAGATGCCAGCCCTGCTGCCAGGCCTGGTTTTAGACATCCAGCTATTCCCCCTAGGAGCTCGGTGTCTGGAAAGCGCGGCAGGGAGGCCGAGGCTGCCAAGGCAAACACTGGTGCTGGGAACTGCTGCTCCGACTCCAGCAGCCTCTTGAAAGAGCCCCATTGTGCTGCCTGCTGGCCGTGCCCCCCTGGGATGGGGGATAACAGGGACCCTGTGCCCTGTGCAATGTCACAGCATCCTCGTGGCTGCCCCAAGCCCTGCAGCTGCTCCACCCCTGCGCAGCAGAGGGGTTCATCGGTGCTATGCACAGCCCTCAGCCTTGTCCCTCACCCATGCTTGGCTGCCAAATGCAGTGGCCATGGCTAGGAAAGGCAGACTGGGAGCACTGCTGATGCCACACGCCTGGGACAGCGCTCAGCTGCAGCAGCAGACCCTGGACTCGGGGCAGGAGCTGCAGGTGCTCCCTGTCCCAGCGTGGATCGCAGCAGCACACAACCTCTTCCCAGGCCCAGAGGGCTCTGCAGCTGGTTCCTGAGCTGGGAAACGGGCTCTGTGTCCATGTTGTCGTGGGGATTCGACCCTGCTGATGCTCTGGGGCCAAGGCTGCTGCGTGCACCAGGGCAGCACTGCTCTGCAGCTCCCTCCCAGCCCCGCAGCACAGCTGGGCTCCTGCTGCCAAACTTCACTGAGCTGGTCCCACTTGCAGCAGCAGCAGGGAGTCCCCTTCGCCCATCTGGGCTGCGGCTCAGCTGCTGGTGAAGGAGCTGGCGCAGGGCTGCTAGGGCCAGTTAAGCCTTGAGACGGGCAGAAAGGCACTTGAGGGTGGGAGGGATGGGAGAGGATTCCCCAGTAACTGACACCTGGTTAGTTCGAGGT
The DNA here is from genome assembly GCA_013400115.1 of Rhinopomastus cyanomelas. Classification (NCBI taxonomy): domain Eukaryota; kingdom Metazoa; phylum Chordata; class Aves; order Bucerotiformes; family Rhinopomastidae; genus Rhinopomastus; species Rhinopomastus cyanomelas. The sequence goes on along the minus strand of VXBP01005923.1, from coordinate 523,107 downwards.
GCAGGACAGGGCAGGTACAGCCCCCTGGTTGGTGCCTGTTTCCATCAAGAGTAGGAATTGATTTTGGTTTAGGGTTTTTATTTCCCCCCCCCCCTTCTGTTTGTTTGTTTGCTTTGGTTTTGCTCATGTTTTCTTTTCCCCATGAGAGCTGAACTGGGAGACTGCTATGATGTTAAAATTAGACCAAACCCCAGCTCTGCTGCACAACAGGGTGCAAGGGAGCCTTCATCCACCCCAGCTCCCTGCTACCCCGAAAGGGAGGACCCTGCGGCTTGGGCTCTGGGTGAGCGATGTCCTGTGACTGTCCTCTCACAAGGCTGTACCCCAGGCACCCCTGAAGTGAGTAGGGAGTGCAGTGGGTAGGTGCCCAGAGTGGGGGTATGAAGACTGGAAAGCTGAAGGATGGAGAGGGGTCCCGAGTGGGGTCACCTGTGTGTGTGCCAAGGGCTCAGCGTGGAGAGCGGGGCGCTGGCGCAGCAGAGTGGCACTTGGCTTGAGCAGGGAGGCCAGCTCTGGCCTCTAGTTCTTGGTGCATTTTTGTATTTATTTTGGGGAAGCCTACGTGAGCTGAAAATCCTTCTTTAGTGGAGCCTTGGAAAACATCCTTCCCCGGGGATGTCAAGTATTGAGTGTTTTTTCAGCTCGGACTTGCCAGTGGGATGGAAATGTTGGCCGGCTCTGGCGGGTGCAGAGAAGCTCCCCAGGGTTCTGGCGAAAACAGAGCAGAGGGGCTGCAGCTTTGCTTGGAAATCCCCCCACAGGCCCTGTGAACTTGCCCTGGGCAATCACCCCTGCTGGCTCCAAGCTTTCCTGTGAGGCAGTGGAGCTGAAGAGGGCTCTGCGCTGCAGCCCCTTGCTGGGCACAGGGTAAGGAGGCCACCAGGTGCCGCGAGGCACCAGTGACCAGCATGTTTTGAGGGCAGTCTGGGTGATGGGTGCCAGCCCGGGCACCCCTGAGCTGTGAGAGGATAGTCACCCAGCAGTGCTTCTCAACAGAGGTCTGAGGGCACCCATGCCACCAGAAACAGGGCTGCATTACCTTCAGCAGCCCAGCAAAGGGACTGGTGAGTGCACAGAAGCTGGTCCCGGAGGGGCACGACGTGCAGACCCTGTGGGAAACAGCAGGGAGGGAGATGGCAGGGCTACAACATCTGGGCTAGCCCCGGCAGGGGAGGACATGGCAGGGGCAGACAAGGCTACATCTGGGCTAGCCCCGGCAGGGACGGGAGACGGCACCGCCAGGGTGTGCCGCGGGCCAGGAGGCGACGGCAGGACGGCACCCCCCGGGCGGAGCCGCCTGGCTGGGCGGTGGAGCAAGACAGATTTAAAGCGGTTGCTGGGAAGGCAGTAAATAGGAGCCAAGAGGAACGAAGCGCTGGAAGATGTGATTTAAGCCCGACTATCCGAAGCGATCCAGCAAGCGCAGCTCGCCTCCGTGAGCGCCGGGAACGCGCTCCGCTGCTCCCTGAAGTCGGTGGTGTGGCTCCCCCTGGCCAAGCCAGGGGAGAGGTTAAAGTCCCGGGTGTAAGTACCGGAGAGGATGCGGGAGAGCAGGCAGACCTGAAGAGGGGGAGGCTGACGCATAACTGAGCACAGGAGGAGCAAATTCTTCTGCTGCCCTTCCACCTCACCGGCCTCCAGTGAATTTTTATCCAGGAGTAAAAGGTCTGGTGGCGTCAACAGCCAGGACCCAGCCTGGGGCAGGACTGGGAGGTGGTCCCTGGAGCTAGTCCTCTGCCAGCAGCCCCTGAGTGCTGCCCAGAACCCTTGCTGGCCCGCAGCAGGGATGTGCATTTCTCCAGCAAGCAGTGGAGATGCCTCACGGGTGCCGGGCAGCTTCCCAAAGCAGCTTCCCAAAGCAGCGGGCGCTGCTTCCTCACCCATCCTGGCAAGATTTGATAGCCACAACAGAAACAGCTGGCCTCGTGTCAGGAAAAGACACCAAACCCTCCCTCGGCAACAAGACTCAGCCAGGAGGCTTCCTCAGGCTGCTGCTAGTGGAAAGCTGGCAGGACAGAGCAGATGGCAGTGGAGGCTTGGTCCAGACCATGCACAGGGAGGCTGAGGGAATGGCGCCTGGATGCAACTGGGGGAGGTTTTCTGTGCAGCTGGGGCTTGGAGGGGATGGAGACAGGGGAGATATGTTCCTGGTCTCTCCTAGCAGCAGCCACAGGGTTGCCCATGGCCATGGCAGGATGGACTCTGCCCCACATCCAAGAGGGCAGCGAGCGCAGGCTCTGGCACAGCAATGGGCGTATTCCCCAGGCTTGGACCCTTAGGGGCTTCACAGCACCCGTGGCAGTGGGTGTGCTGGGCATCCCCTCTTGGTGGCCCTTTTCCTGCCCTTCCTTAAGCCTCCTGCTCCCAAAAGCACAGGCGGGCAGCGGTAGGGAAGTCTGAAGATTAGCCAGCCCACCGCCCCGCTCCCACGGTGCCGCTCCCGCGGCCGAACAGCTCCAAACACCTCCTGGCTGTCAGCCGCCTGTCAGCTCCATGGAGACTACCCCGGAGTTTCTCCTGAGGGTGTAATTCGCCCTGACAGCTGCCTTCGTGCTGTTGTTCTCCCGGCTGGCCCCTAATGGGATTAGCCGGGTGCAAATCCGGAGGTGACTGACGGTGAGCGGGCGGGGGGCCCCCCACCACGAGGCACCCTGTGCTGCTCCACAGCTCTGCGGCGCCGGCACCCCCCGCGCCTTTGGTGAGGTCACCCCAGCCTCCGCCAAGCTCTTCCTGAGCCTCCCTGTAATTTTCTTGTCAAATTAGGGCTGGGCAGGGCATAAGGCACAACAAACCGTCTCAGCTGAGCGGGCTGAATTGTGGCCAGGGAGGGCAATCTGGGGGCCTTGCTCTTGTGGAACATGCTGGGAACGTGCTGGGATGGGATGCCACCAGCCCCTGGGCCAGGTCATCACCAATGCATCATCTCCCCACTGGGCAAGCATGCTGGGGGCCTGGCACATTGAAGATGTGGGAGCTCCTGCCTGTCTCCAGTGAGGAGGGGAGCCAGGAGCTGCCACCCTGCCAGATGGGCTGGTTTGCTCTGTGGAAGTAGCTGTTCCTTCTTGCCGTGCTGGCAAAACAAACCCAAATTCTCTTACATCCCCCGGCCTGCCCGCTACAGTGCCTGTGACTTTTCCAGTCACTACCCCAGTAATGCCCAGGGTCAGGTTGCCCAAGGGGGATCTTTGCACAGGCAGTGTGTCCCCACCACTCCAGCAAGCTCATGCCTTGCATCCTGCTCCCAAGAGCTCAGGAGGGCATCAGGGAGCCCATGCAGGGCACAGAACGTAGTGCAGAGGGACCTGGGCAGCTGGTGCTGGCTCTTGCCCCAGGGAGGGGCCCTGGCCATAACAACAGCACAAACAAACACACGGGACAGCCCAGGTTTTGCCAAGGGCTGTTGCCATGTCATCGGGGAACGCTGGCGCCTGATGCTCCAGCACGGGGCCTCGCCCACAGATTCCTATCAGAGGGCACAGACAGCCCGGGGGTGCTCTGCTCGGGTGGTTGAATTAGCTGGGGCAAGGTCTCCAGATAAGATAACTGCTGTGCTTTGCTGAGGAGGTTGTTCTCCGATGGCACTGGCTGGGTTATCTCCCTGGCAGGCTGTGAACCTTGCTGTGAAGGCACCACCCCTGCCCCTCTCCTGATGCTCCCCGGAGTGGTTTCCGCTGGGCACCAGCAATGGCTCAGTGTGATGGTTTTGGCTCCCAGGAGGGAGCACCGACCCCAGACTTCACTGTGTTTCCAGCCAGCTCGCTCCAGTGCAGGCTGGCAGGGGTTCACTGCCCCGCTGCAGCGTGCTGATGGCTTCCACACACCAGCATCAGGAGTGTTTATGGACTTGCTCCCTATAAAACAAGCAAGAGACTGAGTTCCACAGGCTCCCAAGGCGCCACTGTGCTCCGGGAGCACCTGCCACCCTTCCAGCACCCTGCCTGGGGTCCTCTGCCGGACAGACTTTGCTGTGCTGCTCCTCCCATCCACGGGGTGCGAGTGGGACAGCAGCAAAGAGCAGTCCCATGGCTCATGGCCCGGTGGGGTGTGGAAACTGAGGCTGCTGGTCCACAGCATCAGCTCACGTGATCCCTGCACAATCAAGGGGGGCACTGTGTGCCCACCCAACACCTTGGCTCGCCCTGTGTGGGCAGGGCTGGCAGGAAGCAGCCCGCGGCTCTGGGGCGCCAGCTCTGCCAGGGATACTGCCAGTTTCGTGCACGCTCCATTGGGCAAACTGTCTGCAGTAAGTTCAGGGGGGTAGCCAGAGGGCACCAGGGGAAGGGGGCAACTGGTCTCTGCTTCAGCCAGGTCGATCAGTGTGCAGAACCGTGCGGGGCATGGACTGCCCAGGACAGGAGCATTCCAGCCACAGGCTGAGTGGTCCATAGGGACTGGCCAGCTGGAGGAAACCTATGAGAAGCCACTTTTCAGCTGCCCGCCAGCACAAAACCTGCCTTAAAAGGGAGTGCAGCTGCAGACAGCCGTCCTAGCTGGCCACTGGCTTGCAAGCATCCTGGCATCATAAGGGTGGAGATGACAGGCCATCTGAGAGGGGAGAGGACATGCCCTATCCCCCGTATTTCGTCAGTGTGCCAGCTGCACCCTGTGTGGGGCAGGGAGGGGGTCCTGGCCCAGGCAATGCAGCCGGGTGCTCGTGGGGTGCTGTGGCTCGGTGCTGGGGGACGTGGTGTGGTAGAACTTGGTGCTTCGTGTGTGTGGTGTACATGGGGTGGAGGCAGGGTGGAGGCAGTTGTAAGACACGGTCTCAGCATGACTCACACCTCCTCTGGGAGCAGCTACCCAGAGATGTCTGTGCCAGGGCAGGCTGCTGACTACCCCACGTGCCCAAGGGGCTCCCCAGTCTGCAGTGGGACTGCTGGCAGGCGGGGTGAGCCTGGGATCATGGACATTAGTACGAAGCAACAGCAGGATGGGGGATCCTGATGGGAAGGGGCTATGTAGCTGGGCTGAGTCATGAAGCAATCTCAGCTGAGACTTCCAGGCGCAGCCTGCACCTCTGCCCCTGCACCCACGGGTGGGCTCCGGTGTCGAGAGAGCCCTGTTTGTGCCAGGTGAGGGGTGCCCACCATCTAGGCAGGCAGACAGCAGGCGTCCTGGCGCTGGGTTTCACCAGCCCTCATGACCTTTGCAGCGCAGCAACATGCCCTGGGGAGGATTGTTTCACACAAAACAGACCTTTGGATAGGCTTTTCATTTCCTCCACGGCCGAGCACAGAGGAACAGCAAGTCCTTGCTCCTCAGAAAATGACACCAGTCAGCAGCACAGATGGGCTGCCTCTCGGCAGCTATCGAAGCCGTGTCCTGCACCCACGCCATTCCTGAAGTCCTGCGAGAGGGTGTCACAGCCCTATCGCTCCCTCCCGCTCAATCTTCCTTAAAAGCCTCTTCCAGCCAGAAGACTCCGTCCGTGTAAATGTCACACGGTTTAGCGGGGACTTGGTGGTGCTGGGTTGACAGTCGGGTTCAGCGAAGCACTACCCTGTACCCCAAACTTCCCCACAGGCTGTCTGGGAGTCAGCATTTACCCTCCCTCGGCAGAAACAGGCCAGTGCCGGGGGGCTGAGCCCCGGTGCCCAGCACCCTGCCAGTCTTCGCCTGGGATCGTGCTGAACTGGCAGCTGCCAATCACGCTCCAGCCGCCAAGCAGGCAGGAAGCCCGGGTGCAGCGACCTGAGGTGCGGAGGGGGCAGCCCCACAGAGCGTAGGGTGTGCGGGCAGTGGGATGTGGAGGGTAGGGGGGCGGGCAGGGAGTCTAAGGGGTGCACCTGCTGTAGGGCCACAAGGTGCAAAAGAGATCGGGGCGTGCAGGTGGAGGGGGCGTAGGGTTTTGTGGGGTGCTGAGCGCCTGCGGGGCTCTGCCCCAGGGCGCGGATGCATCTGTGGGCGGGGCGGGGCGGGGCCGGGAATTGACTCTGGCAGGACCCGCGCGGAGCATCCCACAGCCCCTGCGAGCAGCGCTCCGAGCCCAACCGGGACCATGCCCAAGTGCCCTCGCTGCCAGAAGGAGGTCTACTTCGGTAAGGGCTTCGTGCTCCGCGCCCCGGCCCGCTTCAGCTGCTCTGGCAGCCTTTAGGTCGCCAGGCACCCTGTGCACCACAGGGCTGTCGAGTCCTGTGTGCCCCCAGTAATGCGAGCTCTTTCGGGTTGCCAAAAAGTCACGCACCCCAGCACTGGAGCTCCCTGGGGTTCCCTGGGTGGGTGAGCTGCTAAATCCACCTGAGGAGGTGCCTGGCTGCAGGATGGGGGCTGTGGTGGGTACCCTCCGTCTATAGATGAGCCTATCACAGGAGCTCAGCCCTATTTCCTCCCAGCACTGCCTTCAGCCCCTCAGCTGGGCTCAGTCTGGAGCCCAACGACCTGCTGAAAGCCTGGATGGGTGAGCAAGACCCTTCCCAAGGGCATATGCTGCACTTGGGCAAGCTCTTGGGTCAGCAGGTTGCCCACATGTTGTTCTGTGTGGTTTAGATCAGCGAGATCAAAACGGAGGACGGAGCCAGGCTCTGCTCAGTGTTATCTAGTGACAGGACAAGGGGCAATGGGTGTGAGCTGGAACAGAGGAGGTTCCATACAAATATCAAAAGGAACTTCTTCACCATGAGGATGATCTTTTGAGGTCCCTTCCAATCCCTAATGTTCTGCGAGTCTGTGAGATGACAGCCCTGGGGTGTTATTTTTAAGCCGCTGTTGCAGGCTAACCACAAGCCTTGCTGGGCTACTGCTGTGTGGTGCTGGGCTTCAGGCTCATGTTGTTCCTCTGAGCCAGGGTGCAGAAGCTCTAGGTTCCTGCCTTTTCTGCCATGGTCCTGCTGTCCTGCCTGAGGATACTGAGGGCTGCTAAGCCCCTTGCCCAGCTGACAGACTTTGGCTTAGAGGAACAGGAGGTTTGCTTGGAGCAGCTTATCTGCACTCCCTGCCTTCTAATTTACTAGAGATGAGATATCTGGAGCCCAAGAGCTGTCACTGACTTCTGCCTTCTCTACCTTATTTGTGTTCTGCTTGTGCATGGGAACCAGCTTCTACTTCTGCCCTGCCAGAGGCTGTCAGACACTGCTCTCCCGCCAAACCGGGACCCCTCGGGCACCTCATTTGCTCAGGTGGCTTCATCCTAGGAGCTACTAGGTGCTGGTGCCAGTGTCTGCCTCTCCCATGTCCCTCTGGATCTGTTTTGATTGCAGCTGGAGTGAGCTGGGTTTGCTGTGCTTGTGGGAACAGCTGTTTGGCCAAGGAGGGGTTTGGCCCTGCACTTATCAGGCTGCTCTTATGAAACTGTCTCTATTGATGCAGAGCTCGAGGGTTCAAAATCTGTTGAGGGACTGAGCTTGCTGCCTGATTTCCCTCCCTGGAGATGAGGAGTGCTGGCAGAGGAGGCAGAGCAAGTCATGCTCCGGGGCACGCCTGGGTCCCAGACTCCTGGTGCTTGCTGGATGTGCCTGGGGCTGCTTTTGGACAAATCACATCTGAAGAGAGCAGGAGGGATGTAGAGATGGTGCCAAGAGGGCTGGGCATGGGGTTTGCAGGGCCACCACCAGCTTTCCAGGGGAATGTTGCCTGTGTGGCCAGGGGACCCTGGTGCAGTGAGCTACGGCAGAGCTTCTGCCCAAGCGCCAAACTCTGGTGCGAGAGCTGGGGAGGCCCCACTGTGGGCCAGACTGGGTGCTACTGGGGAAGACACTGTGGGGCCAGTGGGCACAGGAGACTCTTTGTGCTGTTTGGGGCTGGCAGCAAGGCTGCCTCATGGCATTTGGGCACTGCCCCCGCTGCCACCTCTGCAGCTGCCAGCTTGCCCCATGAGTAAGCTGTTGTGGACATATTTGGACTCCAAGGAAGGGGTGCCTCGGGCTGCCCAGGCACCCCCTGGGGTATGTGCTGCCAGCGCCATCTTAGTCCCATTGCCTGACCCCCTTTTGAGGCACAGGAACAGTTCTTGGACCTGGCTCTGCTGGGATTCCAGCGGAAAGCTCCACTTTATTACTCAGTAAGTCCCCAGGAGCACAGCTGCCAGTATGAAGAGACACGTGCCCACAGAAAACACCCTGCTGTGCCACAAGGAAAAGCTGCCCTGCTCTCCATAAACACGTCCTGGCTCCAGCAAGCAGCATATTGTCCCCTCCATGGCCACCTGGACCCCAGACAAGCTGCAGCCCTGCTCTCTTTTGCCATGGTGTGTGCAGAATCGGAGCTGTGGCCACAATGCTGGCGGCTAGCAGGGACCAGGACAGGGCACAGCGTTGGCTTCACCTCCCTGCTCCTCCTCAGTAACGTTCACCTTTCACCCCTGCCAACTCTAGTGATGGCTTGAGCTTCAGCTGGCTGTCGAGGAGTTAATCCTCTTGCTGGTGTTGGAAGGGGGACATCCCCAGATTGTTGGAAGGGGGACATCCCCAAATCCTTGGAAGACTGATAGAAGCCAGCCTGTCTGTGTGGGCACAGCGGTGGTAGCCCCGGGCATGGCGCTGCTCTGTTGGATCTGGGCACCTGGATGTGCAGGGCAGTGTGTGTGCAAGGGGAGCACTTGGGTTTGAAGCAGAGAGCGCTCTGCCCCGGACAAGTAGACTTGAGGACTCGCTCCTAAATGTCCTGCTGGGGCCTCAACTAACACATCTTTCCACGGCAGCTGAGAAGGTGACGTCTCTGGGGAAGGACTGGCATCGGCCCTGCCTGAGGTGTGAGAAGTGTAACAAGACCCTGACCTCTGGAGGCCATGCCGAGGTGAGCTCTGCTGCCCAGAAAGCCCCTGTCCCCAGCAGCTAGGGGCTGCAGGAGCGGTAGCCCGGGCAGTGACAGAACTGCAGGGCAGCAGGGGCTGATGCTCGGTCTCTCTCCCCGCAGCACGACGGCAAACCCTACTGTAACCACCCCTGCTACGCTGCTTTGTTCGGACCTAAAGGTAGGGGCCCTGTGGCTGGTGCTGTGTGCCCCCCATCCCTCAGTGTGCCCCCCCATCCCACAGCAATGCTGACCCTGCTCTTCTCTTCCAGGGTTTGGCCGAGGAGGAGCTGAGAGCCACACATTCAAGTAAACTTCAGGTTGGTGCCTCCTGTCGCAGCTCCCCTCCTGCCCCTGGCTCTCCGGGCTGCCCCCCCACATCCCAAGCGTGCAGGGACTGCAGGCAAGCTGCTGTGTCTCTGCAGGCTGGCCGTGGCCTCAGCCCTTGTGCCAGAGTCCAGGAGCAACGGGCTGGGTGCTAGCTCCTTCTCCCACCAGCCCTTAGCAACCTTCCACACGCACTCAGCTCTGGCAACGGATGCCCGAGGCTTTCGCTGGGTTGTCCCTGGAATGTCTCTGCTCCCAGCCTGACCTCCCCTGTTTCTCCGTCCCATCCCACCGCAGGTCTGAGAGCCGGGGTCCTGAAGACGCACCAAGGCTGTGCCGCAGACATGCGCTTCTGCTCCCTTTCCCTCTGCCCTAGACTAGCGCGTTGGAAGCGATAAGTAACCCAGGCTGGGGCTGCTGCGGTGAGGGGCTCTGCTCCAGATGGAGCCGCCGGCACGGGGGCGGTGGGATGTGCTGCTGCGGAGGGGGAGATGTGGCCAGTGCTGCTGAGGACCGCCCGGAGATGAGACCGCGCCCTTCCAGCCAGAACCCAGCCCTGCTTCTGGCAGCCAGCTCTCGCGGCTGGGCCCCCGTTGTATTCTCAGTCCTTAATAAACCCGGCCCAAAAGACGCTTCCCCCGTGCGGCTGTTGTGGTCTCTGCGAGGGGGGATCCTGTGGGACTTGTTTGCACAGTTTGCTTGAGAACTCTGCACAGCTTCTGGATCGAGGGGTGCCCTGTGCTGTGGCTCTGTGAGCTTTTGCTTCTGGGGGCCCGCTCTTCACTGCCCACCCCAGTCCAAAACAAGGGCAGCCCCTGGGTGTGCCCCAAGGGTGATGGGTGCAGGACTAGAGGTGAGTGCTGTGGTAGGACTAGTGGACACGGCTGCATTGGGGTGGGTTTAAGCTGGGTACCAGGAAGAATTTCTTCACTGCAGGGGTTGTTGGACACTGAAACAGGCTGCTCAGGTCAGTGATGGAGGCACCACTCACGGAGGGATATAGAGGACACATGGACCCAGAGTTGAGGGATGTGGTTGAGCAGTGACCTGGCAGCACTGGCTTCACAGTTGGACTTGATGGTCTAAAGGGCTCTGCCAACGAAAAAGATTCTGTGCCACACCGGTGCTTGCTCAGGGACTTGGTTTTCCTGGGTTTGGGGGAAGGTCCTGCCCCAGTCATGGCCTCACTGGGTCTGTGTCAAGAAGTCTGCAGGAACCTAGGACATGGAGACTCCTGGTGCGAGCCGCATGTGGCGGGAGGCTGCCAGTGAGGCGGTACCCCAAGGCACAGGAAGAAGAGGTGTGTTATCACCAGGTGAGATGTGACTTGCAAGTGGTTTGCTCTTCCACGTGTCAATCTCTTCGCTCTGCTGCAAGAACAGTGCTGACAGGATGTGAAAGATGCCAGCTGGAGGGATGGTTCTCAAATGGTTTGTTAACCACATCTTTCCCTAACCTGAGCTCCCCCCCCATCGACATATTCGGAGGTATCTCGGTCACTGCCCTGCATCTCACTGTCACACCAGCCCTCCTGGGATGTAGCCAAAACCCTCAGGGGTCAGAGGTAGGTGTCAAAATCTTGGGTATCAATCTGATAAGCATCTTAAAACTTCCCCTGAGCTTGATGCCGACAGGCTCTGTGCCCACTGAGCACGCTTCAGTGGCGCAGCCTGGACTAGCTAGCGCTGCTTTGCTTCCCACTTGCCTTGTCTTTCAGCTGACCAAGACTCATGGGACCTCCTGCTCTGCCCCTCACAGCACCCACGGGCCCCAGCTAGTGAGATACGGTCCTGCTCTGGCACCCAACCTCCCCCTGGGGCAACAGGACGTGGCTTCCCTCTGTGAACCGGGCTTCAAAACAAACCAGTGATATAATCTGGGCTGCCTGGAGCGTGCCAGTGAGACAGCATTTACCCGCAGCGAGCACAAGCCTCTGGGCTCACACCAGTGTGTCCAGCTAGGAAAGGGACCCGTTAATTGAGCTCCTGGTCTCTCCCAACAGCATCAAAACTTTTCAGGAGCAGCAAACTCCAGGTGCAAGCGCCCAGGGCAGAAGGGACAAGCAGGAAACCGACGAGAAGCACGGATAGATCAGTGCTGCCCGGGGTGAGGCCAGGATGGTCCAGCCCTTCAGCTGGAAGCCCTTTCTGTGGGCAGTTCCCGCAGCTGGCAGCATGCAGCTCTTTTGAGGGTGATGCCTAGGGCTGCTTTGGAGCCTCGTGCCGGTTTGGGGTGTAGCTGTGGTGGCTGAGGATGACTCTCCCTGCCCTGGGTGCATGGAGGGGTGTAGGGATGGCGCAGAGCCTGCTCAGCTTCAGGACATCTGCGGGGAAGGTAAACCTGATTTTAAGCTCTGCGCTGCGTGTGAGGGGCTTACTAACTCGGGGTCCATCCAGCAAGCTCTGGGTACTGATTCCCAAGAAGCTCCTTCAGAGAGCCCCGTGTGTCTGCCTGCCCTGCAGCCGAGAGGGCTGCGGAGGTGCTCCCTTCCCAGCGCTGCTCTGCTGCTCCAGCCTGGACGCTGCTCCGTTGGGCGGTTCAGGCGCGGGTCACATCCACAAGGAGCTTCGCTCAAAGAAAACACACGGTAGATTGAATGTTGAAACCTCCTTTCGCTCTGTGCAGAGGAAGCAGAAACAGCTGCATCACATTTGGGTAGGAAATCCCCACCAGAGCCAGGCGCTTCCCTCCGGTGCGCAGCAAGGTTCGGCTGAGGCGGGCTGTCAGCAGACAGAGGCTTTTCTCCACCAGACAGTAAATCTCTGCAGACTAGGTGTGAGCTGCGTGGACGGGCAAGAGCGTGGCTTCCAGCACAGCTCCTCTGCGGTGCTCTCTGCCCTGAGCCCGGGCGGGAGCTGGGGGTGGGCAGGGACCGTCCTTCCCCTTCCTGTGCTGTGATGCCCTGGCGGTGCTGCTGCTGCCACAGGGCAGCTGGCAGAGCACAACGCAAATCCCAGCTGCTTTTGAGAGAAGGCAGGGAACGCTGGCTCGGAGTGTCCTGTCTTCTGCTTAAGGAAGAAAGGAGACCCTTGGCATGTGGTTGGCAGAGCTGGCATCCCAGTCAACAGCCAGCAGCCGTGGGGGTATCGCCGCCATCCCTGGCACAGCCGCAGCCCTGAGGTACCCGTCTAGGACACTGAAAGATGTTGGGCAGTCCCCTGCTTCAGTGACCTGAATCGGCACCGCTGCTGACCGCAGAGGAAGAGGCTGTGCTTCCTCTGCTGTTATTTCAGAAGCTGGGGCTGAGATCAGTGAAGTTTGTGTGTTGCAGGGTGATGGTTGCTATAAACACTTCCTCGTGATGACAAAACACAAACAGCCTCACCCGTTCCTCTGGCAGCTGGGCGAGGGTGAGCCCCGGCAGCCCGGTTAGGGAAGCAGAAGAGGTTTTGGCAAAGGACAGGAAATGGGATGGGTTGAGAAACCAAACTGCTGCCCTGCTCTGTGGCTTTCTGCACCAAAACCAGGACAGTGGGACAGAAAGGGGGCTGGGGGTTTGTGAGGTCTAAGCCAGTCTGTAATAGGTGGGACCCTGACCCACAGTTCCCACACGCAGGCTGCTGTAGACTGATTGACTGTGTCCAGGAAAACCTGCCCTGGAGCATTTGTGAGGCTGTTACGGTCCTTCTCAGGGACCCAGTAGCTGTTATGGGATGTGACTCAATGTGCTGAGCATGTGCTGGCCATGCCAGCAGTATCAGCAGCCCCTGCACCCGCTGGTGAGAATGGTGCCAGGAGCCAGCCTGTGGCTCTCTGGGAGGAGATGCCTGTTGGTGACCCAGTGGGGTTGCTCAGGGCAGGCTGACGGTTGGACTACAAAAGTGAAGGTCCCAGGGTGGCTGGTCTGGAAGACATCATCCTCTCTCCAGCCAGGGAGGCCTGCTGGGCCGTGGGAGACACAAGCCCACAGCAGATCACCAGCAGATGCCAGGGCTGCTCTGTGGCTGGTGGGAGCTGCGATAAAAGAACTGGGAGAGCATTGGGAAGGAGCTGGAAACATTTGCAGTAGGAAATGGTGCAGCTTGCCTGGTCTGTTCAGGGTGTGAGATGCTGTGGCCAGCCAAAGCCTCATAGTCAGGGAGAGCAGCTGGGATCTGCTCCGGTGTTGGCCTGGCCACCACCAACCCCTGCAGGGAGGAGAGGAGCACGGAGAGCAGCACCGAGCTGGCAGCCTGGCGTGGGAAGCACCGGTGCTGAGAGATGGGCTGGCTCCCGCCTGCTCCTTCAGGGAGATAAAAGCAGTAATAGCAGGGGCTGTTTTCCCAGGAGGAGAGCTCACATCTTCCCCTTGGCAGGGCTGGGCTGAGGTGACATCAGGAAGCCGTGCTGCTGCCGGAGCGAGCCGAGATTGCCGCTATCGCATGCAATCGGCATGAGGCAATGGGCCGTGGCCGTCTGCGGCAGGTTGCCATGGTGCGGGGGCAAACAGGCGCCCTTGGCCCGGCTGAGTCATCCGCGGTTGAAATGACCCCGGCTGACGCATCGTGCTCAAAACGGGTGGTTTTGTGGCATCACATGAGTCCTGGGACCGAGGGAGGGCCAATCCCTGTGGCCTCTGCCCAGGAGAAGCATTGCTGGCCTCTTGGTAGCCACTCAGACCTTTCCTTCCCATCATGATCTTCATGGCTGCTCCCACTGCTGAGGCAACCTGCAGCTTCATTTGATGTTGTGGCAGGGCTGAGGCGCCTGGAGGAGCAGCTGGGTGGGTCTAGCTGGGCTCTTGGAGGTGTCCAGCAGTCTCCTGGCACCTCGCAGGAGCACACGAAGACATCAGAATGAGGAGCTCACATCAGCCAGTCGTGACCCCTTTGCATCCTCCAGTCCCTGAATCAGGAGGGGACAGAGGAGGTCTTTGCTCTCTTGGAGCAGCACTGCCATCCCTGCTGGGCCAGCAAACCGAGCCTGTCACCTCCTTCATCTGTCCACAGCAGAAGGTCCATCTCTGTGGCAGGAAAGCAGTGGCCTCCCTGCAGCTTCTCCCACCCTGGGAAAACCGCCCAGGCAGCCGGCAGAGTAGATAAGTGGGGGCCGAGTTCCCGCCATGCCGTGACGGAGAGGCTGGGATTTGCCGCCTGGCACCCAGCTCACCCATGGCTGGGTGCCAACCCGCAGCAGTGCCAGGCGCCTGGTGTCAGCTGCAGCCACGAGGCTGAGGGGCTCTGGGGCTGGGGATCAGGGGCTAGTGGCCAGCCTAGCTCCCAGCACTGCAGGACTGGGCTGGCCAGAAGGAAGAGCAGGCAGTACAGGGGGCTGGGGTAGGGTGCAGCTCCTGCAAGGGGTGGTGATGCTCACTGGCTGGGCTCTAGTGCCTTGGTCTGGAGACAGAAGCCCAGAGATGGGGTGATGGGCAGGACCACCCACTGGTACGTGCGTTGGGTACTGCAGCTGCCCTGGGGCTGAAGGCCTAGACAGAGGAATGTGTGTGGGGATAGGGACAGCTTTGAGCAGGGTTTATGAAGTGGTCAAGAAAACACAGGAAATTGGCTCCAGCTGAAGGTCCTCCTGCCTGGAGACTGCGGCAGGGGTGGGAAAATAGACAAGCGATGTGTCATGGAAGAGCCAAACAGCACCCGATAGCAGCAAGGTACGGAAAGGCCAGAAGGATGCCAAAGACAGCAGCGGGTTGTCCAGGCCTGATAAAACTCTGGGCGATAGAAAAGGACTTTATGGGCTGTTGGTAACCAAAGGCAAGGAGCCATATGGAGATGCCAAACCTCTTAGGAAGGAGAGTGAAGAAGTGGATAGAGATTGCTGAGCTAGAGCCGGACAAGGGATAAGGAAAATGCTTTACAGGCCATTAGGAAAGAAAGAGGATGTGAGACAACAGCTGCTAGAGATGATATTTTAATAATCCTTAAGCCTGGATAACTCACACCCAGGGGTCCCTTCAGGGCTGGCTGGAGCAGCAGCCAGGACCTGCAGGATTGGGAGAGCGGCACCGGGGTGGGAGGCAGGAGGGGAAGCGACCAGAGGGAAAGAGGGCAAATGCAGTTCATGTTAGCGAGTGGGGCTTTGTGGAAGGTCTCTTTGGACTGAAGTGATTTCTCTCCTCATTGCAAGCAGCCGTTTGGCTGCACAAGGCCATTCCACAGCAGGAAGGAATTTTTTGTGTCATTTCACGGCATTCAGATGTCGAGAGGGTATGAATCGGGTAACTGGCTGAGAAAGCATCAGCAGGGGGTTTGAGTGGGGGGTTTTATGCAGGCACAGGAAGATGGGTGTCACAGGCAGATGGGTGTCACAGGATTGTCAGAGTTGAAAGGGACATTTACAGACCATCTACTCCAACCCCCTCGCCACAACAGGACTGCCTAGAGCACATTACACTGGGCTGCATCCAGGTGGGTCTCTAGTATCTCCAGAGGAGGAGACTCCACAGCCTCTCTGGGCAGGCTGTGCTAGAGCTCCATCACCTCTAGACCTCCTGTCCACCTAATGCACCCCAGAACACCACTGGCCATCTTGGCCACAAGAGCACATTGCTGGCTCATGGTCAGGTTATTGTCTTCCAGGACTCCAAGAGCTTTCTCCTCAGGTCACCCCTAACCTACACTGATGCTTGGGATTGTTCCAGGCGCAGGACCCGACACTTGCCCCTGTTGAACCTCGTAAGGTTCTTCTCTGACCAACTCTCCAGCCTGTCCAGGTCACACTGGGTGGCAGCACAGCCCTCTGCTGTGCCAGCCTCTCCTCTCAGTTTTGTGTCATCAGCAAACTGGTGTCACTGGAATGCACTGGTAGCGGGTCCTCCCGCAGCGGGAATCCATCGCAGGTTCCAGCCAAGGAGCCGCCTTTCCGCGGAGCTCTGCAGCCACCCGGCGAACAGCGGAACCACTTCTCCACCCCGGCCCGGTGACCCCGCCCCGCTGCTCTCCGCGCGGAACCGAGCCCCCCTCATGTCCGCCAGGGGGCGCAGCTGAGGGCAGAGCGGAGGGGCGGGGCGGGGCGGGGG
>VXBP01005923.1:398892-507073 GCA_013400115.1 Rhinopomastus cyanomelas | reverse complement strand
CAGGCTTACGGCGGGAAACGGCAGAGGGCCGTGAGGAGGAGGAGGCAGCCGGGGCGGGGCCGCCGCAGTGCGCAGGCGCCGGGCCTACGGCGGGAAGCGGCAAAGGGCGATGAGGAGGAGGCGGAGGCTACAGCCGGAGAGGGCCCTGTCGGGGGCTGTTGGTGCCTTGTGCCGGGCTCTGCCTCCCCGTACCCGGCCGGCCCCGGACACTCTCCGCCGCGCCAGGTTCGACCGGCCGCAGGCGGTGAGAGCGGGCAGCCGTTGTTACCTGATAACTTTCCGCCTCCTCCTGCGAGGCCCCACAGGGTCTGGGACGGGTCCCGGGTGGAGGGTCTCTGGGGACAGACCTGGATCATGAGGTGGCTGTGTGAGCCCCTGCTGGAAGTGCCGTGTGAATGTGGCTTTCGCTGCTCTTGAAGCACTTGTGTCTTGTGTCTTTATCCTAAAGCTGGAGACACCCAGGGACAGGCTGAATGAGGCTCTGAGCAGCCTGGGCTGCTTGGCGATGCAGCGGGGTTGGACTAGCTGCGCTTTAAAAGTCCCAAACCAGCCAGGAGTTCTGTGGTTGTGTCTCACGTGGTGGTTTGCAACGTTTTCCCAGTGTCTCCTGAGGTTTATGTTATGACTTGGCTGGGCACTAGCTTGGGCCTTTCCACTTGGGGACTTTACGGACTTACTGAGGGTACCAGTCTGCTCTGAAGACATTCAGAACTCACATGGATGTGTTCCTGTGTGGTCTTTAGGTGACCTTCTCTAGCAGGTGGGTTGAATTAGATGATCTCCAACCCCCACCAGTGATTCTCTGATGCTCCACTTGCACCACTGGCTATTTTAAGTTTCATGAGAGCGTGGACTGAAATTCCAGCTGCAAGAATCACTGTTTTGATTTGCGAGCATTCTGTCCTTTTGTGGCAAATAAGTAGTTTCCAATTGCAGCTGCCTTTTATTTGTGAGTTTTTGGTACTGTCATGGGCAGATCTTTTCAGTTTCTTCAGTATAGGTGAGTTGTACCATAGGGGGTTTTATCAGCTGTTACTGTGGAAGCCGTGCAGCTGTATGCTGGTGCCTCAGATGGGTCTCTGTACAACCCCAATCAGTAGCCCTTTCAGAGTGCCCCTCACTGTGGGTAGTGTTGATAAGCAGCTAACATGAGCCTGCCTGACTTAACAGCACTGGAAGGACCCAGATGTCCTCTTCCATGTAACAACTCATCTCAGGTGTGGTTTTAGTTGCTCAGTTGAGACTAAATGTATGGCAGATACTATGCCTACTGATCTCACCCCTCCTCTGTTTTGCAGAGCCTGGATTTCTGGAGGCTGCTCTATGCTCTTCTGAAACAAATCCATGGAAGCAAGTGGACGGAGTCTGATGCCATAGGTAACCTCATCAATCTGGCTGACTTCCATCTGTCCCAGTGAAGAACTAAAATTGCTTGTGATATCAAGGCAGTGTGTGGGATTGAAGTTCTGGACAAAAAGTGAAGTGTGAGTGATTGTTTTAGAAGGACCATGAGTAACTGTAGATAAGGCCACTGCTCCGGAGAGGAGCTGTTCGTGGGTTGGCTTCTTGCAATGACGGAGCACTGTTGACTTGTTAAATGTTATTCCAAGTATGATGCTACTCCCCAGACTTCAGTCTTCAAAGTTGTCTATCTAGACAATGACCTCATCGTCAGACGAAGTTTTGAGGAAGGGCTTGTCTGATGGATAAAAGTCTTCTCAGAACAAAATTACTTAAAATCCACTTCTGCCTTTGAAGGCAAACCCACCCCCCCCCAAACAGCATTGTTTGAGCTCCTGAAGGACTCAATCTCATGAGTCTGTAAACAGAGTTGAAAAAGCCTAAGTGTTGTGGAGTGTGGAGCAAAACCAGCATAGTTTTGCTGGTAGCTCAGCGGGAAATCGGCATGGTTCAGTGTTACTCACACGACTGCTGGTTTTTTCATTTGGCTGTTTTTTCTTTCGTGCTCAGCCGCAGTCTGCTGTGTTTGGTAACACGCTTTGCTGGCTGTCTCTTACAGCTTTGTGGAGGTGGTCCTGCACAAGTGTAGCCTCATCGAATCCAAGCTGCTCCCATGCTAATTGTTTGTAGTGTTTGGAGACAGGATTTCCACGTGTCTGTGGCAGATTGCTGGCTCTAGAGACAGCAAACCCAGATTTTGCTTGTAGCTTGTGAGGTAGAAACATGTGGTTGAACTGATTTTTAAGAAACATTAATCACAATTATTAAATTAATACTGAATAAAGCTGAAATTCAGGTTGGAGACCTGTTCTGTTTTGAAGTTGCACTAATTACCTTTGTTTGGCCAAGTGAATCGCTTATCTTCTGCAAAGGTGATCAATATTTTACTATCTTTCTGCTCTGCTCTGGGGCTCTTATGGTATCTCTTGTATTTATTTCATGCAAATAAAGCCAAAGCTTTGGGCATAGAGGTTAAATAACTGTCTTGTGTTAGTACAGAATCTTGCAGCATAGCAAAGAATTGTAACAGATTCCTCTAACCCAAGTCTAGAGCTTTAGTCCATGAATCAGGCTTTCCTTTCTTTGCTGTTTTTGTACAGTTGTCTTGGATAAAACAAGGGTAGCAGCAGCTTCCAGATCAGAGAGGAAGGCTGTGAGGATTCCTTCAGTCTAAGGGTTACTGTGTGTGTAGGAACAGCTTTCTGCAAAGGAAAAGCCAGATTCTGATGGTCTTGTTCCCTTTATTTTTCCAACCTAGGCAATTTTGTGCAGTGACACTGCTGAGAAGAGGCTTTCTACATGATATTTTTAGATGGCTGATGTATTTTATTGCCTAGCTAACAGGGAATAAAGTATCTGAAAAATCACCCAGAAAAAATCCACACAGTTTGATATTTTCAAACATGGGAACGGCATCTTGTAAAAAAACCAGTCAGCTCCACTGAAACCTGCCAGTCAGTGGGTATAAAATTCTGCGAATGGATCTTTTGGCTTCTCATTTTAGAAGAATAAAAACCCTTCTAAATTCACACAGTAAACTTCACACAGTAAAAAACTACTTGCTGTAAACTTTGGTGGGAAGCCATTAATACGCTCCAGCCTCTCAAGCACATCAGAACAATGGGTCTGGGAGCAGCAGTCACAGAAAGCTGTGTAATAAATAGCACTCCGGGCACAGCTTTCTCGATGAAGTCATGATTAGTGGTTTTGTGCTGCCCTTTCTTCACAGAGGCTGAGAGCTGATGGACGTCGTGAAAAGCCACACCAAACATTAGTGCCATGTGCATTTAGATAGTTGGAGCAAACATTTCTTTTCTGGAGTTGCAATTCATTTTTATGGTAAGGGAAGAGGGTCTGGAGCAGCAGTATATTTTTGTTTGTTTGATAAATGAAGCAGAAGATGCTCTTCAGCAGCAGTGCTTCCCCGTAATACCACTACCTGTGCAGGCGGGTTTTGCCTGAGCACATGAAGTAATGTATCTGCGTCTGTTCTTGAACTTGATTTAGTTTCTTTCCAACTTAGCCTGCCAGGCTCATGCATAGCCTTTATTTGAATACCATGTTGGAATTAACTAAAAATATTCCGTAGGATTCATAAAGCGGAAGAGCACAGCTTGAGCAGGCTCTTTAAGGGAGCTGAATCCTGAGGTTCATCCACAGCTTGGTCTTACTTGCTGAGTATGTTGTTATAAATAATATGCGTGCAGAAGGGGATTAGTTGGAAGGGCTGTGTGGGTCCTTATAAATTACTGAACACTACTGAAATGCTGCAAGAAGATTCTGTCAAAGAGAAGGTGTTTGACTGACTGCTGTGCTGTTCTGTCTGAGTGATGGTTTTTCCTTTCTCTTGTCTGCACACTATGAAGGAATTCATCTCACTCTTGGGTAGTTATACAGCCTCTGCTGTCATTTATCTGAGCACCAGTTTCCTTTAAGCAGAGGAAGGCAGAGATGATGAAAACAAAGTGATGTCTCTAAGGTCATGGAAATGCTCTTTGAGCCCCTTTTTTAGATCTATGCTCTGACCTCTCACCCACAATTCCTGCCTGAAGCACCTTTCACATGAGGACAGCATGTTGCAGAATGAGAGTTGAAATAGAGTGAGAAAAATGACCAGAGCAACACAGATTTTCAGATGGCTAGTTGCCTTGGTGGTATGGACACCAGGTATATATATATACCTGGCCGCTATTTCAGAGCAGGGAAGTGGTGGGAAAGGAAGAAAACCACCTGGTTTGTTCTGTTCCTTGGGTTTGAGATGTGATTTCTTGGGGAGCTACCTGAACTGCAGATGGCAGCATGTGTTGCTTGTTAGCTTTGAAAAAGGAGGAAAGTGCATACTGGTCTTTCTTCTGTTGAAGTATTTCTGCCTTTACCTGTTATGGCAGTTCCTTCCTTGACAAATGCACAAAGGAAAGGAAAAGACAACATGAAAACCTAGCTTGTGTTTTCACGTGTTCAGGAGTGATCAAAATACAATCTTTACTTTTTGAGTGCTCTTGCTGTGCATGATGGATTCAAGTGCTTATTTACAGCAGGTTTTTTTAGCAAACCTTAGGCAATTCTGCCATCTTGGCATTGCGAGGGGGAAGCTGCTTGCTTGTGTGTTCACAGGTTCCACGAGAAGAGTGAATGGAGTGATTTAGGTGTTTGGGTTTTCTTTTCATGCCTCTAACACAGAAACAGGCTGGTTTAAAACACTTGTCTAGTTGTCATGCATCTGTGCAGAAGCTGGAGAAGAGAAGGTTCTCGTGGGACTCCTTCCAGTAGCTGAAGGGCATTGCAGGACAGCTGGAGAGAGGGTTTTTATGTGGGACTCCAGTGATAGGGCAAGGGGGATGGTCTCAAGCTAGAAGGGGAGATTGTGGAATGGTTTCAGCCATGTGTTTGCACTGAAGAGCCTTCTGGAATCAGACTTATTCTTAGGGATCCGTGCTCCTGTTTCCCAAAATCCTGAAGCTGATGAAACAGTGCACACAGCAAAACTTCCTCTGGTTTGTCCAGGTGCATAGGGTTTGCGGGCTCTTTTCAGGGCTGTCAGCTCCTTCCAGCGTCAGCAGGCCTGTAGCAACGTGCTGCTTCTGCAGGGCTGCTACATAGGTCAGTTTACAGCTCCTCCTCGTGTCTTGGCTTTGTATTGCTTTTGGTGAATTAGACCCCTTTCCTTTACAACTGTCAGCTCTTCCCCAGTGAGAGTCGTTTATCATCGCACCCTCTAATTGAGTTCTTTTATTATTGCAGCTTTGACAGTGCAGAGCTGAGGCTTGCTGGTCAGAACCTTGTTTTAGGAGTTATTTTCTCCGTGCTTCCTCAGTGTTGTACAGTTCAGTAGTGCCTGCTGTGTAACTGTCAGGTAACATTTGCTGGTGTGAGGGAATCCAGATCAGAGCATTCCTGAGGATGAAATAGTCCTTGTGGCCTGCTATGCAGTGTGGCATGCTGCGTTATCTCTGGCCTCGCTGCCCTTCACAGATTTGCAGCAGGCTGTGAAACTCCTATCTCTGAATTCCGGTTTCATTCAAGAGTGAAGTGGCTCAAGCTTGTTGACTAATTCATTGTGTGCTTGGTGGTTCATAAAAAATGAATAGGTGAGTTGGAGTCCTGTTATCACCGCGATGGCTGTTTACCTTTGGTGCCTTTGTTAATCTCCAAGAGGCCGTTACTGGTCTTGATCTCAATGCTGAGTTTCTTCTTTTCCCTTGGCAGTGGTTCCTGTTGATCAGAATGGGGCCACCTAAGGAAGCCTTTACCTCCTGTCTTTTACCCTTTTTTAATAAAGACCATTCTGCAATAATCCTAGGCTGGATTAAGTCTCTTGCTGTGGGTTCTGGAACCGAATGGGTAAATGCGTCGGGTAGTGCAGTGTGTTACTCTGAGTTGTTCTCTTCTTTTCAGATAACCAAATTAGGTTTGTAAAATCAGCGTTGTGGTACCATGGCTATGGCAGGCCAGAACTCTATGGTCTCCCCTCTGATGGCTCAGCGGGTAGTCGGGAGCTGTTTCTGGCGTTCTCCTGGCTCCTGCACAGACTCAGCCTCTTGGAGCAGCTTTTGGCTCGGAACAGAGTGAAGACTGGGGATGAAACTTCTGTGTGCACGGTGAGCATGTTTGTCCTCCTGCCTTATCTGTCTGTAAGACATGTTCTGTGATGGCAACCTTGTTATTGCTAAAGTGTGATAGGTGGTATCGTGATACCTTTACAAATAAATGCCTTGCTCCAGCCTTAAAAAAACTTAAAGGGACCAGCATCTGCAATCTGTTTTCTTTGCCTTTCTAAATGTGCTGTGTGCAGGTGATTTGGGTTCCTTCCTCAAACTTCCTCTCCTTTCTGAATTTTTATTTCAAGGGGAGACGAGTGTGGAGCAGTGCAAGTAAGTCTTTGATCTCTGTGCTTCTGGGTTGTGTGTTTCCAGACTATGCCATGGGTGGTTCTGCATGTTGGCATTGCATAGAGCAAGTCATCCTAAGGCAAACAGTGTACTAGTTAAAAACATCAAGACCTCAAACAGCTGCTCTGGAGTGTAGAATATGAATCTCAGGAGTGCAGGTGCTTGTAACTTGTACGTTGCAAATAAACAGAACAGATAACAAAGGCTGAATTTAAAATTATTGGTGCAATCTAGTGTGGTCGAAGCCTCTCTACATGTTAGTTTGTTCTGAGTGGCCTTCATCTAGGCAGACATTAATTACTGGTTAGTCTGGCAGCACACAGAATTGTCTCAGTCGTTTGGCAAAGGACGTTATAGGTCAGAAACCTGCCTGCTTGTGTCTCAAATGTTTGAGACCTCAAGGTCTTCATTGTGACCTGTGTGTGTGTGCGCGCTCCACCAGACCATAGTCTGCTTTGTTTTCTAGACACTTTGTAGAGCTCATAAAGGTGTGATACAGATGTGGAAGGAAAACAGGGCTACAAATGGAAAACAGTCACCTCTGTAACAATGTTATTGACAGTGTTTTGACAAACAGACCCGTCTTGCTAAACAACTGTTCGTTGCAAAGAGCAGGGAGCCCAACAGGCCTTGTGCTTGGTGCCTTGAGTGAGTGCTGGTGCCCTCTGCTCGAGCCTGTAGGTAAAACACACTGGTGGAGAGCAGTTCCCATTGTTTGTGGGTTGGTTGGGGTTCTTTTTGTGAGGTAGCAGATTAATCTTTTATGGCTTTGATTTCTATTACAAAAGCGTGATGAGTGAAGTGTAGCAGTGAATAAACTCAGAAAACAGGGCAGTGCCTATCTTATTTTCTCTAAAGGTCTTAAGTTTTGCATTTTCCAAAAAAAAGATGAAAGAACTATGGTAGTACAGTCTTCTCTCTTATGGCCACACAGAGGCACACTGAGGAATTTATTGCTGTGTCTTTTGCTGCAGTTCTAACCAGCTCTACCTGTGTTTCTCAGAAAGCATGGAGCACATATTTCATGTATTTGTCCAATAACTGTCTAAAAACAGTATTTGGAAAGATTTACAGGTCTGAAAATACTTTTTCAATAGTCTAGATGTCTATTTCATAGACTGGGAGTTGGAGTTAGCATGTATATGTAAAGCTTATTGCATTAACAGTGGCATTTCTTGTGCTGTGTCTAAAAGTTTATGTGCTCCAGTAAAAATAGATGGTTTATGGTGGAGTTAAAAAAAATATAGAATGTAGTTACAGCATAACTTGTGTGTTTTGAGATTCTGCATAACAAAGCAGACTTCTGAGGGACCGGTCTTACCTTTTATTTGATCCATTTGGCATTACAGAATCAGTGTATTCAACCTAAAGAACCATAAGGAGGTCATGGTACCTGAGATGGTCACAGAATCACAAACTGCTAGGTGTTGGAAGAGGGACCTCTGGCAATCATCTAGTCCAATCCCTTGCTAGAGCAGGATCACCTAGAGAAGACCACATGGGAACAGTCCAGGTGGATTTTGAATGTCTCCAGAGAAGGCAATCAAAGAGAGAATGGGCCTGTCCAGGGCTTTGCTGCCCTCACTCTGAAAAAGGTTTTCCTTTATGCTTAGATTGAACCACCTGTGTTCCAATTTCTGCATGCTGCCCCTTTTTTGCTGGGCACTACTGCAAGAGCCTTGTCCCATCCTCCTGACACCCTTTAGATATTGATGAGATCTCTCCTCAGTCTCTTCCTCTCCAGACTAAACAGCCCTGGCTCTCTCTGCCTCTCCTTTTAAAGCAGATGCTTCAGATCATCTCAATGGCTTTGTGTGGGACTCTCTCCAGTAGCTCCCTGTCCTTGAACTGTCCCTGCCCAGAACTGGGTGCAGTATGATTATATGATTCTGTTCCAGATGTGCCTCAACAAGGGCAGAGCAGAGGGGGAGGGAACCTCCCTTGACCTACTGGCCACGCTCTTGTCATGCACCTCATTTTGGTGAGTAAGGCAGATCCTTGTAAACCACTTCTGAAAGCCTATTGTTTGTTGCATTGTTGTGTACTATCACTTGATAGCTGTTATTTTTTCATATCCTTTCATGTGGCAAAGTCAGATGGTGTTACAATACAGCCCCTACAATCACAGCAAGAAAGGGAGAAGGTGGGATTGTCTTGTTTGATACCTGACATCCTGTGAGTTTTAAAGTACAGCTTGAACAATTGAAGTGCTGGAATTCTGACTCCAGGAGTGTTAAATACCAGGTGTTTATGATACTTAAGCAGAAGTGCTGGAGAATGCTAACAAATTGTAAAGGAGTTGCTAAACATGCCAGACATGTAGTCTCTGCAGTTGTAGCTCTCTTCTTCCTTCAATGTATTTAAACAGAAAGTGAAAGAAGAACTAAAAAAGCCTTGCTAGAGAAAGATGTATCTCCAAAAAGAAGAAAAGAAAATGCTCTTTAAAGCAAGATAGCTTCTTGGCTGAGGAAAGAGCTTGAAAAAGCTTCCACTGCATGCAGGTTTTTTTTTTAAAATAACTGTAAACAATCCAAAGTCTTTTCCTGACGTGAGAATACTGCAAAACAAAACCCCATGTCTGTACTTCTGGGGGCTGTCCTGATATCAAGCCCCCTGATATCTTCTCTCCTTCTACTCTGCCCTGGTGAGACCACATCTGGAGTGTTGTGTCCAGTTCTGGGCCCCTCAGTTCAAGAAGGACACAGAGCCACTGGAGAGAGTCCAGCGCAGAGCAACAAAGATGTTGAAGGAAGTAGAACACCTTCCCTTATGAGGAAAGGCTGAGGGAGCTGGGTCTCTTGAACTTGGAGGAGACTGAGGAGTGACCTCATTAATATTTATAGATATGTGAGGGGTGGGTATCAGGAGGATGGAGCCAGGCTCTGCTCAGTGTCATCTAGTGATAGGACAAGGGGCAATGGGTGTGAGCTGGAACACAGGAGGTTCCATATAAATATGGGAAGGAACTTCTTCCAGTGAGTGTGACAGAGCCCTGGAACAGGCTGCCCAGGGGGGTTGTGGAGTCGCCTTCTGTTTCGAACGTGCCTGGATGTGTTCCTGTGTGACTCGTCTAGGGGATCCTGCTGTGGCAGGGGGATTGGACTGGATGATCTTTCGAGGTCACTTCCAATCCCTAATGTTCTGTGATTCTGTCTGCTGTATGAAGAAGAGAGAACGTAGCTAATCCCTAAATTAAGGGTGCAGTCATGTTCTGGCTATTCTTTCAGCCTAAGTTTGAAACAAAGCCTTCAGCCTGCTCAATTGCTGATAATACGCCAAGTACCCAGCCGATCAAGGGCCAATTAAATTAATTCCTTTCATTTCATGTCAGATTACCACTCTCTGGCCTTTTTTTTTCTTATTTTGTGGTTCCCTAGCAACACACTTTTCTTCCCCTGCAAATTGAGCACTTCCATCAGCTCTAAAGGATCTAAAGGATTTGAGGCTGGTTATTTGTAGAGGGACAACGATATTCATGATGCTTGATGGACATGGAGCTCAGCCACTGCATGGAATCGATAATCTTAAGGTCTTGAGCTGGGAAAGTCTTCCACAGGTTTACTTTTACATGTGCTTACGTCTTCAGAATAAACAGTGATGGGATTCCTAAAATTAGAAACTAGAGATTGGTGAAAGCATGGTGAACAGGTTAAGGTGGTGGGAGGTAGTGCTTGATGTTGCTAGAGGAATTAAAAAATAACTTAGGTACTTGTTGGACTCAGTGAAAGTTCAAACCTTGTCTTGTTCACAGTATCACAGTATCACAGTATTATCAAGGTTGGAAGAGACCTCATAGATCATCAAGTCCAACTTGTCACCACAGAGCTCAAGGCTAGACCATGGCACCAAGTGCCACGTCCAATCCTGCCTTGAACAGCTCCAGAGTTGGCGACTCCACCACCTCCCTGGGCAGGCCATTCCAGTGGCCAATGACTCTCTCGGTGAAGAACTTTCTCCTCACCTCAAGCCTAAATTTCCCCTGGCGCAGCTTGAGGCTGTGTCCTCTTGTTCTGGTGCTGGCTGCCTGAGAGAAGAGAGCAACCTCCTCCTGGCCACAACCACCCCTCAGGTAGTTGTAGACAGTTCAACTCATAAAAAAATAAATCACTAATGCTATTTGCTCTATAAGGATTTAAGTGCAGTCTGAATTGGGGGTTCACATCGTTTGCTCAAGTGTCTGCTTGAGAATTCTTGCTTGTCATTGTTGGCTAGGCAATTAATTGGTGGACATTGTCTTCAAAGGCTTTTTACACCCCTTGTGGCTTCCTTTGTGGAACATGAGCTGCTGTGATGCCAGTCATCGTTTGTTGCTTTGGTGATCTTGTACGGGCAGATCATCGTGGAGTGTTTACACATAAACCTCTTGGAATACAAACCACATCTGAGAGCCCACAGATGAGACACTGTCCTTCACTGAACCTGCAAGGCAGACCTGGGAAGTTCTCATGTTCTCTGTCTGTCTGTGAAGCAGGTAATTGCTTGATATGCATCAGCCTTTTTAGCATGTTCACTGTTTGACTCTTTTTTTTGGTCTCACTTTTTAAAGTTCAGTGATATCATTGCAGCTTGCTCCAAATCTCTGGTGGTTTGTGCAGGTAACAGCAGTACTCCCCGAGTGTCTATGCTTGCTTGTTTCCAGGGAGGAACATTGCCTGCCCTGGTATCACTGAAACGAATCCGCCTGTGCTTTGTAACTTAATTATCTGTGGAGGCTGTCGGGTTTGTTAGATGGGGGTAATGATGTTACAGTCCTCATTATGGGCAGGATATGTTGTACCAGTGCTGGCTCTTCGTTCCACTGATTCCCTCTGCTTCTTGCTCTCTCAGTGAAATCGGATGCCGCATCTGTCTGTGAAGTCATAGTCATCAACAGCTCGAGCTCTTGTGGCTCTCGTAATTGGAAATTGTGTGTGTTTCCAGCGTGCCAGAGTCGGCTCGGTGTAACTCGTTCTGGTGGGGAAAAACAAACCTGACACTAGGTTTGCAGTTTGAGTAATTTTTTTTGTTTGTCACAGTCCAGTCTGACCCATTGAAAGGCTAATGCTTGCTCTGGACTGCTCGAAATACCTCTCTCTTACAGGAGTCTTGACCATGGCTGCAGATCCATAAACAGTGTTATCAGAGGAAAGTGTTAACAAACCAGCCAAGCTCAAAGTACCTCCCAGCAGGAAACCTTTGATGCCAGTGGCAGTGAATACACTTTTTCTAGTTTGGCTTTTTTCCCCACTCTGTTCACTCATTCCAGTGAAAGGTGGAGGAGGGAATTCTATTAACCTATTGACTGTGACTCAGAAGCATAATTACTTTCCAGGTCGTCATGGGCTATATTAGTCTGTCAGCTTTCATTTTTTTGATTTCCCTCCCTCATTGCCTGTGCTTACACTTCTATTCTCTTTGTCCTCTGCCTTCCTAGTATCTCTCACCAGCTCTCTTGCTGGTTTTTGCTACTGGCATTGCTGTGTTACAGTAGCAGCTAAAGAAACGTGTTTCAAAAGCTGTCCCTGAAACCTAAATAGAGGTCGCAGGATCCCTAAACATTGCTTCACAGAGTTTCCTCACCTGACTATGCCAGGGAGCAGTGCTGCTGTGCCTGCAGCAGGCTGACATGCTCAGTGTGTGCTGCACCTCTGTCACCCCACCAGGGCTGGACTTTTGTAGCTCACTGGGCTCCTGTGTTGCTGGCTTTTACCAAAGATTAAGGGAGAAGTGTTTCCATCTTGCTCCTCTGCCTTTTGCACTTCCTGAGTAGATAACTGGAGAAGCCTGAAGCATTAATTTTTGCCTTTAGTTATTGATGTTGCCTTCAGACTTCAGTGATTGAAGCAATTACGTTAGGAATATGTTTTTGCCATAAAAGAGCTGGAGCACGTTTCAGTTGAGACTCTTGAAAGTGGAAGTGTTTTTTGGTGTTAAAGCACAGCTTGCAGGTGGTAGCTAAAATTGCCCCCCCTGCCATTCAGCCCAGGTACTTGTTATTGCTTGTGATCTTCTGTGTGTGCTTTTTGTTTTTAAAAATTCTATTCTTTGGACTTGTCACGAAGCCTTTTATTCTAATGAAAAACAATTTCCTGTGGTGCACTGGAAAATGTGTGCGACATCATTTATTTTTTGCCTGACACACTGAATAAACTTTTAAAGTTTTGATTTCCTTTTCAGACAACACGTTGAGGTAAAAAGCTCTAAAAGAGGAGTCTGAAATGATCAGGAAGACTTATAATTTATTGAACCTGCTGTTCTTCTGGTAGTGTCTGAATTTCAAATAAAAGCAGAACTTCCCAAACTTGATGCTACAGCAGATGTGTCCTGGATGGGATTCTGCCAACAGGCACTGGAGTCAGTTGAGTGTTCATGTGAGGAGAGGAAGGTGAAGACTGCTATGCTAGTGGGAAGGCTTAGCGTGGTCATACTGGCATTCTTGCGGACATGCTGTGCAGGGAGCAAGTTTCTCATCCGTTGGGGAAACCTGGTGCTTTTAAGATGTTTTAGGGCCTGTCCTGCCCTCCTGTGGCAGGGAGCAGCCAGTGCTTTTGGTACCTTCTGGTGAGGTTTGCTTCATGACCCTTGGATTTAAATGAGAACAACTTCTGCCTTTGGTGCCCTGCTTTCAGCGTTTAATTTATTTGAAATAAAGCATTTTTTCCTCAGGAGGATGAAAGGACCAGAGAAATGATGTGGCAGGCTTTTGGCACATGGCAGAGCTCTGCCTCCTCTCCTGGAGAGCAGTTACTGTTTCTTCTCCTGTTGGTCCAGATTTGCAGTGATACAGCAGTTGGTCTCCGCTGGTTAGCCCCTGTCCAGCTACTTGCCACAGTGGAGCAAACAGGGCTGAGTTGCAGGCACAGGAAATGCAGCACAAGGTATTATCCATGTTGCATTTCCTGAGCCCCGCAGAGCTTGGATCTGCGTGAGCTAAGCTCTGCCCTGTGTTTGGTTTAGTATATTTGGTTTCCATGTTTTGTCTGAATGCATGAGGCTGTGAGCTGTGGGATTTAATGTTATTTTAAAACCTTGCAGCTCAAAAGGCTAGGCAATGCTGCTGTTCTCTTTTAAACCTCCAGAATGAGTAAGGTAGGATGGATAAGGGTCTTACTTGCTCTAGTGCCCCAGGCCTGTGGCTACTAGCAGACAGGCTTGTTAGAACAAGGCAGGAATGGGTAGGAACTGTGTTAACATTTTCTGTCTTCCTTCAGCAGCTTTGCATTCTCACTCTTTGCCAGGAGTGAGCTCCTGGGAGTGCTGTTGTGAGTAGTAATTTTTACAAAAGGCATTGAATTTAAAAGCTAAAAAGCCCTGTGGAAGGACAGAGTTTTGCATTATTTTGGGTTATTTTTTGATTTGAATTGCTGAATGTGCTCTGAGCACTTAGGCTTGTGGAAAAGCATGCTTCTGTGCAGATATCTGGGTGTTTAATTGGTATGTGCCTCATGTGGGAGTGGGATCTTACACCATCTATCTTTCTGTGCATGTGCCTAGTTCGGATCCTACCTTGTCTAGGAAGAAACCCGATTAGTGTTGTTGATGGTGCTGTTAATGAAAATAGTGTTGGCCCTTTCACATTCATCTGTTCAAATTGCTCCTTTGCACATTCTCCCCTCCTGCACACAGATAGATGGCTGTATTAATTAAGAAAGCATGTCTGATAGTGTTATTTCTGGCTATGGTGTTTAATTTTCAAAAAAATTATGCTCTGTTTAAAGATCTGTAATTACAGAGCTTAACATATGTTATGTCACATCAAAACCATTTACTGAATTATGAGCGGTTCAGGCCGGCTGCTAGTAAAAGCTGCAGAAGTGCTTTATTGGTTCCATTTATGTGACTACTTTGCCCGAGTCCTGTGGCAAGGGATCTGGAGATGCTCCTTTCCACCTTTGTGATAATTGGGCTGTGTGCTCTGCGTAGTTAAGATTGGAGTAATACCTGGGAGTGAACAGAATCACTTACACTGGAAAATACCTTTTAAGATCCAGTGCAGCCACTAACCTGGCTGTACCAAGCCCACCACTAAACCATGTCCCTAGGCTCTAGATCTACTTGACTTTTAAACACATCCAAGGATGGCAATTCAACCCCCTCCCAGGGCAGCCTGTTCCAAGGCCCGCTGACCCTTTGCACAGAAATTCTTCCTCGTGTCCAACCTAAACTTCCCCTGGTGCAACTTGAGGCCATTTCCTCTTGTCATATTGCTTGTTACTTCTGAGAAGATGACAACACCCGCCTCTCTGCATAGCTTCTGTCTACATCCAAGTTAACTCAGGTGCAAGTGGGAGCACGTGCTGAAGGCTTCAACTGGCAGCTGCTTTATTTTGCTGTGCTCCAGGATTGGTGCCAGAGAGTTGACTTAACACATATATCTGCAGGTTAAACGTGCTGTCTGTGTTCCAGCAGGGTTGTTTCTCCATGGGGAGACCAGCAAGCTGTTTTCTGGCTCTCCAAATTCTCAAGCAGATTGCTGATCCTTGGAAGGATTTAGAAGGTGTCCAGAGAGGAGCCCCATCAGGCTGGGAATGAGTCGGTGTTGACCGGGCTCTGTCATGTATCAAGAGAAGTGGCAGCTTCTAGTCAGGAGTGAGCATCTCTGGGGTAACCAGCCCTGCTGTCACCTTGCTTTACAGCAGTGCAGGCAGCAGAGGCCTTCTCATTTCCATTGTGCATTGTAAATTTATTAAGAGAAGAATTTATAAGCAGTAAGATACCTGTATGAATTGCAAAAGTACAGGAAGTGTAGGGGTGTGATGAAGTAGCACCACAAAAAGGGCTTTTGTGGTATACTGTAAGATCTCCACTGAATCTGCAAGGAATTCTGCTTTAAAATCATTTTTCAGAGGCTGTTAAATTCAAAGTGTAAAAAGAGAGCAAGGTCGGCCGTATACCAAGTCACTAAAATCCTCAAATGAAGCAAGTTGTGCTAAAAACTCTCCCTTCTCAGGCATCTGCGAGCACACTGGTGCTTGTAGTGGTGTTCTTTGATAAACTATTCATGTGATGGAGTACTTGTTTATCTCCAGCCACTGTTGGTAGAACTCTCCAATTTCCAGTAACATGGGATTTGTGTTTCAAACAAAAACAGAGCTTTAGCTCTGCTATAAATGTTGAAACTTCTTAATCTTTAATTTCCCTCAAAGTGTATTGCATGCGAGTTGTTTGCTCAGATGTATGGAATGAAAATTGATTGATAGATCACCATGTCTTCTTTTCACACCCTTTCTCCCACTCCTTATTCTTCTCCTCCTGTAAGTACTTTTATATCTTAGGACTTTTTTGTGAATCTGCCTTGTCTACTCAGAGCACTTGGGCCAAGAGGACTGTGTTG
Source organism: Rhinopomastus cyanomelas (assembly GCA_013400115.1). Classification (NCBI taxonomy): domain Eukaryota; kingdom Metazoa; phylum Chordata; class Aves; order Bucerotiformes; family Rhinopomastidae; genus Rhinopomastus; species Rhinopomastus cyanomelas. Next base: position 491,410 of record VXBP01005923.1, on the reverse strand, counting down.
TCTTTTCCTGCTTTTTCTGCATTGTCAAATCACCAGTCCTTTCACAGATTTTAAAATGATGTGTCATATTCCTTCATGACAATTGGACTTGAAATAGCCTGGGGAGGAATATTCAGGGCAGAGCTCTTGTGGTGTTGGGAGGCTCAATTCTAGGCTGCCTTATAAAAACAAAAAATCTTAAATATATGCTCCTAGGACATAAACTATGTTTAGTTGTGACTAAGCCAGAGAGATATTTCTGAGCTTGGGGTAGGTTTTGTAGTTTGCTACCTTAGTGGGGGTGGTGATGCGCGGTGTCCTAGAACACAGTTATTATGGGGCTTAGCTGATGGGTCTCTTACCACAGAAGAGCTGGGTTTCACTTCTGCCCAAGTGCAGGCAGGGTATTAGTTCAAGATTTGGTTTGAAGAGAGTTTTTTTTAAATATCACAGCCATCGCTGTAAGCAGGTTTGTGGTTGCCCTTTGAGTCTTGTCAGTAAACACATGATGAGGTTGTCTAACAGCAGTACTTCTTCATAGAATCATTAGGGATTGGAAGGGACCTCGAAAGATCATCTTGAGCTTTTATTACAGAAAAAGCTTGTTTGGGGTGAGTTACAGTGGGAGTGGGAATGTGAAGAGGCCTCATTCCAGCTTTGGCTCAAGTTGCACTAATCACTGGTGCTCTGGTGAGTCGACATTGCCCAGTTTGACAAGACTCTCTCTGATATCAGCAGGGAGGTGAGAAAAGACTGGGTGCTGCAAGGAGAGTGTCAATCCCCTCGTTGTTGATGTGCAGGCCTGTGGCACTGTTCTGTAGCTGGAGTCTGTCCCTCAGCTGAAACAGAATCAAAGCAAAATATTAACTGCAGCAAACTGTTCACAAGCCAAACTTACTTTTTTTGCGAAGTGGCTATGAAGTGGTCTCTTCCAGAGCTGGTGTGGAGCACTCCCAGTGCAGGAAAGCTGGAGAGTGCCCTGGGTAGTTGCCTCGGCTGCTCTCTGTATGATTTTGGCTCAATAATATGCACTTCTGTATCTCAGCAGTGAATGTAGGTGTGTACCCATAGTGCTGCATGGATTAGATAAATTCACAGTGATATTTGAAGCAAAGGCTCTATCTTGGGATGGTATTTCAGGATTTTTTTTCTCCCACTAGGAAAGCAGTAAATAGTCTTAGATTGCAAGGATGGGACTGGAAATTGAGGTCACACTAATATGCAAGACCTTACTTTTTATTTTACCTCGTGTACTTTATGCCAGGCTAAGTACTTCATAGCAAAAGTAAAATTTTTTGCAGTTTGTGAAATAAATAATAGACAGGACCTGTTAAAAATGCATTGGCTGGCTTCCTCATTTTAATATTAATAAGGCAGGTTGCTACAATAAAATTAGCTCTGCATGGTGTTTGTCACTCTGCTGCCAGAGCAATCGAATCTAATGCCATGCTGGAACGAATCCCCAGGAGAGCAGTATTTGTGCTGTTCTCAAACCTCTAACCTGGGAAACTGGAGTTGAACTGTGAGTTATGGAAAACATACATTTTAGTCTGCGAGTCCCAGGTCTGCCTTGGGCCTTGTGTCTTTCTGGCTGCTTGTGTGAAGTGTTTTGATGTTGTTTACACACACATTTTCTCTGCTCTAGTGACTAATATTCAGTTGTTTGACTCATCATGCTTATGGACAACTGGTAACCATATCCAAATGGTTGCATGGTCCAGAAACCTCTCCTGGTGGGGACAAGACAACCTGGAACCATGAAGGTGCTTAGCTAGGACTGCGGCACATTTTGATTTAGGGGCACGAGCCTGCAGGCATCTGAGGAAGAAACTTGATACTGCAGTTGACACGAAGAAGATAGTGTTTTGCCCCTTTTTTTTTTGAGATGAAGGGAGGAAAAGCCCTTTACCAGCCCTGTGCCCCTGTGATTTATAGCATGCATTTATCTGAGCCACAGAGCAAAGGGAAAAAACCCACAGTCATAATGCATTCTGTTATGTGACCAGAACAGCACTTTTGTGCTTGTAAATAATAACACCACTCGTTGCATTAGTGGCCCTGTCGACTGAGGTGATATTTAAGTTTAACCAAGCCTTAGGGTATTATCTGATCACAACTATAGGTACCCTTCTACTGAAACCTGCATTTAAGGCAAGATTAACTCTCCTCATTTGGCAGTTTGCATTTTTAGTTTAGGTTCCAAGCTGGAATTACATTCAAGCTTTGCCTGCCAACTGACTCTTCATAAGCTTTTATTGAACAGGGAAGTCTGTGAAGCAGGAAGCACATATGTTTAAATACTGCCAAGGTCTGTGGGTCCAAATAAGTGTCTTCTTGCAAACAGTCATGTTTCCAGAAAGCTTTTTAGATTTCCACTTCAAAGAAATACCTTGAGAGTTGAACCACTGGGAGATGCTTTCTTAGCTGGTGAGCACTTGTTCTGAGCAACCAGGCCTTTGCAGGTCTGTGTCACTTCTTGTGATCATTGTTGGAATAGTGTTGTGTTTACTGTAGGTGCTTTGTACACACTGGGTGCAGCTGACAGCTCAGCTTTAAGTGATGTTACCTGCATCAGAAGTGAAATAACCCTGTCTTCCTCCTCTTTCAATTTGCAGTCTGAGCTGAACTTGGAGAGAGTGAGAGATCTGCTTGTAAATGTGAATGTTCTCTTTTTGCAAGAGACTGGGGATGGTGGTGAAATTCCCTCCACGTTCATTGGGAAAGAGATAGGATGAATGCCCTGCTTGCCTTGTGACACTGGTCAAGCAGGAATTTCCTGCAGAAGATGAAGATGGGAGTTGGTTGTTTTTTTCTTAGGATGTCCTTTGCTCTTCTTCCTTCCACGCTACTCTCAAGGCAAAACAGGACAAGACAGGTGGCGCTGCTGTAGCTGAGAGTGCCGGTGCCTCCGTGGTCTCTTCACCAATGGCAGCTGGATGACTGACTCTTTTCCTCTATCCTGCAAAAAAGGAAAATGCTGGATTAAGGGAGGAAAATAGCTGGTTAAGCACATTTTGTCCCTGTAGAAAGCATTAATTTACAAAATAGGATCATTGAATACAGCCTGCAGCACTTCGGGGAAGATGCTGGAGGAACTGTTTTTTATGTTCTGTGACCTATTAGACAGAAAAATGTGTTTTCCCATCTGGGTGAAGAACATACTTGTAGTCTCAGGAAAGCTGTGGTTTTCTGGGTATGGAAAATGGAAACGGGAGTGGAAACAGCTCACCACATCATAGCTGAGAAGCTGGTATTTATTCTAGACTTCAGGACTTGTTTAGATTGCTCCTGGTCCTGTGTTGTAAAAGGTAATTTCTCTCTACTAATGGAAATTCCTTTGTCTTTTGGGAATCTGCCTTGAATGTTCTTCCCTACAGAAAGATCTGAAAGTGTTGAAGCTAACACAAAGCATTTTGTTGTTCTTATCTGCTTTTAGTGCGAAGATGAGCTGCCTGACAGCCAGGAAGGTACAACTGAAGTGGCACCTGACTATGGGCTGGAAGCCAGAGTAGATGTTCGATACCTTCAGTGGTTGAATGGGAAGCTGAGGCTCCAGTGGCGCAGTTTACACGCTCAGCACCAAGAGCAGTGCAAACTTTTGCACAAGGTAAATGATCCTTCTGACTCACAGTGGCATTGTTTATTATTTAAAAGCCTTGTCAGCCAGGGCTAAATGTACAAATTATTCTAGTTTGCTAGTTCTGCATTTTCTGTAGATAACTGAATTACTCTAAATACACATACCCGAACCTTTCCCCAGTGGGAAAGAACCACGAGCAAATGAAGTCTATGCAGTGTACCGTTATAACTGTCGTGTAAAAGCCTTTCCTGCAGGTTGGCACATTAGTCACTTCCGCAGCCATAAGCTGTCTCCATTTTTCTCACAAATGCCTGTAGAAGCAAGACAGAGCGCAGCTACAGACAAGGAACAGTGATTCAGAACTTACATGTTCATTGCAAATGTGGATCCAAAGTATTAAGTGCAGACGCTGAAAGTAATGACAGCAAAACAAAACGCAGTTTCTCTTTCTGAAGCACGAAGGAACATTTGAGCAGAACCCAAAATCTACCTGCTTTTAAAACGGGAATAAGTTGTCGCCTCTGCATTGCTAAGATTCCAGTTCAGTTCCCATTTGTGAGTGATGTTTACATACCTATCTGAAAATCACAGATGTCTGGGAGCATCACGCCTGCTGAGGATGGAAACAGCCCACGGCCCCAGAGTTGACAGTAATGGTGACTGCAGAGACAAGCTCAAAGAAAATGGTTCCAGAGATAATCCTGAAAGCTACTCCATGTTTTCCTTAGGTCCCTTTTCTCCATTTGAACCTCTTCAGGTAGCTTACATGGAGCCACTTGGTTTTGTACTCAGAACCTTCACAGAAAACCTTTCTGACACCAAGAACAGTTTTGAGAAATTTCTCCTTCACAGTAAGTTGTCAGAACTGGGACAAGAGGGTTTTGGATGAAGATGCTGCCTTGGTTCTAATCGCGTATCTGGCAGAGCAGTGCTGCAGACTGTAATGAGGTTACATTTTGTTCTTTAGCTGAATTGATTGCTCGGGAAGATGCCTGATTGACAGCCCTGGGGAAAGATCAGGTGCTGTGTGCGCGGCATGTAAAATAACCTTTTGCTTCTTACTGCCCATCACAAATGTGCTTTCCTGATCGGGGAGCGGAGATAGTGCTTCAGCGTAAGTGCAGGTGCAGCCCTTGGCTCTTGCACAGAGCTTGCAGGCACCGATGTGCTCTTGGGAGGGGTGGAGTAGTGATAGAAAACTCAAATGAAATGATTGGCATCCTCTCCCCTTGATAAGCTGCTGCTATTTAAGGGATGCTGATTTTTATAGTAGGTGAGGCAAATTCCTCCGTAACTCATCATCAGTGCTCTGATTTATGGAGCACTTGTCAGTAACAAATTATTAGGCAGCTTCAGTGCTTCAGCTTGTGGTTAATGAGACCAAAGAAGAATGAACAGCAGGTCAAACTTGTGGCTTCAAGTATAAACAGAGATACTCTCAATTGTGCAGAGCAGGCACTGAAATGATGGAGATGAGCTGACTGGGCAGCCTGCTAAACTTGTTGACAGGGAAGATGGTGACCTGTGGTGATTCCACTTTGAAATAAACTTGAACTGGTCTCTTCCCTGTGTGCCTAACTCCAGTTAAAAACATTTGCTAAAGTTAAGACTGTTTCATTCAAATATGAGAGGGGCTAGCTATGGTTGCAGTTCCCTGGGCCAGGATTTCCAGAGTCTGGAAGAATAAGCAGGAGGCAGAATGTTCTGTTCATTCTGTTTCCCAAAGTTGCCACTACAACATCCTCTAGCAGTCATCACTGGACTGAACTGAAAGAAAGCAGTGATGCTGGTGGTGACTTGCAGTGTAGAAGGCTGTCCTCACAGAAAGGAGGGTGGATTGGAGCCCAGCTCCTCCACGTGTGATCACACACCGATGTTATACACGCTTGAATACCTGTGTGCAGCTCTGGGAGTTCTGTTCTCAGCTGTAATGAAGTGCTGTGCTCAGAGTTTTATATTTTAGTCTAAATTAAAAGCAAGAGAGTGGAAAGAGACGGTAACTTTAGAAGGGACTTGGTTGCATTTAGCATTTATGGTAACACAGAATACAAGATACATATTCAGGTTTCAGAGCTGCATAAACAATAATTGGTGTTTTCTGATTCTTAATAGAGGAGGTCTGTGCTGCTGCAGTAAATTCAGAACTTCTGAACCAGTCTGTGTTAGAAAGCCAAGCTGACCCAACACATCTCGATGAGCTGCTGCTTTTCTCACAGAAACTACAAGCAGAGTGTGCAAAAGGCTAATGAGTGTCATGTGTTTCTAATTACACTGACAGATGTACGGAAGGCTTTCTCTAGGAAACAATAATGATGGCTGTTACTTGCTCTGTTTAATAACTTCACAGGTTGTGTATCTCAGCTGTGGAACAGGCTTGTTTACTGCTGATCATGAGCTCTGATTTTTGCCAAGTAGTGGCGACACTTCCACAGGTTTCATTCTGTGACTCACACATGGAGGATAGCATAGTCTGTATATTTGGGGCTTTCTGAGAGCAACACCTCACACTTGGGAAATATGTCCTTAATCAGGAGATGACTGCTTCTCTACTCTGTTTACATTGTTAGTGTGGCTATTGCTCCTGGGAGTAAGGAATGCGCACAGGATCCAGCAAGGAGCTACCAAGATAGCTAAGGGCTAGCTAAGTTGGGCATGAACTCTCAGAAGAGTTTGAGGGTCAAGCTTGTTTTCTCTGGTGCAGAGGAGGCTGAGGAAGTGGTCACCTTATGCCTGTTTTCTGATACTTGATACAAAGGTGGCAGATAAAAAGCTAGAATCGTGGTCTTCTCAGTGGTACCTGAAGATGAAGGGGAGGAGTCTGATGATTATAGCTGGGCAGATTCAGGCATATTAGAAAAAGCTTCTCTGGGACGATGGGCAGTGTCGGAGCAGGTCACCAGAGACACTGAGTAGTCTCCATCTTCAGAGGTTTTTTGTGACTCACATGCACAAAGCCACAAACTGATGCTGGTGTAGTCTTTGTTAGAGCAGGAGGTAGGACTAAAGACCACCAAAGATCTTTTCAGTTTCTGTTAGGTTGTGAATAAATTCTGAATCACTTAAGTGATCAGGGGTATGTACCCTCAGGTTAGCAGTGGTGATTCATGTCTTCATGAAACAGTATTGTAATGCCTGAAGAAAGGACAAGGGAGTAGTAGGAGGGAGATATGAGGGGGAAACAGAAAAAAGAAATGACTGTTCTTTGCCTAGACAAAAGGTAATTGGATGGAGTCTGTGCCTTATCCTGCCCACAGCCACTTAAGGTTGATGGTTCAAAGTTCTGCAGTACCCAGTGTAGGTCACTGAAGAGGGAGCCCTCCCTGGAGCTTCAACCAGTTGCACGCTGGTAATCTCTTAGGTGGTTAGGTGGTTTGACTGGCTGTTTCTCTTGCCTAGCTCTTCTGATGAGCTGCTTTTCAGTGACTTCAGCTCCCAGAAGGCATGTTGGAGCTTACAGATACATGTGTGTCCTGCTGTAGAAGGAAGACTTCCTCGGGGAAATCCTAACCTCTCTGTGCTGAGGAATTTTACAGCCTGAGGCTGCGAGCTGTTGAATAACATTCTAATGGCTTCTCAACATTAATACCTTGCTCTGCTTTGAAAGTCTGGTGTAGTAACACCTTTGTAATTCCCTTGAAATGCTCAGTAGTGCATATTGACCTGATATACCTCCATATATATGGAAGTGTGGCTCTTAAGTCATGCCTCTTGGTTTCTTCTGTTTCTCCCTCTTTCTGTCAGGTGCCAGAGGGACACCTCTCTGCCTGGTGTATGATCCCTCTTGAATTCACAGGGGAAAGCGGCTGTTCTTGGGCTTTGAATGGCCACTTGGCTTTCAAAAGCGTGAATGAGCAGCTTTGCGTAGTTTCAGAAAAGCAGCTAGGAACCCACGTGGCTTAAAACTGGGGTTGTTTGGTTTTTGTGACTGTTAGAGGCACTGTGTCACAGTCAGCATGTTAACAGTGGAGTAAGGGAGTTTTCTGCAAAACCAACGGACTTCTTGTGGATATTTTAGGTGCCCTCCATCTACCTGGGATAGGAGTTGCACCTGAGACAGGAGAGGCTTAGACGGCTCAGAGGTGAATTTTAAGTGGCTGTAAACTTCTGTGTATAGGTTACTAGGAATCAGTTGATGTTAAATGGAATTCTTGATGATAGAAAAAGAGTTGAATGTCACTGGCATTATCAGGTCTTTGGTAATATGGCAATTATGGTTGTAATACTCTTGGAAACTAAGAGCAAGAGTTGTAAGGAAGGATGCAGAGCAGTGCTGGGAAATACCTCCTACGAACAGGGTGGTTTCTAGGGTAAATGATAAAAGATGTGTGATGGTGGGTAGGGTTGGTTGAGTCTATATATCTGCTGTTGTAGTGAAAGAGTAGAAGGACAGAGTCCCGGTTTCTGAATAAGAGAGGGCACAGACTGGTGCTGGACGATTACTTCATTGTCAGTAATTGATGAGCGAGCTAAACTGCAATTGTTAGATGCATCTGTGTCTTGGCACAAAGAATCTACTCTGTAAATTGCTACATTGATTAATTACATCTCTTTTGTCTTGAGCTATTTAGCTTGAAAACCTTTGTTTTCCTAACACGAATTTGCTGCTAGATCTCAGGAGAGCATCTCTGCTGCAGTGGGAGCTTTTCCTCTTGTGCAAGCATGTGTGAGCTATGAGCAGCTTCCCCTTTTCATCTTCTTTTAGGTGAATTAGACAAGCCAGTCTCTCTAACAGGTGGCTAGGCTCAGGGGTGTTTAGGAACTGATACTGAAAACTCTGCAGAGTGATACCCACTGAGAGGCTATGACTGTGCTCCCGTGAAAAGGTTCATGTAAGCTTAAATCAGACCTACCTCCACCTCACAATACAATACCTGTATGTGCTCTGCCTCTCAGCCTCTTGCCTGCTTCTTTTACCTGGGTACTGTTCCCCACTTGAAGCTTTGCTTCATCTTTGACATGCTGGAGCTATCAGTTAGATTCTGAAAATAAAAACACTGCGCTGTCACAGTTAACCGGATTGTTTGAGAATCCATCTAGCCTGGTGGCAGGGAAACACCTTATTCCTCTGTTGATGCAGCTTTGGAGTACTTGTTTTGGGCTGTAGCCAGCAATGCTGCTGCAACATACTTTGGAAGAGAGGCTCAAATTCCTTTGGCTGGTGCTGGAGACCCAAAGGTTTGGCAGCCAGAGTTACTCAGGAACGGAAGGGAAGAACATTGTTTGAGGAGGAGCTTTTTAATTTTTAAACACACGTAGCTCTGTATGTGTGACAGATGGTTGTCACCAGCAGTGAGTTTTGGGAAAGGAATGCTGAAAGATCCTGAAGTTTGAGGGAAGGGCTGGTAATTACCCAGTGCCTGTCAACTTCAAAATAGTTGTCAATACCCAAGTGGATGATAAAGTTCTTATTAGAATAAATAAGAAAAGCAGAAAACATTTCTCTGTCTTCTGGCAAAAATATTAATGAAATATGGGTGATTGTCTGACAAATGTGCTCTGCTATCTTGTTTGGCAGCTGCAGTTATTGCAGTAACAAAGGGATCAGCTCTGAATAGAAGGAATTGCTTTTTATTGTTCCCCTGACTAACTTGGGAAGCTTCTTCATCACGTAATTGATGATACCATCCACCAGCACAGCTGGGACGAGGTCCCACTAAGCAAAAGTCAATAGTGTGTAGCAGCAAAAGATAAACTTACTGTGGCCAGCTAGCTTTTTCTGCTTTAAAGGAGGAAATGCAAGTTATTCTGAGGGTATCCTTTACCCCCATTAAGACTTCTGCTCTCTGTGTAAGTGGTTTCTCCTTTCACGCTGCATGCAACAGTGTGTGTAGTGTAAGGAAAAATACTTCAGGACAGGATGACAAGAGAAGTCTTCCAGTTGCACTGTGGTAGCAGCAGCAATTCCTGCATGGAGTTCTGGTAACAATCCCACATGGACCATTTTGTGAGATGGTTGTCTTGCACGATCATGGTTTCCTGCAGGCTGTTTTGAAGGGTCTGTTGTGTTGCTGGTAGTAGTTAGATTTGTGCTCCTCCCTTGGGAATGGCCTTATAGCCACTGGCTCACATCCCTGTTCCACTCTTTGCAGCTGTTAGATGGTAACTAGTAACACTGTCAGTAATCTGGTTGTACTGACAAATATCTCTTAAAATGAATCTATTCCAGATCCATTTATTCACCAGTGGCTGCCATATGGACCGAAGTCTTGGACATTTTTCTGTCACAGAAACAGATCTCATTAGACAACCAGAGAACTACAAGCAGGTAATGCTTCTGTGAACTTTGGATGCTTAGTGGGCTTTACACAAACACTGTTCAGCAGAAGACTGGCTTCCTTGTAACTCGTTTTTAACTTGGTTTCCAGCAGGAGTAAGGGCTTACGTGTTGAATTGTTGGTTTCCTCCCTTATAACATGTACTCACAGAATCATTACGGATTGGAAAGGACCTCAAAAGACCATCTAGTCCAATCCATTCACCAAATGGTTTCTTCTGGCTTGATAGACACCAAGCTTTGTGAAAACTCATAGACAGGGAGAGACCTGACTGAAAGTGCCACTGAGGAAAAGTTTTTGTCAAAAACATCCTCAGAGATAAGTTGCTCTGGCCCGTAATAGAGCAAAGTGTGTTGACAGAAAAAGTGGGATAGGATGCAGATAAACTGAAATTTAACTTTGCAGCTATGAAATGTGGAAGTTATGCTGCTCCTTTTCTTTTGAACTTGCACATTAACTTGTTAAAAATGTTCTTCGCTCGGATTTCTGATTGTAAAACTCTTTTAGTGCTTTTATGTACAGGGATTTCAGTGGACATTATTATTCTTTTATCATCATAAATGTCTTTGTCAGATTCATAGACCTGGGAGTTTTCCAAGCGTAATAGTTTTAATTATGTTTGTCTCTAGTGAGACATGATCAAAATTCCAACTGTTCCTGCGGTTGGCCTGGCTGGTTGTAAATGTGTGCGTGGCTGCGAGTTTCTGGTGCTGCCTGGGGGTGTCACAGAAGAGGTAGTTACTGCAGCTGGTGTTCAGCTTCCAGGTGAAGCACACGTGCCTGGTTCTGTTAGCTCTTGACCTCCGGGTGTCCTTTCTGTCATGACTATTTGAGCAGTGCCTGGCTTCACTCTTGTTTTCTCTTGAGAACCTCTTGCATACATCACCCTCTTGTTCTGGTACATTTTCCAGGCTGTATCCATACTGCTTGTTTTTAGACAGTTCTCTTACTCAACTGGTGTGGGCCTGGGGAGCTGATGGAAATCTCTCTTGGCATTGTGACTGCAATATTTTGGTAGCACACTGGGGAGAGCATAGAGTACTAGAGATAGGAAAGGACCTCTGAGGATCTGGTCCAACCCCCTGCCAGAGCAGTATCGCTTACAGCAGATCCCACAGAAACATGTCCAAGTAGGGTTTTAATTTCTCTGGAGGAGACTCTAAGCTCTCTGAGCAGCCTGTGCCAGGGCTCTGTTACCCTCACTGTGAAAAAGTTTTTCCTCATAAACCTCCTATGCTGTAGTTTGTGCCTATTGCCCTTTGTCCTGTCACTGGGCAGCACTGAGAAAAGACTGGTCCTATCCTCCTGACACTTGCCCTTTAGATGTTCATAAGCACTGATGAAATCTCTGTTCATTCCCCTCCTCTCCAAGCTAAACAGCCCCAGATCTGTCAGCCTCTCCTCAAAGGAAGATGCTCCAGTGCCCTGCTCCTCTTAGTGGTTCTGTAATGGACTCTCCCTGTCCTCCTTGAACTGGGGAGACCAGAAGTGGATGCAGTATTCCAGATGTGCCCTAACAAGGGCAGAGGAGAACCTCCCTTAAACAACTGACCACAATCTTCTGAATACACCCCAGAAGACCACTGGGCTTCCTGGCCAAAGTGCACATTGCTGGCTCATGGTCAGCCTGTGGCCCACCAGCACCCCGAGGTCCTTTTACCCAGAGCTGCTCCCCAGCAGGTCAGTCCCAGCCTGTGCTGATACACAGGGCTATTCTCCATCAGATGCAGCACTTGCCCTTGCTGAACCTCATCAGGTTTCTCCCCATCCAACTCTCCAGCCTACCCAGTTGAGGCTGAGGAAATGCAGCATCTGCCTCAAACTTTGCAGGGCAGTACTATCTCTGAGGATGTAATCATGTTTCTCCTGTGACAGAACACTGTGATGTGTGACCAGCTGGGTGCTTTGTCCTTGTGAGCATAATATAATCCCACTCTTGTTTGTGAAGCTTCTTTACCTTAATGCTACGTTGCAGTGGAACCAGTCCTGATGTTTTACCCTGAGCTTGAAAAAGTGTATGTGCCATTTAAGAGTCATTAAATGAACATCCTGAAGCAAAGCAGCCTCGTCCCATGGTTTACTCTGTCTCTTCCTATACGTGGAAGTCAGTCTTGCAGCTTTAGCAGAGACTAAATGTTGTGGTTTGTACTAACAGCCCCAGTTCCGTGCTGGCACTGCTGGAGTGGTTGTTGAAATTGTAATGAGTGAAGACAACGCCTTTAAACACCAGTAGATCCATGTATTGAGATCCAGAATGGATCCTAAGTTGCTGCCCGTCTTGGAGGAGAATGGATTAACTGCAGCAGGACAATTCCAGCTGCTGCATGCCAGGCTGCATTTGGTGGCCTTGTTGCTGGTGGTTTGGCACTCCTTGGAACATTCCTGGTGGTGACAGATGCTGCAGGCAGGCACTAAATGAAAAAAGCCGTTAAACTCCTGCTGCTAAACTTGATGCTGTCACATCACTGATTTGACAGAGACCTGTGCTAGTTTGTAGTGTTTCCGTAATCAACCCAGTTATGTTCTTGTACGGCAGGGGTGAAGGATATGTAACCTTATTTGCATTTCAAAGAGCCTGCTAGGGGACTATCTGGTTTTTTATGATGTCCTTCCATCTGTTGTAAAAGAAGCAGTTGAACTAACACATTTTTCAGAGTGTAGACACCAATGGGGGAAAAAAAAAATCGCGTTCATCCTATAGTCTGTGATGCTGCTGTGTAGAAGAAGATTAATTCAGGAAGCAAAGGCTTGTGCTGCATGCAAATTCCCATGAAAAAAGCTTCGTCCTTTGAAAAAAATTACCTTGAGCTTCAAGGACAGGTTGCCTTCATTGGCATAAATTGTCATAGATTCATTATCTCATGTGATGCTCTGGCAACTTTTTCTTTGGTCTGTCCCTCATCTTTGCATATGTTCATTGCTTGGTTAAAGCCACAGTTCTGCTGTTTCTATCGCAGAACGGGATCAGTAGCTACCATTCTTATTCAGGGCAGCCTTGCCTCTTTGTCATTCTGATTCAGTTTTTTGAAAGGAAAAAGCTCCTTGAAATTTCTCAGGTGGATCCTGTATAAGAAGTGCTGCAGCATAACACTCAAGAATTGTTGCAGTGAGGGCGTGTGAGTGTTAGTGACAGTGAGGGGAGTGGGAGGGGTTGTTTTGGGTTGTTTTTGTGTGCATGGTCCATATGAATTCCCTCCTTGGCCATTCTTGGCTCCACAGAAACCTTCGTGGTGGTTTATGCCAGCGGGTGTTATGCCAGGCTCTATGTGAGCTCTGCACAGAAAGATTTTAGCATGAACCAGTTTCCAGGGCGGGGAGCAACCGTGTTGCTGTGAATGAGATGGGAAAGGTGAAGAACAATCTTCCCCAAAGGAATACAAAGAACTGTGTCACAGATCTTTGTAGCAGTAGGGCAGAAGAGACGGCCAAGCCCCGAAGGATCTGAACACAGTGAGATTTTTTTACTACACTCTGCCAAAATGAACTTGGTTTGAATCATTAGTGACTCCTGCTTTGGATTCTGGCATTGCTGAATTTTTAGCGTGGCAAGTAAGCAGATAGATTCTGTGCTAAATCCAAACTTTTCTTCTTTTCCTTTTACAGAGCTTTGTAAAGGTAGAGGTTTTTCAAATCCAGTGCAACAAGGTTTTTAACCTGGTTTTCAGCGAGTTTAGCTTTCAGAGGTGATTGCTGCTGGATGCATGTTAAGTACCTTCTATAATGATTAAGTTCTTCTAGAGGAAGCCCAGAACTCGTGACCTTTCAGAACATTCAGGGTTCACCAATGAGTTGTGTGTTAGAACTATGGATGCATGTGTTTTGAAAAGGTCGATTAAGACAAGCGTTTGAATTTGCATAATGAGACTCACCACAGCCCTTTGAATAAAAATAGTAAGTGCTTTGCCCTTTTAAAGTATTCAGGTTTTCTTCTCTTCTTCCTGTCTTTAATGTGTTTTACTAAACCACTTCATGTTTATTGAGGAAAACATGGGAACAGGGACTGACTGTGTTAGGAGCTGCAGTCAGTATCCTGCAATACTTGTGGGCCTTTGGATTCTTAATTTCCCCAAACTAGACTGTGTATGGTGAGCTGCTGATGGGATGTTCATGCTTGTGTGTATCCAGTTTGATCTCAGACATCTGATTCCTGGAAATGTGGAGTGTTCCATAAATGTCAAGTGTTCCTAGCTGCTACTGACCTTGGTGGGACCTCTGCTTGGAGCCCCTCAAGAGTTTCAGAAGTGCAGGCAGCAGCATCTAGTAATGCCAGATGCAACTGCAGATAATAGTGCAGTAGGTTCTTGCTCTGCTGAAGTGTTAGGCTGGATCCCAGAGCCAGCAGAGTTGTGTATTAATGCAGTCCAGGTCAGCTGCCTGGTTTCTTCTCCTAGGCTGGCCAGCCAATGCTGTGGCTACATTGACTGAGGAACTAAGTGAATGAAAACTACCTAAACCACCTCTGCAAGTTTTTGGGTTAATGTGTCCATGGAGTGTTTCACAGTGGGTTTTAAATTATCTGAAAATCAGGTCTTGGACATGTGAGTGAAGGCATTCAAAAGAAATGGAAGCGTTTCGCTTTCATCTCTTTGCTTTCATTTCCTGTTTGTAAAACAACAATAATACTATCATCTCATCTCACACGGGTCATTAGGAAAGATAACTTGTGTATGTGGAAGATGAGAGTTCTGTCTTCAGAATGGGATTTGGATGATGTGTAGAAAATAAGTCTGTGGGTTCCGTATGAAAAATAGAATTATGTGCAGTCTAAAAGGAAGAGCCTGGAGAGTGAGCACCAGCCATTCCATGCCCTTGGAGAGACAGATAATGAAGAGAAGTGTTTTTGTTACATAATTCTAGACCATAGGATGGTCGAATTAGGGTTGTTTAGGCAGCCTGAATTCTGGCACATTTTCACGTGGAGTGCTTCAGTTTCCAGCAGTTCTGTTGCTGGATTGCGCATTAAAATGTGTAAAACATACTTACTGCCGTGTACTCGAACAACACTGCCTGGCAAAGCCAGTGGTGGGTGTCCCCCCCCATTAAATTACTTAATGCTTTGTGGTGGTTTTCCAGCCATGGCTACTTTAGAGGTTTTACATGCATGGTAGTCAGATTGGTGAGAACTAACAGGGGAGCTGACATTAATACTGCAGAGGAGAGCAGATCTGATAACACACTGAATTATGTATGGGGCTCCAGCACCTAAATGCAGGAGGGCTGAAGGCTCTCACAAGACAGCTTGGGGGAGCTGAATGATCCAGAGCACCTGATTTTTTTGTGGCAGTTGTTTAAATAAGGAAGAGAAGAGGCTCTGAGAATGGATTTAGTATGAAGGTCACCTGCAGACTCAAGCAAAATACAGCTTCCACAGTTCAGTGATGAGCAGGGTCGGGAGCGCTCAGTGGTGCTTGTCTGAGCTGAGCTGGTTCTCTGCTCTGTCCTGGGCTGCTGCTGCTACTGCTTTCTCCTTGGTGCCCTGAGAGCAGTAACCTAGATGATGGAGCAAGGATTTGCTTTAAACCCCCATGGGTTATGTTGGCTGAAGATTATTCTGTTTTTCCTCCCTAGATAGTTCTAGCTTGGTTTTGTGCTGGTGTGATGTGAGGAGCAGCGTGCTCGCCGCAGTGCTGCGCACAGTGATACCTGCTGCGTCGGGATGGGCAGAGATTCAGAGCCTGCGGGTAGGATGAACTCTGCTGGGAAACTTGTGTATAAGGATGTTCAGCAAAACACATTAAAGTGTTTCAGTTTTCTTAGCAGGGCTACCAAGTTCACCTTTAAAATCCAGAGTACTCACTAGTTACTGTTGTTCTGCTCTGAGAAGACTTGGATAATTTGAAGCTTAGTGCATTACAGGTTACTGAAATAGGAAGAAGCTTTTGTGCCTTGTTCTGGCCGTGTATGTGGGAACCTGTCCTTCTAAGTGCTGCAGCCCAGTGGTTAGTGCCTTACAAAAGGGGTGATTTGGAGGTTGTTATGTATTTCCTGTAGAGCAGGAGAGTGGGAACTGAGAAAACAATTCTAAAAAGAAATAAAAGCACCCTCTTGGTGATTCAGATGTCATCTTTTCCCTCTCACTTTTCATCGTGAGGAAAGAACAAGCACTGAGAAAGTAAAGAAGCTGTTGGGTGACAGCGTGTGCTGCCTACCCCATGCTGCGTGGCAGGAACAAAGAATTTTGTTCCTGCCTTTGTTCTAGTGATTCACTCTAGAGAAAGGAGGGTGGTAGGGTGCCATGGCGTTTTCCTTCCAAAACACCGTGGGCATTTGGTTTTCACTTCATTTGCTGATGTTTATCACATTAAACAAGGTTTGTGATAGTAGTTATTAAAACTCGTTGGAAATAGCAGGTCAGGTATGACTTGCAAAAATGAAGAGGAGCAGATGAAACCTCTGACACTCATACAAAATCAGGAGTAATTGGAGAGGTCGCATGGCTACGTGGTGTCTACTTGAAGCCGAGTTCCTGGGCCTTGAGAAAGGGAAAGGCTCTACCAAGCCACCTGCACTAGAAGCAAGAGCCATCAAATTGTGCTGTAAATGTGTATTGGTATTGCTAAGGCAGATCCAGGTCAATTTAAGAAGGAATGGCTTAAATATAAATGACTTGCCTTTGTGCAAATACTAAACGTAAGTTACTTGCCTTTTCTGTGGTCTCCTGTTGGGGCACACAGTGGGCTAGTTGTCTTGGGTGAGGAATTCCTCTTAGCTTCCCTCATCAATCCTGTGTATCTGCTGATAAAGGTTTTACCCTGCTCTGGAAGCAGTGGGGTTTGGCTTCCAGATCCTGACTGGAGATGGGCAAGGACTAACCAGAGCCAAGAAGCCGCGGCACTAGCTAGCCTGCCACCCAGCCGTGGATCCTGTAGTGCTCGAACTCCGTACCCGATTTCACTTTCCCAGTGCCCCTTCTTGGGAAGGAGGTTGTACTTTTTTTATTGCTCCAGACAGTTACAGTGATAAAATATTTCTGCAGGTATTTTTAAAGCAAGGTGGCCTCCGGCTGCAATTAGTGCCCCGTTGGAAGAACTGGCAGCATTATATAGCAACAGTAAAGCCAATCATTCTACCTCGTGGTGTTATTACCTTGATCTGAAAAGTTCCCCAGGCTGCAGTTTGTCACTGATAACTGCCTTCAGCTAAACATCTCTGTACCAAAAAAGGAAAAAAAAAAAAACCACCAACAGAAAAAGGAGCTAATAGAGCTGCAGTTCTGGAGTTGCCATCACCATTCTTTGGGATGAGTTATTACTTAGTTCATTTTATTGACCAAGCATGGAGAGCTCTTGGTCCTTGAAAAATGATGCAGTGGTTCATCATGGACTCCATAAATTGTTGGACTGTGCAGCAGCAGTATCTTAATCTCCTCTTCAGTAAGAAAGGAAGGTCTCTGAAGCACAGTAGGTACCTGCTATACCGAAGTAGGTACTGTGCTATGGGGTCTGACTGATAGGCAGTGTTGGTTGTGACTGCCAGTGACAGAAAAACTGATAGGATGGTTCTGAGTCTCACTGCTGCCTTTGTGCTTTTGGTTGTTTTATACTGTACTTAAGTGTAATTTGAATGCTGTGACTGTGACAATGACAGTGACAAGCCATAATATAATTCCACCAGAGACAATGCAGCTGGAATCAATAATCAGGAGAGACAAGGCTGAGGTGCTTTGCCATCTGTTGTCACTGGGTGACTTATTTCTTTTATGGTGGGAGTGCTAGCAGACACAGTGGTTGGAGCTCAGGTGTTGTTTTGGGCTGACGTGGGGAGCACACGGGCTCTCTGGTTGATACGGTGCCTGTTTGGATGCTGAGTGATGAAGTCCCCATTTGTCAGCTGAGACTGATGTGCAGGGACACGTGTAGTATGTCCTGTCTTCACACTGGTATCTAAACACTCCAGTTGTTCTACTTCTTAACCTTCCTTGCTAGGAGACTTCAGAATGAGAGTTGTTTACGTGCTGCCATTGTCTGGTAGTAGAGTCCAAAAGGGTCTCGTTGTCCCACCCTTGTGGATGAGTGTGTTGGACCCTGAAGGAACAAATTCAGTCTCAGGAAAAACACTGTTAAGGCGAGGAGCTTTAAAACTGATAACCCTTCTCTTGAATTGTGCCTTGCAGCTAACGGTAGCCACTAGAGAGTGCAGAGAACCTTTGCTGAGTCTTCACTCTTGCTGTTTTCATCTGAAAGAGAAATCAGTTAGCAGCTTCCAGCAGAAAAGGCTCTTTGGGCTGGTCACTCTTCTCTTCTGCCAAAATGTGGCCACTGATGAAGGCTGATTCTGAAGTGCCCCACAGTTACGATGATCTTGTGATCCCTCACTGGGACCCTTGTTGTCCAGCATCCACCACTGTGTCATAAAAACACTTAAGGCAAGTTAAACAGGGTCACTGCATTCTCCAGCCTCATGCCACTTAAAGAGGCAAACTACAGTTAAATTAGTGTGTTGCAGTGACTGTGGCCACAAGGGCCTCTTTGCTGGAAAGCTGAACTGAATTTGGAGCTGCTGAGAATGCAGCTTAGGTTGGGAGGGGACTGGTGGAGCCTTTTTTACAGCCTTGTAAAATTAAGCTTTGTGTGTAGTTTGCCCATAATGTTAACTCTGCTCTGCTGGCAGGTGTTTTTGTGGGTTTTTTTAAATAGCCAAGAATCAGAGTTACAAAATCAGCTGTTACTGGTCCTTTGCCAGTAGTTTTTTCTATTTACAGCTCTTTTAAATTAAGTGACAAATATTTAAAAGGACCACGTTAAGAGACTAGCAGTTTCTCTAGTCAATAATGCACATTTAAAATATGTGAAAATACCTGCCTGCATGCTAGGCTTGTGATAGCTGGTCACAGGAGAGCTTGGCTGGGAGAAACTGTTGATATGCACTTGGTAAGCTTAGACTAATCCACATCTCAAATAACTTAATGCATTGTTTAATGAACATCTGTGAGAATTCCATGTGCTGTTAGGGTTTTAAGGGGTATCTTGGGCACAACTTGTGCTACATGGCTCTTTGTTTTGAGGAGAAAATGCTAAAGCTCAAGGGAAGGCAGAAGGCCAATCCTTTGGCTTAGTAGGTGCTTGCAGTACAGGCTGGTTAAAAAAAACTCCCAAATATCTTTGTGTAAGAACAGTGATTTTGTCAGTCTGCTGCCAAATGTGGGATACGATTGTCAGGAAAGGACATGGTAGATGGATGTAATAAGCTAGTGGCAAGGATGGATGGGATAATGAAGGGGAGAGGGTAAAACCTAAAGGATTAGCTCCCCTGCTGCAGTTAGTAATCATAACACACACAAAGGGAATGAAATTCTCCTGCTGCGACTAGCACTCCTGCACGGCGTAGCAGTGTCCAGCATGGAAACGTGCAGAACCAGGGTACTGGTATCAGAAGTGTGGCAGCAGCTTATGAATTCAGATGAGTTTAAAAAGCATAATAGAAATTGGTTCTTCCTGTTGACTTCCATGGTGCAATTTTGTGGAAATAGAAAAATGTATATGTGGGATTAAAAAAAAAGAAGAGCCGGCGTGGATAATGCTTTGTTCTGTGTGCAGAAACAATCTGAGTAGAAGCAGGTGAGTAAAGGTCTTTTTGTGACATCAGCTACATGGGGGTTCAGGCTGGCAGTACAACATGAGCAGCTGTCAGGCAGTACTGGGACACAACTTGGTGCTTTCCTTTGGAATCCTCTGTCTGAGGTTTCTCTCCGGTAAATTGTGGGTTTGTTCATACTTACTGGCTGTACGTTAACCGAGTCTATATTTAACTAAAGGCACTTAGTCCTGCCTGAATATTTGGAACCAGAAATCAGTGGTACCTGTGGGGAAGAAAACGTGAACCTTTTTGATGGTCATGTGTATTGATCTCGTTTGTTCAAATATAAAGCTTGCACTTAGAATCACAGGGTCGTTTAGGTTGGAAAAGACCTTTAAGATCATTGAGTCAACCATTAACTCAACTGTCCCAAGCCCACTGCTAGACTGTGGCACTTCACAGAATCATATAATCATTGGGGATTGGAAGTGACCTAGAAAGATCATCTAGTCTTCAGTCATCTTTTTCCTAGTCTTTCCCCCCCCTCATTTTCATATGTTGCATTTCCACGGTGGAAAAATGCAAAGACATCCTTGTTGACCAGGTCCTCTGCAAATGAACATGGTTGTTAGTTTGTCCCAGTCTGTTGCCTGTCAGCTCCAAAGCTGCAGTACAGTTTTTGCGTGCCAAATGCCTCATTTTGTTTGCTTCGAGTTCCTTTTCCAGTTTCCTTTTAAACAGCTGTTTTCTAAATCCCTCCGCAAATAGCAATTACATGTTATAATGATGATCTTTGTCACTTAAAAACTTAAGTAGTGGTTTGATTCCCTGCTCTCAGCAATGTAAAACTGAAATAGCTCAACTTGAGTTCTAACTGTGGTCGTCTGAAACTGATGGTGAGTGGGCAAGTCACATGTTTTGTTCTAGGTGTTGAAGATTTTACCTGCATTCGAGCACCTGGAATCACACTTCTCCACCAAAGCTTCTGTATTTTGTATTTTTTGTTATATCTGCAGAAGATCCAGCTCCTGTTTTCCCTTACACAGCAAAACAACCCCCTGCTTCAGTTCAAAGAGAGAGGATGCTCAGCTGACATGGAAATTCCTGCTTCTGGAGCTCTAGAGGGGCTTTCCCCATCCCTGCTAGTGTTTTGGTCAAGGTCCCTCTGAGGTCCACAGCTGGTGGTGGGACTTCTCATCCACTTTGTCATCCAGGACCTTTCTGATCTGCCTGTCTAGTAATGGTGAGGTTTCAGTAGTTCTGCTGCTCTGTGTCAGCCCTCATGATGTCAGTAGATCTTTATTTGCCCTGTGGCTAGAGGCTGCTTATTGGTCTGTTGGATTTTGCTCTTCAGCTCCTTGTAATTCACATTACTCCAGCGTGACTTTCTGGTTTTCAAGCCTGTTTATTTGTGCTTCAGCCTTCAAGAAATAATGTGGGAATGTTTTAAACCAGTTTTGCTTCTGAAGAAATCACATCGTGAAGTGTGTCCACCTACAGTGTTGGGTTTTTGACCCTGCCTAAGAAGTTTATGTCAACAACTCTTAATGAGTTGCTGCTGAGGGAGCAGAGGAAGAAGAAGGAGGTTGAGGGGAAACCTCCTCACCCTTTACAACCACCTGAAAGGACACTAGACAGATGGGACACAGGTAGCTAGTGATAGAACAAGAGGGAATGGCCTCAAGCTGCAACAAGGATAGTTTAGGCTGGACATCAGTAAATGCTTTTTCACTGGTGACACAACCACCTCCCTGGGCAGCCCGTTCCAAGGCCTGACTACTGGAATCCAGTGCAGGTTCTCTCTCTACCCTCATGTGTGAATTGCTGATGAATCGGTGGCGTTTTGTCTCTGAGCCAAGAAACATAATTTATAGCTGAAAGACTTTTTTTGTCTATCGAACAATAGGATGGTTTTTCGAGTATTTAGACAGAGTAGTTTTTGATTAAAAATACTTCTGCTGTTGATATGGCAGTTGAGTTATGATCTGTAGGCATCAGAGATGAAATACATGTTGCAGGGAGCCCTCTGGAAGTGAGCCCGTGAAAGGGATGCATTACTCTGCAAATTATTTGATATTGATTCCTGTAGCAGTCTGCAGGCATCAATGAATTCAGCAATGTGCTAGTCAATAATATGAAAATGATGAATATCTCGACAGAAAAAGTAATTGGAAGTGTGCTCAGTGATTTTGGTGCCAGTTACATTTGTGGGTACCAAAGAAGACTCAGCTTTGGCCTTCTGTTGAACATCAGACCCACCGTAGAAGATGCTGTGACCTAGAACTGATGCAGATGAAGTTCACAGTGAGCTGTGTTGGATGCTGGATGTTTGGATTTGGAGATAGACGCTCCTGGATGTGTTCCTGTGTGACTTGGTCTAGGTGATCCTGCTGTTGCAGGCGGATTGGACTAGATGATCTTTTGAGGTCCCTTCCAATCGGTAATGATTCTATGATTCTATAACAGCAACACCTCAGAGGAAGCAAGGCTTGTTCTTTAGAGTTTCCATTCTGCATCACTCTGAGGTTTCCTGAAAGCCAGCTCTGAGACAGCTCAGTTAAGCACAGTTTAGCCTCTGTAGCGAAGCTGTCACTTGCAAGTAGTTTGCACCATTGATGGGTTTCTTTACAACGGTTTGGAGAAGCTGTTAGGGCCGAATGTTTGCTCTAAGCACTCATTATGGAATTACTTCTCCATGGAGATTAGCAATTTGAATTTGTTGTTCTTCTCTCAGTGTAACTTCGGTAGAGCAATAACTTCCTCGAGAAGAGTGAAGGAAATGGATTTCATTGTCTTCATTTTATGTGGAGGGAAAGACAATTTTCGTGCATTATCCCTAAGCATCACTTGGATGTGCACACGAGGCACATTTTTTTACTTGCTGCTTCGCTTTATTCACGAGGCAAAATTGATGCTCTTCTGCAGATGTTATTTAAGCCCTTAGTCTTTAAATTTCATTAGGATATGTGACAACATCTGGATCCTTAGGTCACCAAAAATGAACAGGCAGCTGTCACTGTAGCTCCTGAACTTGCTTTACATCTCAAGAGGTTTATGTAGCAGCAGAAGTAGAACTGCTTATGGCATGTGGAAAGCACCTCTGTGCAAACTGTTGTTGGAGCTAAATAAATTAGAAGAGACCCTGTGTTTGGGGAAGATGCAGAAGTACAGTCCAAACTTTGGTTTCATCAGTTGCAAACACAGCTCAGATACCAGCTGGGGTGCAACCACGATGAGCAACATAAGAAAACACATGAACTCAAAGCCACAAAGTGTGTGGTTTAGTTAAAGACCAATAAATACTCATGAGAAGCTTGAGACAAGGCTGAGGCTGGAGGAAATAATCTGACTGATGTAGGTAACGTTTTGTTTGCTAAGTGCAGATATGCCGGAGTGAAAGCCTGTCGCCCCTGGGTCCTGTGGAGATGAGTTTTGTGACTAAAATCCCGGCACACAGACCTACAATTTGTAGTCCTGTCCCTGCCTTGAATGTTTGTTTTTATGGGTTCTGCTAAGGTGTCTCAAGGATATTTGTAGTACATTAGTTTTTATTGTGTTCTGCTTTATTCTCCATACTGCAGTAACATCCGAGCCTTGCAAGGCCCATGTAAAGGATGGCAGAGGATAGAGGCACCTGGGAACAGTTCCTTCAGTCCCTTGGGGCAGAAACTAGTGCAGGCTGCCAGATTCTGTCACGGTGCGTTCCAGCTAGGTTGAAAACTGGCCTCCCAGGGTGAGCAGTGGAGTCATCCTGTTTGTGATTTATGGATGAAACAATCCAGCACACAGCTACTGGCCTGATATTTCTGAGGGTGGTCACACCAGTAAAGGTGAGGATGTGTTGTGGTTTGAGCCAGGCAGGGAAATGGGGATAGGAGCTAAAGTAGTGCCTGCGAGAAGTTTCCAGAAAGCTCTGCCTTGCTCCAGGCATAAACCCGACTGGACTCAGCTGATCCCAGCACCTCTGAATGAATGTATTTGGGTGGAGAAATGTGTGTTTTTACAGACTTTCGGGTTCATTTTTTGTTTGCTTCAGAGCTTGAGTGTTTTACCTTTGGGGAGCTCCCGTTTTTGTTTGGGAATCAGGGGAGAGCAGAGCTGTGCCACCACCTTGCACCTTGGAAGGACCTATTTCCTGAAAGAGTATTTACACAGCTTCCATGAGGGCTGTTTCTTTCTCCCACGTGTTTCTTGTATGGCTGCTGATTTGCTTAATCTATTGGGGAATGTAGTGGGAATGGGGTCTCTTCTCTTCAAAAGTAAATGTATTTCTCTGAAGTCCAGTTCCTTGTTCTTTTTCACCTGCAAACTCATAAAGGAACAGCCAGGCACTCCCTGTCTTGTCTTTCAGTTTCTTAGCACTTTGCTAATGATGCCAGTTAGTCCCAGACTTGACCAGTGTGTCAGCCACTGACAGGATGCCATAAGCAAGATAAGCCAGATGAATGCTTACAAAGGAAGTGTTCCAAGTTTTTATAGCTCATGGAGTAGTTAAAAAAAATCCTGAAAGGTGTGAGATTAGGAGATTGCTCAAAAAGCTTTGATTGTTTTTGAAGTCAGTTAACTCCAGCAGATAATCTACAATTTTGATGAAGCTTCAGAACACATCCATTCAGCTGGGATATGAAAACAAGTGGCATATGGAGTTTTTAACATTCAGGAGCTGCTCCTCTAGTGAGACTGAAACTAAAGCTGATGACTCTGCTTTTACTAAGGCTTTTATTTTTGAGGGCTTAAAATGAAAAGCTCCTCGTTGCAACCTTCAGCTGTCTTTGGCTCTCACAAGGCAGGTTCATGCTGCTTTCACACGCAGCTCTTGACCACATTACAAAGCTACTTGAAAATCAAGTAGCATAGTTGTTGCCTGAATGTTTAAGCAACATTGGGGCTGGGTTTTATTGCCAGCAACAGATGCTCTAATGTAAGTAGTTTGTCCTACAGATTCACCAATGGAAAAAATAGGAGATGATTCTGTGGTACAAGTAGTTCACACATGACCAACGTTAACTGATTTTATTTCTCTTGCCTCCTTTCCTCTAGCTGTTACAGCTTCTGGAGTCTGAAACCATGCAACTAGAAGCCTTCCTGGAGTGGAAGCAGCTGGAACCTGTTTATTGGCAGTGGATGGTAATGAATCAAGCTGGTTTTGAAACACTCAGCTTTCTTGACTGTAACACAGCAGACCAACTGCTTTAGCTCTCCCTCATCAGCCCTGTTTTGCTCAGAGACTCGCCCAGCTAAGCTGAGGAATTACAGGGCAGGGTGGCAGAATTTTATGTGGTTAACACAAATGAAACTGTTTGATCTCCATCACTTGTACTGATTTTTAAACACAGCAATTGCACCTTTTCTTAAAATGAAATGGCTTTTCAGAAAAGGCCCTCTAAGCTTTATTGCAGACTTGCAAAACAACTACATTTGCAAGTGGCTGATACTGAAAACAACTTAATGTTTGCCAGCCAAATACTGTGTTGGAATTGCTGATTTCTCCTTGAGCCATGTTGAATGGTCTTAAGGAAATCAATAAGTTTTTCCTCTGTGCATCTTGCACAATCAGTACCATTCATCTCGCTTCTCTCTACAGCCTTTGCCTGCTCACAGTTCTGGAAAGATTTCTTTAGGGCACCATGTTAGCCATGGGAGTCCACAGAACTTTGACTTGTGGAGCAGACTGTTCATTGCCCGTGTCTTGTTCTCCACTAAAAGCAAGACAGAGCAGTGTAAAGTTACCTCAGCTTTCCTGACAAGATCTTCCAGTGCAGACCAGCTCGAGCTTATCCCTGAGAATGGCTCTGGAATTGGGGAGCAACTGGATACTGTGATGGCAGCAGGGGATTCCTATTTATGGATTACCAGGAGGATGCAGGGAGGGGGCATCTTTATGGTTCCTGCTGAACAGTATCTTGCTGTCTTTCCTTTAGGAAACTGTGTTAGATAATATGGCTGAGGAGGGAAACCTGCACGAATCCCAGGAGGCTCGTGTAAAGAAGAGCAGGCTGCCCAGCGTGACCGCGTGCTGCCCCTGGGCCGACAGGGTCACGGGGCAAATTGACAGGTTGTCCGGCGATCTAGTGACCCTTGATGGCAAACTGCGTGAGCTTGTAACTCAGCGAAAGGCTGCGTGGTGTGAGAAGGTAAGGCTCTGGCTGGTGTTCTCCATCCTAAGTGCCTTCCAAGTCCCTCTGTTTTCCAGCTCTCTTGCTGCAGCCTCTAGGTCAGCCTCCCTGTTGCTGCAGTCTCAGCTCAGATCTACAGTTACTTGTCTGTTTATGCCCACAGCGTGCCAGGTGCTCTTTCAAACACAAAGTAGGCATCTGTCCCAGAGAGGCAGCCTGCTGAAACAAAAGAAGTGTTCTTCTGGAAGGGATCAAAAGATAAGAGGTTACAGAGGAGAGGAGGAAATCATGGCAGCCCCTGGAGGGAGTAGAGGCTAGCAGGTTGAAAGCTTCAGTAACAGTTATAGTGAAGAAAACAGAGGTAGTTATTTGCAGGGAAAAGAGGATGGGAGAGGCCTGAGTTTGTCAACTTTTACTGAGTTGACTTCGAAGTGTCTGATGGAGGAAGGAATAAGAAGGATTTGGAACCTGTGAAGTGAGAGAAGGGGCTAAGCACAAGATTTGCTGGAAGAACAGACTGGCTGTGGGAGGCTGGTGGCAGAGAAGAGCAGGTGATAGGAAGGAAATGTTCGTGATATTCGCTGACAGAGGGATGGGGAGATACTGGGGAAGCACCTGCAGGGAGTGGTGAGGCATAAATGAAGAAGCTGTTAATGTAGATGTAGAAGGTGGATCTGAATCTTGATCTGCCGCAGGAGGAGAGGATCAAATGAAGATGCAGGCATAAAATTAGTAATTTTTTTCAGACATCAAGAGGAAGAAGAACTAGAGAACCTGTGAAAACTGTGGATGGAGGAAAAGTGAAAGAAACAGGGCAAACAGAGCAGGAAAAAATGCTGTATCACTATTTTGTGTCAGTATTGAATCAGGAGAGGAGGAGAGGGACTTTCTTTTTTGTTGTGGTTTGGTTTTTTGGGGCTTTTTGTTTGGTTCCACGGGTTCTTTCCTTGGTTATGTGGTAGGAATGACACTGAAATCATTTTTCCTTTAGGGGACAGTCACTAGAAGACACCTGAGTGGTGCTGTGGGACTTGGGTGATTTGTGAAACCCTGATTAGCGTGACATTTTAACTGATATCCATCTTCAGGCAGCAGGGTATCCAGTATCCTGGGGGAGAAAATGCATATGGCAGAGGTGTGCTCTGATTGTGGGCTTTTTGATATTGTTAGTTTTGGTCTTTTCCAAGCAATGCTGGGCAAATAATCATCGTTTCTTTGGTGACATTTTGGGGATTCTAACCCATCAAAAGGTTGAGTGCAATGGTTGAGCTTTAGAAGTGTTTCTCTTTGTAGGAGCAAAAAGATTAAACCCCCTACTTCCAGGAGGTAACTTGTTTGTTTGCTTTTTCCTTTCTGGATGTTTCCTGTTGTATACCCCTCTACTTGAGAGGGGGTTGATTTCAGTCTGTGTTAGACACTTGGCATCCACGAGCTGGGGTGCGGAGCGTTTGACTCCGAGTGGTGGTGGTTTCAGTTGCTGCTGCAGAAGTGCTCACAGCGCACTGAGCTTTTGTGTGGAGCTTGGGAGGTTTTATCTTGGGATCCTCTCCGTTCACTAGCATTTAAAAAGTAAGTGCTAGAGATGGTGATATGATGGGATGGAGCTTGCTCATGCATACGCCTCTGAAGCATGGCCCGGAAAGACCCAGAGCTATTAGTCTGAGCTCAAACATGCTGTTTCCACGCTGGAGTCCTCTCCAGAGATCCTGGTGGCTGTATTGACACGCTTGGCTTGTCTTATGCCCGAGTACCCAGAGTCTTTGAGGCTGTGATCCAAGAGCCACATCAGACCTCTGCAACGACAGTGGATGAGCCTGCTGAAACCTGCATTTTGCCTTTGTTTCAGTAGTTTTGCTCCAGATCAGTCACCTCTGCTTCTATTCAGTAACCCCTGACCCTCCCAAACTGTTGTGCCCACAGCCTTCATAAGGGATGAGAGGATGCAGGGGCTGCCCCTTTTGGAGGAGACACCATTTGGATTCATAGTGTGTGGGGAACAGGGGTGTTTTGTTTCCTTCTGATAGGAAGAGGTGCAGGGATGGCCTCAGGTCATCCCATCACACCGGGGCCGAAACGCAGAGAGGTTTTTGCTCCATTGCACTACTCCTGGGATGCACTCAAACGTTTTGGCACTGCCAGCACATTACAACTTACTGCTGGAGAGCCTAATTAAAGGAAATATTTCTTTTACTGAGCAATTTATGTTTATAAAAGACTGGATTGTGATGCACTTTGATTTGAGGCTTCCCTATTTGCAGTAGTGAAGCTGCTGGTGAAGCACAGTCCTTCTAGTTGGGTTTTTTAAAAGTCTTTGAGTTTTAAAAAACAGTTTCTTACTGGTAATCTGTTGCATTTTATCTGCTCAAACAAGTCCACTTCCAGAATGAATTGTAGGAGAGCAAGCTCTAGGAAGAAATTCTTCACTCTGAGGGTGCTGAAGCACTAGAACATGTTGTCCAGGGTGGTTGTGGCTGTCCCCTTCTTGGAAGTGTTGAAGACCAGGTTGGATGGGGCTCTGGGCAACATGGTCTAGTGAGAGGTGTCCCTGCTCATCGCACAGTGGGGTTGGAACTAGATGATGTGCACCAACCCAAACCATTCTGATGCTGTGAGGGGCTATCGGTGCCACAAGTAGCTGTATGCTGGTCTAACATGCATGAAAATAAAGACATGCAGTGTGTGTGCACGAGGGTGAGGGAAATACAAGTCTCATTGTCTTCTCCACTGTGTGAATGATGAGGAGCACTGGTGGGTCTGGACTGGCTCCTAGTGTGCTACTTTCCATTCCACACTGGCATGGGACTAGGTTGTGTTTCTACTGCCTTAAACCGGGGGCTTGTGGCAAACAGACAGCTGGGCTCTATCTGAAGAACTCTCTGAGAGCTTGTCAAAAGCTTTTATTTAAGAAGCAAACAGTTCATGTTGCATCTTCACTATTTCTGCAGTTTATTCTCTCTCTGTGAGCTTTCTGCTAATATGAAGACATTGGTGTGGTGAGCAGTTAATTATCCAGGCTGTCTGGGGTGCAGGGGTGGAGGAGTGGTAGGGGATGATGGTTCAGTGCCTGCCTGTTTCCTCAGTCAGCACATTCTATTTTCCTGTCCCTTCCCTGGTCCCAGTGCATTTCTGTGCTCCACTTCATATTTGCAAACCTCCATCTGGAGCAGTGAGCAGCTGTCAGTGTTGCTCTTCATGCAAAAAGGAATTGAAGAACTAGCAAGGCCACAAGAACAGCTTTTGAAAGAGCATGGTTGGCTGGGCCCAGATGCCTGGGCATGGGGAGGATGCCTAGAGAGTTCAACAGGAACATCCATCAAAGGGAGCAGTGGAGGTCATGGACAGGAGGATGGAAGGAGGGACGGGGCTAATGGCTTTTTTGTGTAGTTCTTATTCAGCTAAACGTAGGATTAAATCTGCTGCTGATGGAATTGCCATGGTATTAGCAGATTTAGGTCATTAGAAAACATGAATCTGCTGTAAACAGTAGAAAAGAAGATCCTAACGTTTGTTTTCACATTTTGCTCCTGTGCTTTCTTGGGTTGGTTCATTTGTCACTCATCCTAGCAGGAGCTCTGAGGCTGCTTGCTTCTGGTGAGTGACTGTGGAGACAGAGGTAGAGATCCAAGTGATTGTTCCTGGAGGGCAGTGGGCCCTTTCTCATATTGGAAGGAGGAAACAAGCCATCTCCATGCATCAGTTGTCCTGACAGCAGGATCTAACATTTGCATTAGACCTGAAGCCCCTAGTTAGCCCAGTTTAAGGCAGACAGACACCTGCATGGAAAATTCCTGCAGGTAAGCAGAGCTGGGAGGCTTCAAAGAGCTTTGCTGGCTTCTGAGAACTCTGTGCAGGCTGGTCAGACCCAAGTAGTCAGTGCTAAGCTTGCAGCACACAAAGAGAAGACACAGCTGAGTGTTTATTCTTTGTTTGCAGTCGCAACTTGCTGCGCAGATTGCTGAATGGGCGCCTAACTGTGTGAGAGGCAGAGGGACTCTTTATATCAGTTGCTAAATCAGCAAACCAATTTCAAGCACACACAAACTGTAACTGAAAGCAAATTACCCAGTCTGACATTTTTCATGGGGCTGATACATTCCAAAAGACTGCAGCTCCTTAGGGAAGAGAGAAACATTAAAAACTGAGCGCTGTCTTCTCTTCTGTGTGCAGAACTCTGGAGTCTGAAGTGAGCGTGGGTGAAAGTTTTTCTTGCTTCTCAGAAGGTGCTGCTTGCTGAAATCATAGAATCATTAGGGATTGGAAGGGACCTTGAAAGATCAGGCAGTCCAATCCCCCTGTCACAGCAGGATCACCCAGACCAAGTCACACAGGAACACATCCAGGTGGGTTTTAAATGCCTCCAGAGAAGGAGACTCCACAACCCCCCTGGACAGCCTGTTCCAGTGCTCCGTCACCCTCACTGGGAAGAAGGTCCTTCTCACATTCATATGGAACCTCCTGTGTTCCAGCTGACACCCACTGCCCCTTGTCCTATCACCAGATGCCACTGAGCAGAGCCTGGCTCCATTCTCCTGACACCCACCCCTCACATATTTATAGACGTTAATGAGGTCACCCCTCAGCCTCCACCAAGCTCAAGAGACCCATCTTCCTCAGCCTCCTCTCTTAAGGGAGGTGCTCCACTTCCTTCATCATCCTCATTGCTCCGCACTGGACTCCCTCCAGCAGCTCCACTCAAGTGGTGGGATCATTTAAAGTCTAATCAATGACCAGCATTAATATTTTGCTCACATTATTGGACAAGATGTTGGATACCAAGCGAGGCAGTGAAACATCGAGTACATGCAGCTGAAGAATTAGATTCCAGTAAATTTTAGGTTAGCTTTATTTAACAACAAACTGTAAGAAAACCCCTCAACATTCCAATGAGACAACATGTTTTGTAGCCACTGTAAATGTTTTACAGTGTTTTTAAGAAGTACTTCTGTTCTCACAGTTAAAACAGTAAAAGACTAGAGATGCCTGTAGGTCTCAAAAGCACAAAGTATTTCATTTCAGAAGTCCTAGCATTACCTTTATCGTTTGAATGTGAAAAGCTCAGAGGGTGATGGGTGGTATTTGAGGCACCTGTGATCACCCAGTCACTGCATTTCTAAACTCTCTTGCTGGTGGTGAACTACTGCCTCAAATGTTGTCCTCCACTAGTGCTGTGTCTCGAGGACATAGCTAATTCTAGCTGACAGAGGCCGAATTACACACCATAGCCAGTGGCTGTGTTTTAGAGCAGCTCTGCTTGAAACACTGTTAGTGTGTTTTACTGAACCTTTCAGAGGGGGTTTTGGGGACAGTAACTTCCAGGAGGTATCTGGCTTGCTTTACAGCTCCAGGCAGGCGGTTGAGCTGGGTTCCTTCTCTGACAGCAGGAGTACGAGTGGTGCAGTGCTTCTTGGTTTTCAGGTGGATTGATAGAAATGCTTTTAGAAGGACTCTTTAGGTTTATTCATTCAAAGCTTTAAGTCGTCTTTTTTTTCCTTAAACCTTGGCATTGTTCTGTCATCTGCCCTAGGTTGAGGGCACTTGATCGGAAGAGAAAGAAGTCTCCAATCATTTCTGTGTATTTGTCCCTTGTGCTTGTAGAAAAGCTGACATAAAAGTAAATCTGTCACATCTCTTCTTCACAGACAGAAATGCACCTAAATAACTCTTTAGTACCCTTCTGAGCTCAGAACTTGCTGCATCTAACTCCCCCTAAGATCTAATCTAAATCTCCCCTCTTTTAGCTTGAACTCACCCCCCTTGTAGTGATAACTAGAGTCGCTCATAAAAAGTCTCTCTCCAGCTTTCCTGCAGCCCCCTGTAGTACTGGGATGCTGCTATAAAGTCCCACCAGAGCCTTCTCTTCTCCAGGCCTGTCTTCATAGCAGAGATGCTCCAGTCCTCTGATCATCCTTGTGGCTTCCTCTGCACTTGCTCCAATAGTTCCACGTCCTTCTTATGTTGAGGACTCCAGAATTAGATGCAGTACCCCAGGTGAGGTCTGACAAGAGCAGAGTAGAGGGGGAGAATCACCTCCCAAGCAGGAGAAAGAAGTCACTCAGAGAAGTCCCAAACAGCACTCTGCCGAAATGGTTGCTTTCGTGTGACTGTGGAGCGACAAAACTCTTAAAACGAAGCGGGGCTCTGCACGGCCCCTCAGATCTGAGATGGTCTCTCATACCATCAGTGCTTGGCTCTGCTACCCAGGATAAATTTTGGAAGCACAAACTGAATAGTAAGTGAGCAATTTCTTGTTGGAAGCAATGCTTGCCCGTCGCTTTCCTTTGTCATTTGTAGTTGCCAGGCCCTTTCTCTCCAAGTAGCACTGCAGCCTTCTTGCAAGTGTCTAAATTACTTGAACTGACATGTTCTGGCTTTCATAGATTCCCAGAATGTGCCCATTACTGCATTAATTTGTGTGATCTTCTAATTGGATTCAAGGATTTTGAAAAGTCTAGAGATAAAACTGTAATTAAAAAGAAGTACATTATGAGGGGCTGGGCTGTTCAAATGGATTTTTTCTTATTACTGTAAAATGCTGAAGATTTATGATTTGAAGTAGAAAATAGGTGTTTCTCTCTTATTCTCTGAGGTGTGCATTCAAAATTGTGTGGCATAGGGGAGTTCTACAAGTCTGAATTGTAGCTCCTTGTAGTTGAGGGTAAAGAATCTGCAAGTTTGCTCCTGCTTGGGGCTGTCCCCACCTTCCTTAGAGCAGCAGGATTGTACTGGGCTTGCAAATCTTCTTGGGAAGCAGCTGAGGAGGTTCAGATGTGCTTCTTCTCTGGAGCACAGCGAGCCTGGCTGTTCTGTTGCTGCTCTTCTTGATGCTTCATTTCATAGAATCATTAAGGTTGGAAGAGCCCTCCAAGACCATCAAGTCCAACTGTCAACCTAATGCCACCATGCCCACTAAACCATGTTTCCAGGTGCCATAGCTGTTTTTAATACCTCCAGGGTATTAAAACCCTGGTATTAAAATCAACAGGAGGTTGATTCCTCCACTTCCCTTTGCAGCCTGTTCCAATCTCTGACCACTCTGTTAGTGAAGTTTTTCCTAATGTCTAATCTAAAGCTCTCTTGGCACAACTTGAGGCCATTTCCTCTGCTCTTCTTCTGCTGGCATCACTGACATCCTCTTTAGCTGAACAGAGCTGATGCAGAAACTGCTGATGTCTTTGAAGAACATTTATTATTTGTCCCGGCCCAAAGAGTTGCTGCAACAGAATAATCATGTTACACTTGTGATTTCTGTCTCTTTATTATTGTTTTCAGTTGCTTTCCTTAAAAGCTAACCCCTGGAAAAACAAACTCATTGTGCCAGAGACCCAGAGAGAGTTTAGAGAATGTCTGTAAAACAATGTCTTTTCTTCTGCCTTTGCATAAGAGGGGTGCATTTCAGGAGGCTTTCGGGATAGCTGCCCTCATTCAGGGCCGTTTGCCTCTGGTCTGTCCCAAAGGCTGTCCTTGAAGCAGCTGCCTCTTAGTGCATCTCATCGGGAGCCAGATCCAGTGCAGCTCTGCTGCTGGGTGAAGGCCTCACACAGGCTCACTGCACGGCAGTCACAGAGTTTAGCTGCTTTTAGGCTGAAGAGAATTAATTTCCCGTTTGCTTTGCCTGTGAGATAGATATTTGTGGACTCAGCAAACAGGCAGTTCTTCTGTCAGGCATGTGCTTGTGTGGTTCCTTCGATGCTTAGAGCCATGCTTTGCTTTTCTCTGGTGAAGACCCCAAAAGATCTAAATGCTGCTCTTTTCCAGTTTTCTTAATGCTGTGCCATTTTCCTTAAGCCTTTCTGACTCCCATCTGTGTGGTATTTTGATACAGGAGTCTAAATACAGACCTGTTTGACTATCTTAAAACACAAATTGGAGACTCCAAGACGAATCACACAAATCCAACAAAAAGATGTTTCCTGTTCAGGGGAGATCAGGGCAACCCGCTTGATGAAATTGTTATTCAAATGCACTCATCAGCTTCTCACTTCCCACTACTGAAAGATGGAGCTATTACAGAGCAGTGTGGATGTGGCTCTCAAGGCTTCCAAAGTGCTCTGCAGCGTTCAGCGTGTAATAAAAGCAAGCGCAGAGCAGCAGTGCTCTGCCAGCCAGTGGTAGCTGTCCTCATCAGATGCAGCTATACGCGCTCCTGGTGTTAAAGCTCTATTTTTAGTATCTCCCTGTGTGTCCTCTCTGTGGTTTCCCTGCCTATTTGTTTTGGAATGACAATAGGTGTGCCTGGGAGTAGTGTTTGAGCAGTGAGCGTCTTGCTTAAAATGCATAAGATGGAGGTGCACATACTCCTCTCTAATTGCAGGAAATTGCAAATCCAGGCAGAACTTGGAATGCAGCTGCTTGTGTAATTACATCTTCAGTCAGCTGCTGTAGCTCAGCTTTACAGCCCTGCAGAAGTATCCGCGGCGTTTATGGTACAAATAATGCCCCGTTCATATTACTTGGGGATCACCCCTTCCATTTATCTGCCGCCAGCTCCAAAGGCCGAAGACGTTTCCTCTTGCTGAACATTAAAACACAGTTTTGCTCCAGCTGCAGTGTGTCGTTAAGCCAAAAGCAAATATTCAAGTGTCTCTCTGTCGCTGGCGTTCGGGTTTCGTAAGAAATGCCGATGCACGCGCCTCAAACCCGCTTGTTCTGCCTACAGCACCGGGGTTTGGATGTGTGTGAATTTTTCATGAAGTAGAACTCGATGGCAAAAGTTCATAGGTTATGAGCAACTAAGTGCCACCATCTGCTAGTGGTGGGTAAGATATTGATCGCAATTCAGAGCTTAATGAAATGTCTTGGTCCCACTTGTTAAAGGAGGGCTAATAACTGAGTTACGTGGTCTATTGTTTTGAGAGGGGAGAGGAGCGTAACGCAGCCAGGGCAAAGTTGTAGCTGGATCACGTCCTTCAAGTTCTTGGACAGAAGCGTAACTTTGAGGGCACTTTATACTTTAAAAGCAGAGCAGATTCTGTAAATTTAATGTTTAATTAAACATTTAATGTTTAGTGTTTTCTGCAGAAAAGTTCAGAGTTTGGATTTTAGAAGTTGAAAAGTTTCTGGCCCCTCTCCCACTGCTCTCTCCTCTCCCCTCCTTGATGACCACTGCTGCTGCCTTCACTTGTCTCCATCTTGGTGTCTGTTTGTTCAGCTGGAGAGGCTGAGAATTCTAAGCTTTGAAGATTTATGAGGATTGAGATTGAAGTGTGATGACCACTGTGATTTCAGAGAGAGAAGCAGAAACTGCCTACAACGGGCTCTCTGGACATTGTGTCTCAGCTCAGCGTAGGAGCACCGCGACGAAGCTCAGCCTGTCTGTGTCTCTGCCGTGTGTGGGGTTTTCGCTGGCGTTCGGCACGGGGGGATGAATTAAAATGTCTTGTGGCCTTTTTTCCCCAAATGGAGTAAGTAGTTTCATTGCCTGCAGATTCACAAGTGGTTTTGTTAAACCCTCCCTTTGTGTCTGAGGCTTTAGCTGAAAGTTCTTGGTTAAAATACAGTCGGGGTCTCTAACCTGTTACATAATGGTGACCCAGATGGGATGCACGGGCATCCAGACAGGGACCCCCAGCAACCATGACCAAAGCAAAGCTCACTGAAAAGGAACATGTTAAACACATTTCACTGCTGACTTAACACTCTGATGGGGTATTTTCTTGATCTGCTTGAACCTGTACTTAAAAGACCAAAAGTATGTGCTTCTAGAAGAGGCCCTGTAGTTCAGCAAAATGTAGTTGCAGCAATTACTAGGTGAGGTACTGTAGCCTGTGCTTTGTGGTGGATTAGACTTAATCAGACAGTTTCTTACGACTTCACATCCATAAATGCATGAGCATTAGTATTAAATGGGCTATTTCAAAAGAACATCAAGCTTCTCTGTGTACAATCAAGGGTCTCGCAAGAAGAAAGAAACTTCATTTTGGCAGGACAGTGTGGGAAGTGTTCAGCTGCTAGACTAGAACCAGTGTCTTTCACTGGTTGCTCTTTGGCGTGTAGAAACTGCAGCAGTAAATTCACAACCTTGAAAGCTTGCAGCAAAGACTCTGGATTCAGTGGGACAAGTTTTACAGAGCTGCGGTACCAACTTTCTTAGCAGTTTTAGCCAAGGTAGTGTAAGACATGAATTTGAAATCAGAGCGAGGTATTTCCCCTAGAAAAACCCCTGCTTTACTCGGGGTTGTGGTGCTTCCAGAACAGCTGAGTGCAGGTGGTGCTTTTGCCTTAACTTTTTTTTCATGCAAGCGTCAAATGCTTTTAGATGTTTTTCTGAAGGTGACGGGCATCTGGTTGCCTTGGAAGTCACTGTTCAGCAGACATTTGCAGTAGTCCTGGCTCCCCTTACTCCATAATTTTCCCCAGAAGCAGGGGCTGCAGAATTTGGCTTTCCAGCACTCACAGCATCCCTCAAAATGATGCCTTTCTCTGCCTCTGAGAGGCCGAATGGGGTCCCTGTCTATAGCTAAGGAAGGGGAATGTTTGTCGTGCACTGAACCATGATTGTTCAGGGGGAGAAAAGCAAACAGTAGTGCTTGTTGTTAAAGAGGTGCAAAGCCCTCACCCTGCTTACGTGTGGAAGAGGTTTTATTTTTATGCCTCGGGGCCACGCAACCACAGAGAGCAACGGCGCTGGCGTGTTCTGTTCTTGGTGTCTCTCCTGGTGTTGGAGGCAAACCTCGCTGGCGTGTGCAGCAAGGTGCAGAGTGTGCACCGTGTAGCTGGCAAGCTCACGTGTAGGAGCATGAAGATGAAGTGGGTGGAAATTGTGGGATCCCTGTGGCTGTGTGGGTTGTGTCCCACTTTTAGTTAACGCTCACAGATTTTCTGTGGTCCTTACGGTGAACTCTGCTCCCTTCTGTGTTACTGGTACTTCTGCTTGTTGTTCCCTTTCATACTGGGTGCGTTTCAGCGCTGACAAGGAACGCCTTCGTTAAAGGAGGCTGCGGATCCTTCCCTGTTTTCCGGATCCCAGACAGACTGCCAGATGGGATTGCAGTCTTGCAAGGCTTTGCTTGAGGGTAGCGGAGGAATCAACGCTAGGCGTAAACCCCACAACACAGAACAAGACGTAGATGAAGATAATTTCTAAACTGTTACTCAGGCTTGATGCAAGACAAGTGTTTGCAAGGCCCCTGGATTGATCTGGATTCCAGTCTTGAAACGGAAAACTCCTAAACTGTGTGCGCAGAGTCGATGCCGGCAGTCTCTGAGCGACGTCAATATCTCCCTGCTTTTATCATCCTGTTTTCGTTTTTCATTTATAGATCTTTATCTATAATTGATGCTTCTCTGTGCAATGAGAGCCTGCCCGGCGTAAACGGAGACTGCGAGTTCTGGGGAGCTCTTCTAACCCGGGGAATGTCCCTCAGTGCCAGATGCTGGGGTGCGTTGGGAGACCCTTTAGAGACAGGCAGGTGAGTGCAGTACCTGACCTGGCAGGTCTTTTCTGCTCCTGCACTCTGGCCCCTCATTAATCATGTATTTCCAAGCGTGTAATATCTTGCTTCATCCATTTCAGCTCCCCAGATATACAGGAGCCCTTCTTAGACATGATAACTTTAAAGTTTGGAAGCTAGCTTCCTCTAGGAATAAAACATTCTGCAAGTTAAATGCTGTTTGGTGTTTTCAGAGGAGCTGGATGAAGGGTGCTGGGTGATTATGCTCTGATAGCAAAGGCTGTGAAAGCAAACGTACGGCTTTAGTGGCTCGGATATGCATCCCTTCAGGTTTCCCAATTTCCTTTCACTCTGCAACCCGAAAAGACAAGATCTGAGATTTTTCTGTTTGTTCCTTATGACTCGAAGCACAAAGGAGGAGGTTGCCCCGTGTGTTTCCCTGCAAAGGCAGAGTGGCTACAGTGGTTTTTTTCATCTTCTACAGACATGCGTGGTCTTCTCCCAATAGGTGAGAGTGTATGAGCAGACAGGGAGGACTGGAGGCAGAAAATGTGCCACTGCTAGGCTTGTGCAGTTTGTGTGTTTGAACAATCCCATCACAGCCATTTCTGCAAAACCCTTACGATGACCTAAGAGATTGCGATTTAAAAGTAGTGACGTGATTCTGGTCTTTTATCATCCACTTCAGAGAGAGCTCTAACAATTGGGCTTGCTGCTTCTTCCTCAAGCTGATCAGAAAATGGAAACGCTCCTTTTCCTGCCCCCGTGCTCTCTTCCTTGAAGAGGAAAGTGTTTGGACTGTTCATTGCTGCTGCATTTGAAGCTCCATCTCTACCCTGTGGCTGTGTTCAAGTAGGTTACTGAGAGGCAGGCTGCTCACTTGCTTTCTGAGGCTTTCAGGTTAACCACATGAGGTTTTAACACGCTGAAGCATAAGGGAGATTGTCACTTCTGTTGGGTCATTACTGAAAACCATGTAAGTAATGCAAGGTGGTTTCCTTCATCCCTTAGCCGTCGCTTTCGGATGTCTCGTGTGTGGGTGAAATTCTCGCCAGGTAAGTGCACATCCAGCTTGCTTTTTGGCACAAGAACGTTGAGCATCGTTTTTACTGCACTTTTCACTAGTGAACAATTGAAACTTGGAGACAGATTGGTCTCTTGAGGATGTTTCTGAGCCACTCAGATGAGACACGACGCTCTGGGAGGCTCATTATCAGCAAGGTGCAGCCAAATGTGAGGGAACAGAGGAAACCACAGCAGTAATTGCAAAGGGCTGGAAGTCCTCCTCTTTGAGGAGAGATCAAATGTGCTAAGTGTGTAGGCCTTGTCAGCAGCTGATAGAAGCAGACTTCCACAAGACGGGCAGCTGAAAGGCTGGGGCTGTCCACATGACAAATGAGTGCACGTTCAGAGGAGATGGAGCTGGGTATTGCTGTTCTGGCCTCAGAACGGTGGAACATGAAAGGAACTGGAAGGCAGCTTCTTTTAAATGTGTGACACGTCACCTCTTCCATGATTTGCAGGGACTCAGCTGAGCTGCCTGCTCAGACCATTTCTTGGTGCCTCACCTCCCGACCCTTTCTCACCGTATGTGGCTGCGTCCGGGACTGGGCCCGGCCTTTTCTGTTCCTCTGTCAGATGTCAGCTTGGAAGTTCTGGGACACAGCCCGTCCGTTGTGGTGCTGGCCCTAGGGGAATGGAAAGTTGCTTTCAAGTCTTGATGGATGCCTGGCTTGGCTTATTTCCACTGTATCAGGAGCTAGAGACCTGCCTGCCTGCACCTGCCCTCCAGCCCATGTCGAAGAGATGTGGTCTTTTGTAGTCCTCCTTCCTGTGCCTGTGTGGCACACCATGACCCTTTGCAGTGTGCCAGGGCAGCACTAAGCCCCTTTTCAAACTGATCTAAGATGCAATATGATCTGCAACTACACAGGCTCATTTGCTTCTCCTTATAATATGAAAATTATTGTTGTTTTCCCTTTAGCTTTTTTTGTTTGTACCTTTTGAATACCTGTGGTGGTCTTTGGAACGACTGAACTGATTTTAAAGGAAGTAATTTAGGAGCACTTGGGGAAGTTTGGGTATTGTCCTGTCCCAAAGGGTGGTTGGTGATGTGGTGAAGAGCTAGCAGTAACCAATCAGGAATACTTGGTGTCAGTGTCATTTCCCACTGTAGCAGTGGGGTTGGACTGGGTGATTTGCAGAGACCCCTTTCAATCCCTGTCATGCTGTGATTCTGCATCCCTTGCTGGGCTGGTGGGGAGGCTTGGTGTCATGGGAGGTTCCTGCTATCTTAACGTGGTTTAGGGAGCCAAACCTGCTAGGGCAGGCTGACCCTGGAGCGCCGAAGGACAGCGCGCGTCCACGGCCTCGGTTAGGCGTCTGTGAGCGGCTGCTCTGGTGAGCAGCTAGAAACCAGCCCAACGTCCACCCCGGAGCGGGGGACACGTCACTTTGGAGGTGCTGATTCCTCATCAGCTGGTCCCCTCCGTGTTCGGCGTGGCTGTGTGCAAAATGCACCCGGTTCCCTTTGGGATGACGTCGGTTCTGTAGACGTGGAAGCGATGATGGTTGTGGTTGTTGTATTTGTTCGGAAAGGACGTGCAGCAGTTGTTCCGACAGCACCGTGCGCCTAACTGGGAATTCAACTTCCAGCTGGCAGATTGAGTCTGAAAGGCAGAGCTGTGGGGTAGAGATGGGCAGACACAAAATGCTGAGGCTCCTCATCTTTTACAGTGTGTTTGTTTAGCAGGCAGTGGTCTGCTGAGATGGTTTTGCAGCGCGGAATTATCATTGCGTGCTGCCTAATGGGAGATGGCAAGCTGTTAGAGAGCATCAATTAACCATGCAGGAGGAGGCTATTGAGTCCTTTCAAAAGCATTGAGGAAGGACTGCCCGGGGGGGGGTCTGGAGTCTCCTTCACTGGAGACATTTAAGACCCACCTGGATGTGTTCCTGTGTGACTTGGTCTGGGTGATCCTGCTGTGGCAGGGGGATTGGACTGGTTGATCTTTTGAGGTCCCTTCCAGTCCCTAATGATTCTATGGCACGTGGCTGCAGAGCTTACCAGGAGGAACGGTGTGGAATAAAACTCCAGCTTGTCTCTGAACTCAGGGTTGTGCCCATACGGAAGAAGTCGTGCTTGGCCAAACTCATTTCACAGACATTATTATGGAAACTTCCCTTGTTTAAATTTATCTTGTGTTGTTGCAGGGAGAACCGACACCCTTTACAGGTGCTAAGAGGTGCAGTGCCCTTCTGACGCTGCCATGTCAGAATGCACAGTACTTCTGCTTCCCAGACTGACAAACACTAGTGCTCCTGTCCTTATCCTTGCAGCAGCTCCTGCTGCAGCAGAGTAATTTCTG
Source organism: Rhinopomastus cyanomelas (assembly GCA_013400115.1). Lineage (NCBI taxonomy): Eukaryota > Metazoa > Chordata > Aves > Bucerotiformes > Rhinopomastidae > Rhinopomastus > Rhinopomastus cyanomelas. Next base: position 451,186 of record VXBP01005923.1, on the reverse strand, counting down.
CTGCGGCTGCTGCTCTGGGTCAGAAGTCACCGCGCTTAGTGCGGGGAGGAGAAGGCTCTTCCATCATGCGCCTTGCACAGTGCATGATAAAATTCTCCAGTTTTGGCCAGCAGAGACTACAAAAACCTGTGTTTCATTAGCAATTCTTCTGTACAGCCCCACTTGTATTCTGCCTGAGTTTAATGTGGAAAAACAAATAACATTTTGTGGGCCCTGTTTGCTGAGTGATTTTGTTCTTTGTATGTAGCAGGAAATTTTTCTCATCCTGGATGCCAGCGTTAAATCCACTTTGTGCAAACATCATTTCCCATTTATTCACTGGCAGTGGGGACACCAGCTGGCATTACATTACTCTTCTTTTTTTTCCAGTTTTGTCTCTTCTAAAGTGGTGTTAGAGAATTGGACCTCGGATATTCTTTCAGCCAACAGCAGTGGATGTCCTGAGGGATTTTGATAAAGAGGGACCCTTGGTTCTGGGACAAGGGCAAAGACAGACATCTCTTGGCTTCAGCTCTCTATGCAAATCCCCTAATCAATGGAGGTCTCCTTTAACAGATGGTGCTGCATCAGTAATGCCTTTAACGTGTTGGGGAAAAAATGCAGGGAAATTTACTCCTTTTCTGATTTGATTGATTTTTGTAATCTCTCTTGAGCAGGGGCGGGAGTGGGGGGAGAATAAGGCGTCGGGAGGCTATGGAGAGGATAATTACTTGGCTGCAAAACTCATGAAGATGCTCTGATGAAAGACATGGGATAAGTAAGTGAAGCCCCCGTGAAGCTAGAAAGTTTAAACTGTGGCTGCAGCCCTTGTGCCTTCAGCATTTTGTGTCGAAAGAGAGTGTGGTCTGACCCCCCCAGAATGTTGTAAGCTTCTGAATTTGTTTCAGTAGTGAAACCCTCTTTGATGGAAAATTGCTTTTATCTCCAGCTGGTTTGACCCTGAGCATTTGTAACTCGGCAGTGGTGAAGGCCAAGGAGAGCTTTGCTACCTCAACACTCCTGTCCTTCAGCTGCTGCTGCTTTTGAGCTCTGCCTGATCTCTGATACTTCAGATGGATGCTAGAATATCCCTGACTTTACAGGAAACTTGTCAAAGCCTTATTACCTGAGATACCAAGATCTTAACGCAGATCTGCAGATTTAAAACCCCAAGGGGTTGTTCAGCTTCACCCATGGTTGGGGAAGGGAGGGGTTGCAGAGCAGTTTCAAGGCTGGAAAGGAGTATCATTAGCACTGAGCTTGACCTGAGCTGTGCTTTGACCAAAGAATTCATCCCCAGCAGCTGCAATGAAGCAATTTGTGGTTCATTATCCTCACAGTAGGAAACAAGGTCTTATTCTAAAGCTGAAGAACTCAAATGTTCACCCATTGGATCTTATGGCTTTGTCAGCAAACTCCATCTCTCCACTTCCTTTTAGGGGCTACAACAAATAGTGCACAAGTCTCCATGAGTGTTGGGAATAGCTTGGGCTCTTGAAGTTACATATTCCAGGGCTGTGAGGCGTGGGGTGACCTGCCTTTCCATCCTGCACTCTGTAAACCCACCTGGATGTGTTCCTGTGCGACTTGGTCTGCTGTGGCAGGGGGATTGGACTGGATGATCTCTCGAGGTCCCTTCCAATCCCTGGTGTTCTGTGATTCCCTGGGGGTGTTTTGGAGCCTGAACTCCAGAGCTGCTCACAGATTCCAGGGCTTTGTGCAGGCTGCATGGGCAGCGTTGCTTTCCTGAAACTGTGCTGCTTGTTTGGCAGGAACAGAAGATGCTGTCAGCCCAAGGAGCGTTTTCCTGAAGGCCTCAGCAGGGTACCTTTTATTGGGGCTGTTTCCCCACTGACAGCTACGTTTTGAGATGAGTCATGGAACTCGGGATTAATCCACTGGTAGAATTGGTAGGGCAGTTACGGTGTTGCCAGCTCTTGAAATCAGATTGTTAGAGAACATTAAATCAAATGCCTCCGAGAGTTCCCACTTTATACAATTGCTTTTTATCATCCATTCTGTGGTTCCTGCACGAGAAAAAGCTTGGTTTCATTGGAGCTGTCTCCAGCACAGGCGCTGCCCTGTACTCCTCTGGTCTTTAGCCTCTACTTCTCAATCTCTGCTTCATGATTTGTCTTTTCCTGTTTGCTACCCCATAATAAGCACTGAGAATGAAGAAACTTCTAGCATACAGCTGTCACACCTACTTCTTAGCATTGCCAATTACCAAAAAAAAAGCATTTGCAAAAGGAAATAGTCGTTAGTCATGGGGCAATTAATCAGTTATGACAGCATGATGAAGGTCACTCCGCGGGGTCTCCCCTTTTTTCCCTCGGCGTATTTTGCTCTCGAGTCAGCCCACCCACTTGCCGGTGAGAGGGAGGCCTGCAGAGCCCTTGTGTGTTAGTCATCCGTGGAGGGGCTGGCAGGCTGCAAATCTGCAAACAAGTGACTACAGGCAGCTTTTTGGCCACTACCAGCTAGAAAGCACATCTTGGCGTAATCCAGCTTTCACAGCCACACTCCTGGGTTTGCTTTCACAGCTGGCTCTCTCCTGCTTGGTACATCCCAGTCCAAACATGACATTTTGTGCTGGTTCTTGGAGGGAGGGTTTTTCACAGACATTTACTGTCCTGTCTTCCCTTTTGTTTCCTCTCTCTGCAGGTGAAAACACGGAAGGAAGAGCTGCAGAAGGAAGGGTTCTCTGCCAGTGCTAGGAAAATACAGGAGGGTGTTGAGCTGAGGCTGCTTGATCTCGCACACCGTTGTGCTCAAAGAACCCCCAAACTGCACGGCTCGTGCAGGCTGGTGTTCCAGAGCAAAAAGCCTGCCAGCAAAGCGGGCTTGAGTGGGTCGGGATGCACGGAGCCCGTTTCGGCTGTCAGTGCTGCCGATGTGATCAGCGAGCTGCGGACGAGGGAGGCCAGTCTGGCGCGAGAGCTGAAGCAGCTGCAGGAGGAGTGTAGGCAGAGGCTGGATGCGATTGCAGAAGGGCTGGATGGAGTGATCTGTATCGCCCCTTGAAGAGACGAACCCAGACTGAGAAGAGCAAAGCATAGACTGACTCGATCAGAGCGCGTCGTGCAGCCTGGCACAGGGCAGTGTGAGGTGAGGAACCAAATGACATTGCTGATTTTTAAGCCTGGGAATCGTAACTTGTTACTGCTTTGTGCCTCACACTGGGGCCGTAACCTTGGTGGCTCTCTCTGCAGCCCCTTTATTGCTAACCTTGCCAATTACAGTCTGCAGCAGGCCTTGGTGGGAGTGTGCATAAATCTCCCTTTTATCTCTTGGATTTCCAGTTCTTCTGCCAAGTACTGGGCTCTTTTACAGCGCTCAGCTGCTAGGCACAGCACGCACTGAGACTGCTCCTTCAACTGCTAATTGCACTCAGTATTCTCCAGCAATGGAGGAGTTCATTAGTCAGGAAAATCCAGGTACTGGGAACGAGCAAAGTACCAGGGCTTGGAGAGGCTGTGGAGATGTTGAGGAAAGTGTGCTGGTTTGCATACTTGTGGCAGCTCCAATGCAGTCACCGTAACGAAAACCAAATGCCTAATAATAAATAAAGCAGCACACTGACTTCATTTACTGGTGTGAGGCACTTGAAGTAATTGGGTTCTCAAATAGAACAAACTAGAAGCCCATTCCGCCGAGTTATGAGTCACAATAAGATAACTTACGGATCTGCTAGAGAAAATTTCCGTTAGGTAGAAATATGACCTTAACTTCCAAGCTTGAGGAGTCCTCTAGTTCAGTCCCTGGGGGCTTCTTCCCCTGGAACATGCACGTGTTTTTCACTTGGCATGACTTTCCTACCTTTTTTGGATTTGCTTTCACCAAGGAATGTTTTTATACTCTAGTTGTCCACTTTTAGGAATAAATACATGTAGAAAAACAAACCCGTTTGCTTTCAGTGTGTGAATTGCTATGAGCAATGGACTTTCCTTCGTCCGAGTGCCTGTCTGCTGCCCCAGTTCAGTGTGTCCTCTCTTGCTAGCAGCTCTTGACTCCTGAGGAACCTTTAAGGACTGCTTTCCAGACACCGCTGCGATTGCTTGCTGCTCTGCGGGGAGCCCACGTGTGGGTAGGAGTGGGCGGACAAGGCTCAGGTCTCCTGGTTTCTGCTGCACCGAGTAAACTTCAGGCGCTTCCAGACGCTGCTCATCTGCACCACCCACACTTGTTCTCACGCAGTCTCTGCAGAAGTGCTTGGCAATGCAAACGTGGGTGAGAGCCACGTGGGGAGAGCTGGTTTGCCCTGGTTTCACCGAGCCAAATGCAGCATTGCTGGTAGGCCAGGGGTGGGTACACAGACCCGGTAACCTGGGGGAAGCTGCAGACAGCCTCTCTTTGGCTTAAGAACCAAGCTAGAGTGAGGCTGGTGGGAAGAGCAACTCTCAGCTGGAGATGTCAATTCCAGTGAACCCCACGCATGGGACAGCCTGCAGTAGTGTTTGCCTTGAGGCAGACCACTGGTCACACTCGGGGTACCTGCTGTCATCTGGCACTGGGGGTCACAACCACAGTCCTAGAGTGCAAAACCTCTGTCTCTGGGGCAGGTGGTACAGGCCCCTGCTCATTGCTCTTGCTTTTCAAACCATCTCTCTGGGTGCAAAGTACCCAGAGAGTACTGAGCTGCCTCAAGCTGGTGCAGCTTTGGGAGGTGTTGGCTACAGGGCCGCTGAAACTGGATGCACAAGAGAACTTGTTCAGACCCAAGTTTCACAGAAAATTATTCATGAATGAGAAAGAAGCAGTATATCCTGGAACTAACAAGAGCGGCAGCACCGGTCTCTGAGTGTTTTATGTGCTCCCTCAGCTTTTATACAGGGGGATTCTCATACGGCGTTGCTCTTAGGTTCAAAACCTTCCCCTCAAAAGATCCTTTGCTCTCCTGGGATCTTCAGCAGAGAAGAGGGAAAGAGGGTTAAATCGGCACCTGCCAGAGATGCTGCACGTGGACCCGGTCAGGCAGGAAAGAGCTGTCGCAGATGTTCACCAAGTGGCAGCCCACAGCACAGCCTGTCCCCAGAAAGCACCCCTGGCAGCTTAACCTCCTTGTGAGGCTGGTAGTTCTTGGCCTTTGGTTTTGTCCTCTGGCAATGCTTCACCGAAAGCAGCAGAGTTACTGCCGCAGTTTAAACCACACTCTCTGCTGATGGATCACTGCCCAACACAGCCTTAGGAATGGATTCTCCAGGCCTTCTGAGCACTTGTTTTTGGTTGAGCCAGTGTGGAGCTGTTTGTAGGAGAGCACGGTTTCTCCTCTTTCTCTGATGGAACTGGTGCATGCTTTGCAAAGGCTTTGCTAGCAGAGTGGAATTGGCCATAAATACTTAATTGGCTGATAGCTCTGGCTCGTGCTGTGAAGCCAGAAATATTCCTCCCCAAATAACTGAGCATCAATCAGCTTGCAGTCAGAACAGGAGGTTTCCTTTGCAAAAGGCAAGCAAGGCATCTGCAGTCGCTGCTCCTGACAACACCGTGCCTGCTGGCAAATAAGGGCTGCAACCTATGTTTAAAAATAAGAGCTGCTGGGAGTAGTGATTTGCAGCCTTGAGTGTTTTGGGATCCCTGTGGGATTCCTGCAGGAGGATGAGCTGGTAGCAGTTGGTGTGAGCATGTGTGCAAGGCAGCATGGTGCATGCTTGGTGGGAGTTAACACATGCCTGGTGGTTGAGGTGTTTCTCCTCTGACCCCTCGCTGCTTGCAGTGAGAGCCTCGGGACTCTCGCCCTTCACCAGCAGCTTGTGCGAAGCAGCCTGATGGTGCTGCTGCTCCTTCACTAACAGCCTGAGCCCTGGAGTCTCTGAGCTGGGGAGCTTCTGCACTCCCAGCTTCTCGGGCAGTGGCCTGGCCACGGCCAGATCTCTGTCCCTAAGGGGATTTGTTCCTCAGCAGCTCTGAAATGGAAGACAGGGGACCGGAGCTGTGCGACTCACTGAGACTTCACGAGTGTCCAGCCACCTTTTATTTCCAGTGTGAATCTTAGAGCCTGCATCCAGTTCTTCTGGTTTGCTTTCCTCTGCAGGGCTGGAGAGCTGTTTATGCACCAAGAAATAAGCCTTGTGGATCTCCATCCAGGCACTGAACATGAATGAATGGAGTGCCAGCTTGTGAGGCAGGCAAGTTACCCCGAGTTTGACCTTTCCTTCCCCGTGGCTCTCATTTGCTTCACCCTCTTAAAGAGGGAGGCAGAGGGCTGACCTCTCTCCCGCCCTGTAGGATCCCTGGGTGGATGTCTGTGCCTCGGGCAGACCCCACAGCTGGGGAAAGCCCCTGCGCTTTGTGAGCTGAAATGGGCAGCAGAGAGGGAGGTTTGGGTGGGTGGGCAGCTGGGCTAGCAGGGTAGCTGGGCTCCCTTGGTGGCTCATGCTTTGGTTTAAGCGTTAAGTACAGCTCAGAGATGCGTGAGCTTTAGCTTTCTAGTGTGGCTGACTGCTTCAAAGACAAGGAAATGAGGAAATCCCTGGGGTGGCTGTCAAAGCAGCTTTCAGCCCCCACTAACACTCTTCTCCCATCTGACCTTATTAACGCAGCCGGGCTGTTCTGCCAGACGCCTTCTCTGCCTCGCAGCAGCCCTCGGCTGCTCTGGAGGGAGTGGAGCTGCAAAACCTCTGGAAGGAGTGAACAGCTCGGTGGAGCATGGCTAGAGGGGAGCAGGATGCAGGGCTGAGCCAGCGCAGCAGGACTGTACCTGCCCTTGGGCTCGTCTTGTAGGAGCCCCCAAATGACCCTTTGCGTTCTAAACACAGAGCCAAGGTAACAAGCTGGTATCTGCTGCTATTTGCTTGGCTGGCAAATCCTCTCCAGCACTTGAGGGGCAAGTAAAGGATTTTGCATCCCTTGCCAAGGTGGGTTAAAGCCTGTGTGTTTTCCATAAGCATCAAAATCACTGCTGCTTTTGCTGGCCCAGCCCCATCACTCAGCAGCGTCCAGCCCTTGTAATGATTTGACCTTTTCCAGGCTGCACCGATAATGCTGTGAAAAACCCGCTCCTGCCACAGGCTCGGTGGAGAGACTGGTGGTGAACCCCAAGGGTTTGTGCACAGGGTTAGCCCCTGGGAGGAGAAGGACCCCAGATCAGGGGTGGGAAGAACCTGGATGTATGAGCTGTGGGCCTGGGGGAAGTTCACTCTGCGTGAGCCCTTCGCAGCCTTGAAACGCGACATTAATTCATTCTGGTCCTCTAAGTAAATGAGCTTTCTGCTCAGCTCTTTTTAAAGGATTTTCCCTGCTTATGCTGATTAATATTAAAAATGCTAATATGTGTTTTATAATGCCAAGCACCCACGAGGAGACCAGGCTCTCACCCTCGATTAACGCCAGCGCTGACAGAGCCTCCTGTCTCATTATAACCACTTCTTAAAAGGAAGACATACTGGAGACCACCCCCCCCCAGCGAGGGCATGGGGCTGGGAGACAATCATGAGGGATTGGAAGGGAGCTCAAAGGATCATCCAGTCCAATCCCCCTGCCAGAGCAGGACCACCTAGACCAAGTCCCAGGGGAGCATACCCAGGAGGACATGCCCTGCCCCAGGGCGGACGTGCCCGTCCCCCTGCCTGCAGAGAACCACTGTGGGGGCCAGGGCAGCACAGCTGGGCTGCGCCAAGCGTGCTGACATCCCCTATTAATCCCTGGCTCCCTGTGGTTTCAGGACACACATTTATTTCAGGCTCTTATAGGTTTCCATTTGTATTCTCCCTTTTTCATTGCCACCCTCTCGAGGCAAAGACCAGCAACAAAAGGCATCGTAACAATAAATCTCGATTGCGAGTTATTTACTCGGCGTTGCTGCATCTGCCAAACAGCAGTATTAATTCTGCCTCTCAATGAGGGGAAGACTCTGCTGACTAGCCATGGGGGCAGCGTTTATTCCAGAGAGCAGCCCTTAATGGCCCTTTAGACCACGCTGTAATTCATATCACTAAGAGCTGTTCATTGGCATGCTTGGGGTCTGTGTCTCCGTCACACGGCCACGGTGCCTCGTGGGGCTGCGAAGCTTCCCCAGGAGAAGAGGGCTGAGCCCCACAGTTGGAGAGATGCTTGAGCAAGAGCCCACCACTGCCCACAGCTATGGCCATGCTCCAGCTTCTGCTTCTAGCAGGGATAGGAAAGGGAGGGATTTATGGTCTCACTGCTCAACAGGGGGTTTTCACTTGCCTGTATTTAATTTTGTTTGGAGATGTTGGTGTGTTTAGAAGAAAACAACCCAAACTCTCACATGCTGGAAGATAAAACCTGGAGCTGGAGTTCCATGGTGCTGTCCTGGCTCGGTGCAGCTGTAGAGTGTAGAACTGTTCTGGTTGGAGAAGACCTTAACATCACCCAGTCCAGCTGTTAACCCAGTGCTGCCAAATCACCACGGCGCCAGCTGCGTGAGGTATTCATGTGGGCTGTGCTGAGCCCATGCCAGGGACCTGGGGAGGGTATTCCTCCTGGGCCAGCCACAGCATGGCACTGCTGCCCGCTTTGCTGCTGTTCTTAGTCGTGAACCTCAGCTTGAACGTGCGCTTGGCCCCGGGCTACATCACCAAGGGCAGCGCAGGGGGATCCCCCAGGCGTCTCCCAGCTGCCCGTGCCTGTCACTCCCTGCTCTTGGCACCCTTTTGCCCAGCACAGCGATGTGACCTCTGGAGTTGAGATGAGGGAGGATCCTACAGAGCACTGTGGTGCCTGTGGCAGAGCTGCCTTCCCAGGGACACCCCCTGGGAGCACTCTGAAACAGCAGCTGGGGGGGTCCCAGCTGAATTTCCTCTGCTGGCAGCTCAGTAGGGTGGAGGTGCCCTGGGCAGCCCTGAAAGAGCAGATGAGGTTGAGTTTCTAAGGGCAGAGATGCTTTAGAATAATTTTTTGCATCAGTTGCTCAGAAATTGTCTCAAAAGAAATGAGTTAGAACAGAGGAAGAAGCAGGGATTTGCTGTTTTGGCTGCAGGGACTCTGTCTGCTAACAAGCCATTAGAAGGGCCTCAGTCTGCCTAAGAATCCTTCTGTAAGCAGTGCTTTCTCTTTTGTCTTTTCCCTTCTTTTCTTTCCTTATCCTCACCACAAGAAGGACATCGAGGTACTGGAGTGGGTCCGGAGAAGGGCAGCTGGTGAAGGGTCTGGAGCACAAGCCTTATGTGCTGAGCAGCTGAGGAAACTCTGGAGGGGTGACCTCTTAATGTCTATAAATATGTGAGGGGTGGGTGTCAGGAGGATGGAGCCAGGCTCTGCTCAGTGGCATCTCGTGACAGGACAAGGGGCAGTGGGTGTCAGCTGGAACACAGGAGGTTCCATATGAATGTGAGAAGGACCTTCTTCCTAGTGAGGGTGACTGGAACAGGCTGCCCAGGGGGGTTGTGGAGTCTCCTTCACTGGAGACATTTAAAACCCACCTGGATGTGTTCCTGTGCGACTTGGTCTGGGTGATGCTGCTGTGGCAGGGGGATTGGACTGCTGATCTTTTGAGGTCCCTTCCAAACCCTGATGTTCTGTGACTTGGTCTAGGTGATGCTGTGATTCTGTGACTTGGTCTAGGTGATCCTGCTCTGGCAGGGGGATTGGACCAGATGATCTTTTGAGGTCCCTTCCAATCCCTGATGCTCTCTGATTCTGTGGTCAAATGGAAAAGGAAATCACAAATTATTCTGGGCAGGGCTGAGAATCAGTTCAGTCTCCAAACTATTCAGTGGACTTTCTTCTAGATAACATCGCCAACGGCTGGTCAGGCAATACGTAAGCAAATCTCCACGTAGCCTGTCTCTCAAGGCTTTGGAGGTCTTTCAAAAATATAACTTACTGGCTGTGCATCCCTCCTGCTCTGACACGCCGTGTGAAAGGACAAATCCTCAGTGTCTCTGCCAGGGCCGCACATCCCCAGCACCCCTTCGCTTTAGAAATAAACTCATAAAGGATAAGAAGGAATTAGGGGTCTAATGAAAAGGATTACTTTCCCACCAGCCAGGTCCGCTGCCTTCGTCTCCCTCACACAGAGCAGCTCTGAGCCTCACTAAGCGTCAAATGAAACGGGCTAATGAAATGGATTAGGATCTTAATAGCAGGTTTGATGAGAGGAGCTCTCACCTCCGGGCCTCTCTCATCTCTGTTAATGGGCGCTGCAGGGGACGGCTGCCTAGATGAGGCTGCTAATGGGGAGAGCTGGTGTGGGCTCCGAGGGAACCCTGTGCCTCTGCCCGCGTGGCAAAGAGCACTTTTGTGTAGGCAAGAAAAAGGAGAAACAATGGATGTTTTGTGTGTTGGTGAAAAAAGCCGACCAGCCTGTCCTTAACTGAAAGGACTTCACCCCAGGAGGGACCAGCCACGAGTGAGCAAAGGATGGGGATTTGTGAGCAGAGCAGCTCTGCTGAGTGTGGCTGTGGAGGGGTGATTCCAAAGCCCTGCTGCACCTGCCTGTCCTCTGGACCTCACTGAGGGCTCTGCTCTAGTGGTGCCTTCTGCTGTACTTAAGGCTTCCTGGAGGAGCCTGAGGGTGAAATCAGTGTCTTCCACTAGGTGCAGTCAGTGGCTGCTCCCACTGCCCCCAAGGGCCAAGAGGAGGATGTGGTGGGAGCGTGGGGCTGCACGGAGGACGATACAACAGCTGAGACAAAGAGCCTTTCCCCCCGGGTTTTGCTTTGTTCTGGAGACAAGTGAAACCTCTGAAACTGTGCACAGAGGGGGTGACCAGCACCCTCATCCCAGAAAACCTGCTGTGCTGCAGGATGACTCTGGGAACGAGGCTCTACCCAGGCTCCCCTTGATGGTTTTGGGGACAGAACAGCCCATGAGGCAACTTGAGCAGGTAGAAGACAGCTCTGGATGAGCCTCAGAAAATCTGAATTCAAAGTAAAAGTGTGTTGGAGCACAAACAGCCCCCCTGCACTCCACATCCAAGCTCCCAGCTGTCCTCCACCAGCCTTGCTGAGAACCTCTGCAGGTAACGGGCGCGTTGTGGCTGCTGCTTGGGAGGTGAAGTAGAGAGCTCTGGGGCCTGGGAGTTGTGCCTGGAGTTTGGCTTGCTGTTCCTGAAGCAATTAGTCATTGGAGCAACTGCTTGCAGAGCCTGATGTCACTGCCGTCTCCATGGCAATGGGCAGATTCCTGAGGCAGGCAGGAGGAGTGTGTGTGTGTGTGTGTGCACCAGTGTGTGTGCTTGGGACCTGTGACAGGCAGTGAAGCCCAGGGTGGCCCCGTTCCTGTCTCATCCGTGGTGCTGCTGTCCCTAGAGAAGCCATGAGTCTGGCTGTGTGTTGACCCCAATGTGGTGGCATAGGGCCATCCCGACGTGTAGGGTCCAGGTCTTGCATCCCTTTGCTGGCTAGAAATCCCAGCAGGGGAGGGAATAACCCCAGGGCAACAGTCTGTGGAAGGGGAACATCTTCCAGGTGTAAGTGCCTGCGGGAGGGCTACCTTGTGCTCTGCAGCGGTGGCCTGTGAGCAAAGAGCAGTGACTAGAAATGTTGTGAAGTGCAAGGCCAGGTGAGCGATGGCCTGACTGGTGCCATCGTTCAGTGCACTGGCTCTGCAGGGCTGCGCCAGCTCCTGCTAACAGGAGGTGTTCCCATACCTGTACAGCAGGAACCCCCAGGGGTGTTTGTGGCAGAGGGGCCACTGCACACAAGTCACACATCCCTGGGTGAGTGTCTGGAGAGGATGAGCTGAGCAGGGGGGTGACTGCTCAGCAAGAGCATCCGCCACCGTGGAAAACGGGAAACAAAGTGCTGCCCTTTCTGGGGGCATTTTCTGAGCTGTGGGCACCTGAGTGGGTCTGGGTCTGAGCTCAGGGCAGCGTCTGGATGCCTGGGCTGTTCTACTGACCCTGGGGCTGGTGGGTGGAGAGGGGCACGGGCAGGGCACCGGGGAGAGGCTGGATGCTCGCGCGACAGCAGCAGCAGCCCCTGGTGTTTGTTCATCCAGCCTCTCTCGTGCGTGTCCCAGAGCGCCTGCCCTGACAGCGCTGGTTTAAGAGTCACAGGCTGTGAGATTAATTGGGCTGTCAATTCTCTTCCCAGCAAATTAACTGTCCAGAGAGGCTTTTCCAAGGCCCTGTTTTCAGCGGGCAGAGGTGTCGCTTCAGCGTGTGGGGAGCAATACAGCTGGGATCTGTGAAACACAATTTATATCTCACTTGCTCAGTTTTAGAGCAGAATCCAACTGGAACCAGTGTGAACAGCCAAGGAGCCAGCGTGTTTGACTGGAAAGGCTCCCAGTTGCAGGGTGGGCTGAGCCCTCATCAGTGCAGGAGACTCCCAGCGGGGCGGGCGAAGGAAGGAGACTTCCCATCCAGGAGAAGTGGGCTCTTTTGTGTCTAATATACTGTCAGCTCGGGTCAAAAACTTCTCTTGCCTCTTGAATCTTTGCTTGTTTCTCAAAAATTCACTTTCTGGATAAGACTGTCAGGTTTAATCCTTTTTAAATACCCTCCTCCCTGGTGAGGCAGCAGCACTTAGTCCTGAAACACAGAGATAAGATTTTACTGGAATAAGACATCCAGATGAAACGAGGCTTCTACTTAAAGCAGCCTTTTGGGGGGTGTCCCACTTTGTCTGGGTTTGTCTGTAACTTCTAAGAATCTGTTTTCTCACAGGACAGCTCGTTTGACCTTGGCTGGACCACAGGAAATCCCCACCAAGCTCTTTCTGCTTTGCTGCTGAGAGCCCTGACCCCTGGTTGGAAGATGGGCTGGGAAGCCTCGTGCCTGTGACCCAGCTCCAAAAGGCTCTGCTGGGATCTCCTGGGATTTCCCTTGGTGACCATTACAAGGAGCCAGAGGAGAGGACTTGCAGCACAGTCATACTAGCAGCCTCCAGTGGCAAACAAGCCTGTGCTGGTCACAGAATCACACAGTCACAGGACAGTAGGGACTGGAAGGGACCTCAAAAGATCATCTAGTCCAATCCCCCTCCCACAGTAGCATCACCCAGACCAAGTCACACAGGAACACATCCAGGCAGGTTTTAAATGTCTCCAGAGAAGGAGACATTTAAACAACATCCACAACATCCCTGAGCAGCCTGTTCCAGGGCTCTGTCACCCTCACTGGGAAGAAGGTCCTTCTCATACTTACATGGAACCTCCTCTGTTCCAGCTCACACCCACTGCCCCTTGTCCTATCACTAGATGCCACTGAGCAGAGCCTGGCTCCATCCTCCTGACACCCACCCTTCAAATATTTATAGACATTAATGAGGTCACCCCTCAGTCTCCTCTTCTCCAAGCTCAAGAGCCCCATCTCCCTCAGCCTCTCCTCATCAGGGAGCTGTTCCACTTCCTTCATCATCCTTGTTGCTCTGTGCTGGACTCTCTTCTGGGCCCAGAAGTGGACACAACGCTCCAGCTGTGGTCTCCCCAGGGCAGAGCAGAGCAGAGGGGGAGAAGAACCCCTCTCAATCCGCTAACCAGCCCTTCTGAGCCAGGGCACACAGGCCATGTTTCCCTGTGGTGCCTTTGCTTGGCCAGGTGGGCAGGAGAGCCGCTGAGTCTCAGCCTAAGAAGGTGTCTTCAGGCAGAGGAGCACAGCAGAGAAAGGCAAAGCCCCTCTCTTCTCCCCCAGCAGTGCTGCCACTGAGCTCAGCTGCAAAGCTCTTTGCTGCTGCCCAAGGATGAGAACGGCTAGATGAAAGCTTCGTAAATCATCTTAGCTTCAAGTAGGACGGTTATCGTTTGGAGCGATCCTTAGCGCCTGCTTCTGACATCTCCTCCTCACCCTGGCAGGCTTGTTGTCATCACTCTGGGGAGTGGATCTGGCCACTTCCAAGCTGAAATGGTTTCGTGGCTGAACTCGCAGCAGGGTCGAAATTGAGGCTGATACAGCCTCCTCTGCTGCTGCTGCTGCTGCACGGAGATGGTCTTCAGATGGAAATAAACCCAAGAATCACAGAATCATTAGGGGTTGGGAGGGACCTCAAAAGGTCATCTAGTCCAATCCCCCTAAGGAGGGCCCACGAAAGTGGCCAGAGAAGGCAGCAGCTTCAGGCAGCTGTGTTTTCTCATTACAGCAGCAGTGAGTGTAGTGAAGTGCTGAGCAGTGGCTTCCCTCAGGTGAGCAGAGCTGCCTGGAGAGAGGCGGGCAAGCAGCCACTCTCCTGGAATGGCCCATCCACAGTGGGTCCTCAAGGCTGTGGTGCTGCTGCTCAGCCTCATGAAGTGGCCTTTCCCCAAGGTACCCAAAAGCCTTCTTCATTTACTCTTGAAGCAGACACTGAGCTCAGGTCCTGCAATTTGAAAATCTCAAGGCCACACTGGCACCTGAGGGCTAGCATGCCAGGGCTAATGTGGTCAGCTCAGCTCCCAGCTGCACATGGTGCATTCGGCCCCTTCTCAGCCTGTCTGCAGGCTCTGAGGAGCAGGGCTGCTCTCACAGCTGCTGTAGGGGATCAGCCAGGTGAGTGGTGTAGGGAGCAGTGGGGAGGAGGACGATGGATTCCCTTTGCCTCCCTTTGCCCTGGGCACATTCCCCATGGCCATCCGTGCCCTCCACAGCCCCCCTGGTTTCCGTCCCTGCTGCACATGCTGCAGCCAGGTGGAGGTGGCTCTGGGCAGGAGTCACCCAGGCAACACTGCAGGCAGCTCAGCCAGTTTCCGAGCGTGCCTGAAATAAAAGAGAGAGCATCCATCATCTTCAGCTGGCGCGAACACCTGACCTCCTCCTTCCCATCCCAGCCCCTTCAGAACCACGAGCCCCCCTGCCCACCAGAGGAGCCACCTTTTCTTGCCTCTCTGTTCAAATCCCCCTCTTTGGGGTGGCAGCATCGACACCAACACCGAGCACTTGCTTCTGCTTTGCTCCTCACCCCACTCCCCTGTGCTTTGCACAGCACCTTCCCGGGGCACCCTTCCCTCCCTTGGGTCCCAGCTGTTGTTCTCTTGTCTTTAACAGGCTAAATCGTTTCCTTCACTGGTTCTCAAAGAGCTCTTTACCTTCCCATTCGCAGTCACTCTGCATCTGGTTTTTCCCACCCTGGCAGCTTCACTGGTTGTTTCCTCTAATCCTTCTTGGTCCTTCTGAAACAGCTGGATGAGTGGCTGGGGCTGCCCTCCCTGTGCTCCATGCCTGTGATCACATGGTGGCCCTGCTCCCTGAGCAATTACCACTTCTTTAGCAATTAAATCCCTGCAGCAGTGCAGCCTCCTCTTGGCTGAGCAGTTTCTGTGCCAGAAACACCCGGCAGAACTCTTTGGGGGAGCCCCTGACACTGCCCCTGGTTCTCCCCATCAACCCCGGTGAAGGTTCCCCCCCGCAGCATCACCACCTGGACCCCCCAGGAGGAAGGTCGCTGGGACCAGGCAGCCAGCTGGGCTGCAAGTCAGGGCCACAGAATCGCAGAACAGCAGGGATTGGAAGGGGCCTCGAAGGATGACCCAGTGCAGTCCCCCTGCACAGCAGGATCAGCTGGATGTGTGTGCCCTGTGGAGCTCTGGTTCTGCAGCCCTGCAGGGTGCGGGCGGGTTGCTGCCCCTTCTCCCTGGGTGCGATGCCCTGGGGTCCACAGGCAGCTCCCTCCGTGTTTGCCGGCTCTAGCGCTGCTGTCGGAGTCTAGCAGGGATAGGCAGGGAGCCACTAGGCTAGAGAGCCCAGAGTCTCCTCTGCTGCCTGTGCCTGGAGACAGGGTGACGTTCCGGGGTCTCCCACACCCAGCACCCCCCTGCAGACATGGAGTGGGGGGGAGAAAACTAGGAGACCCTCTGTGGCCGCAGGCTTTTCCCTTCACCACCTGCTCTGCGTCTTGCTGTAAATCTCTGGCTGGCAGTTTTGATTCACGGGCTACCGGGTCGCTCGTTAGCGCTTTCTGATGCCGCAGTGAAACCTTTTTGCATGAGAGCAGCTATTCATTTCCCTGCAGCAAGTCCCACCGACGGTGCCCGTAAAAGCAGCAGTTTATTTCAGCAGCGAGGGCTTCCGTGGGCAGCAGAAGCGTGGTCACCAGGCCAGCTGCCTGGCACACTGCACAAGTGCCCTCCTGCAGGCCGAGAGCGACGGCCGAGAGAGCCCAGCTCTGTCCAGGGGCGAAGATGACCATGAGCCAGCAATGTGCTCTTGTGGCCAAGAGGGCCAACAGCATCCTGGGGTGGATTGGAAGAGGGGTGGTTAGCAGATCAAGAGAGGTTCTTCTCCCCCTCTACTCTGCCCTGGTGAGACCACACCTGGAGTATTGTGTCCAGTTCTGGGCTCCTCAGTACANTATGATTCTATGATTCTATGACCCTGGTTGGACCAAGGATGGGTCCTCCAGGCTGGTGGCACAAGAGCACACACTGGCTCCCCAGCTCCCTCTCATGTGGGGATGGAGACTCTGGCTGGACCAGGGATGGAGCTGCCAGAGCTCACAGCCCACCAAGGGGAGCTGCCCTGGAGTGGCTCCCCCCAGCTTTGCATTCCCCTTCCAGCCCCACAGGCACGTTGAAACCCTGAGACCAGGGAGATGGGATTCAGCAGGAACATTGCGGCTCCTTCTAGCTATGAAGTTAACAGTGTGTAATTAGACTGATGATAACGAGAGGCCACTCAATAATTAATCTCTCCTTACGAGTTGTTGGGTGTGAGCTTCGGGGCTGGCTGCTGTGCTATTCAGCACCAAATCCTTCAGAGCCCTCTGGGGCACCCTCCTTGTGCTGCTGGCAGCAGACCCCGCTCCCCACCGTCCCCTAAAGGGCCAGAGGGGCAGCGCCAGGGAGCTCTGAGCTGCTTTTAGCAGTCCCCAGGGACATCTCCAAACAAAAATCCTTTAAAATCCTAAAAAAGTCTCCTTTCAGGCAACTTATTTCAACCACACTGCAGCCACAAGAGACTCCTGCTTCTGCAGGGAGAGGGGAGACCTGTCAGCCTTACGCCCGGAGCCTCCTCTCGCTCCTGTTAACTCCAAGTTCCTGAATTCCACGGGCACATGTCTAGTGCAGGTTGAGCCTCAGAGGCAGGCTCTTGGCACCTTGGGATGGTTTGGGCTGCTGAGGGTCACCCGTGCTTGGGTTTTAGTCCATCAGCATCACCTTATCCTCACCACGTTTCCCGTGTCACGTCTGATCACTGCTCACCTGGCTGGGGACTCACAGAGAACATCAGGGGTTGGAAGGGACCTCGGAAGATCATCCAGTCCAATGCCCCTGCTACAGCAGCATCACCTAGACCCAGTCACACAGGAACATGTCCAGATGGGTCTGAAACTCTCCAGAGAGGGAGACTCCACAACCCCCTGGGCAGCCCCTTCCAGGGCTCCATCACCCTCCCTGGGAAGAAGGTCCTTCTGATGCTCACCTGGAGCCCCCTGAGCCAGCCCAAGGTTCCACACAGCTGAAAAGAGGCTTCAAAGTGTCCTGGGGAAGCAGCAGTGATTCAGCCTGCGACTGTCTAAATCCAGGATCATGCATTATGCATTTCTCACCAGAGTTTGCATGAGATCAATGAGACCACATCCATCAGCAGCTGCCTCGGCGACGGGCCGGCGGTGGGAACGTGGGGCAGGGCAGGGCGCACCTCAGAGGCAGGAGCCCCAGCTCCCTCAGCCCTGCATCGCAGTGACTTCCTGAGCCCTCCACTCTAATTTATGTGCTCTCCCCTGCACACCCTTGTTTACACTCACACATAAAAGCCAGGCAGTGACCCACCACCTGGTGACAAACCCCGTCAGACCCATTGGAGCTGATTTAGTGGGTGCTCAGCAGCTCTCAGAAGATGGGTTTAGGACTGTTTCCCATCCCTCTGCCTGAGAAACGCTGCGCGTTCCCGGGCTGCTGCAAACTCTCTTCCCTCCAGCTTCCCCTCGGCCAGGGGGATGGATCTCAGAGCCTTTCTTCCAGCTCATCACTCTAAGTGTCTCCCGGTCGGTGTCTGATTAGCGCTTCGCAGGCTGCGCTTGCTGTCGGGTCTGCTCCTGACGGGGCTGCTGCAGCCAGGAGAGACATCTCTGCTGCTGAGATGGAGACAGCGGCTTGATCTCGTCTGCACTCGAGAGAGTGAAACGGGCACTGCTGGCTCCTACAGCCTGCCCCGCAGAGAGGTGACCCCTGCTCAGGAGGAAGGACTGGGAGGTCACGGAATCACTAGGGGTTGGGAGGGACCTCAAAAGATCATCCAGTCCAACCCCCCTGACACAGCAGGATCATCCAGACCAGGTCGCACAGGAACACATCCAGGTGGGTCTGAAACATCTCCAGAGAAGGAGACTCCACAACCCCCCTGGGCAGCCCCTTCCAGGGCTCTGTCACCCTCACGGACAGCTGGCTGAGGGAGCTGGGGTCAGTTAGTCTGGAGAAGGGGAGCCTGAGGGGAGACCTTGCTGCTCTCTGCAGCCACGTGAAAGGAAGGTGTAGAGAGGTGGGGGTCAGTCTTTGCTCCCCAGTCGCTAGAGGCAGGGATCAAGGGGAAGCATCCTCGAGTTATGCCAGGGGAGGATTAGATTGGGCATCAGGAAAATGTTCTTCCCTGACAGAGGGGCCAGGGGCTGGAACAGGCTGCTCTGGTGTAGCTGTCCCTGGGGGTGTTCAAAACAAGTGTGGCTGAGGGAGCTGGGTCTCTTGAGCTTGGAGGAGACTGAGGGGTGGCCATCTGTGGCAGCTCCTTGCTCCTGTGGAAGGGCACCTGCTCCAAGACACCAACACTGCCCATTGCTCAGGCTTCCCAGAGCATCACTTGCATGCCCCATGCTGCTCAGCAAGAGACTTTACCTCTAGCCACACGCTGGCTCTTTGAGGAGAAGCCTGGCTTTGAACGAGCACATGATGGAGCAGCTCGCCCAGAGCTCTGGTGGAACGTCTGAGGGTCAATTACCCTCCCTCTGCATAAAAACATCGGGGCGTCCTGCCCTTAATCTTCTTTATGGCTCTGCCTGCTACCTTTAAAAGCCCTGTATGGAAACAAGCCCTGAAATAAATAGACCTGGGAGCATAATCTCCTCGCAGAGATTCTTACAAAGCTGTGCTCCAACCAGCTCTGTCTTCAGACGAGCTAAATGGACTCAGACCATTAGCTGTCTCCTTGGAAAGTGGCTCTTAGAGACGACCCTCCTGCGAGCTGTCACGATCCCTCTGCGTCCTGGCAGCGCCTGCAGCCACAGCTGCGCAGCCCCGGGGAGAGCCAACGCTGCATCTGCCCACCCGGCAGCTCGGGGCAGACCTGGGTCATCGGTGAAAACCTTCCTCATTGATGCCCCGTTGAGCGGGGAGAGGGACAGTCCTCTCATGGGGCTTCAGGACTAACCTGCGCTCAGCCAAGGGCCATCTAGGACCCGCCTGGACGTGTCCCTGTGCCGCTTGGTCTGAGTGATGCTGCTGTGGCAGGGGTTGGACTGGGTGGTCTTTCCAGGTCCCTTCCCATCCCTAATGATTCTGTGAGTCTGTGATCTAGAAGCCGTGAGCTTCTTGTTCCTGACCAGGACAAAGTGCTGCTTCCACCCTCCGAGTGCTTCTCACATTAGAGAAGCTGGGGCTGGCAGGGCCCTGGGGCTCGTGATCGATGGCAGAGGCACAGCTCTTTGTGGCTCCAGCTGGCAACTCCGTGAGCCGGGCATAACTCACCTTCCCGTCTCGTGGCTGCTGGGAGAGCTATTTGGAGAGGGAGAGACTGCAGCTAGAGAAGACAAATGGGGGCTGAACCCTGGCTGGGGGGCTCTGCCAGCTCAGGAGGACAGGGACGGAAAGGACCTCGAAAGATCATCCGGTCCAGTCCCCCTGCCACAGCAGGATCACCCAGACCAAGTGGGCAAGAGCAGGGTCTTTCTCTGAGCCACAAGTGTTGCCTAACTAACCGCCCAGGGGGCTACTGGCAACTGCTCTGATTTCCAGCCCCTTCAGTCCACTCTGGATCCCAAAGCAGGTTTGTCCTTTCTGACCTGGGGAAGACTTGGAGCTCTGGGTTCCCCTGCAGCGCAGAGGGGTGGGGATATTCCTACAAGAGCTGCTGCCAGATGGCCCAGCTCGACGTGCAGGTCCCCATTTGGTCCCTCCTCCCTCTCCCTGCACGACAGCTCTGCGTTCCAACCTTCTCTGCTGACGGCACGTGGTGCAGGAGCCTTCTGCCGCGCGAGCAGGAGCGCGGTGGAACACGCAGCAGCTTCTCTCCTGCAGGAACTATTTCGGGCTCTCTGCAAACCCCAGCAGCTGTTTCCCATTCAATCAGACGTAGTTTTCCTTTCTGAAGCCATTAGTTGCCAAGCAAGCGGCTCTATTTTTGCTAACACGGTCGGTCAGGGGATGAGGAAGAAGGAAGACGTCTCATCTCTGATGGGAGAGCAGATCGTAGGACCCACAGTGCCACGAGCCCCAGGGCTCCGGGGTGATGCACTGGACAGCCAAGTGAATATGTGGCCTCTTAATGCAATATGGAGCAATCAGCAGCGACAGAAAAGTATCTTAAAACTAGATATTGATTTCCTGTCCAACAAGATCTCTCGGAGCCGTTTCCCAGTCTCGCTGACACCGCAGTCATGGGGCTGGAGCCCTGTGCTCAAGCTGGCACCTGTGATTTCAGCCCTGGCCACCAGCAAGACCCAGAGAGCTTAGATCAGAGTAAAACAGGGGAAAAAATGAGGTGAAGTCTGCTTCAAAATCATCAGAAGTCCCACAGCAGCAGCAACAACCTGCAAACATGAAATTAAGAGCCATTAGCTAGTGCTGTCCCTCCCTCTCAGGCTGTACTAGAAGGATCAGCACACACCTGCCACCAGGTGCTGGTGGAGAGACTCCTGTGCACACACCTCCCCAACCTGCCAGGGCACTGGAGGTGTTGCTGCACAGATCCCTGTGCACACACCTCCCCAACCTGCCAGGGCACTGGAGGTGTTGCTGCACAGATCCCTGTGCACACACCTCAGCAAGGCAGGACTCACCTGCTGCCCATCACACCCCACCAGCCATCCCAGCAGCTCAGGATGCCTTTCAGGCCCAAGTGCTGAGCCCCAGGGACACCCAGGGCTGACCAGCAGATGTAGAATCCTCCGGCTGCTGCTTGGGCTGCCTTGATCACGTCCTGCTCCTCCCAGGACTTGCTGGTGAGGCCACTGGGCAAAGGTAGAGCCAGGATGCCCCCCGCTGCCCACCCGCGGCTCCCACCCGTGGAAACGCCTGCTGTCACGGCAGCTCTGCAGGCAGACAGGCTGGCAGGGAGCCCTCCTGGGGAGGAGGAGAAGCAGTTGGCACGACTAATAGCATCAGGAAGGTCCTTGGTTTGTCAGCCTGTTTGTAGCCGGTGATCTGTGGGTTGCCAGCTGAAAACAGGAGGGAACAGGGCTTTCCCAGCTTCGGGGGCACTATGTGTACAGATGTGTACAGATGTGCCCTGGGCAGATAGCAGGACCCAGGGGGATAAGTCCTGTGTTTAGTACAGCAGAGGGACATAAGAGCCTGGGAAGGGGTTTTCTCAGTCTGATCTCAGAGTGTTAACCCTTGGGTTGGAGCTGAGGCACCAACACGCTCCCACGGGCAGATGTTTTACCTCCTGCAGCTCCCAGGCTGGGGGCAGCGACCTGCACCTGCCCGTGGAAGTCAACAGGTACCAGCTAAATGCAGTCCCCAGGGAAGAACAAGGCTCTCCCCCATGTCTAGGGGATCCTGCTCTGGCAGGGGGATTGGACTAGATGACCTCTCGAGGTCCCTTCAATCCCTGATGTTCTGTGGTGTGTCCAAGAGACCAGACAGACTTGGCCATGGAATAAGGGAACATGTTGCTAGGATACACCAAAATCTGGGTGCCATTAAGCATGAGGTCTCTGAAACAAATAATTACAGGATGTAGAAGCAGGGGGAAGAAATCTGGGTAAAAGTCTTTAAAGCTGCCCTCCAGCCCAGGGCTTGGGGGCAGGGAGCCCGGATGGGGCTGGGGGTGCCCCCAACAAAATCCAGCTGCCTCCTTCCAGCTGGAAGTCTCCAATCCCCTGCACAGTCGTGATGCCAAAGCAGTGCCCAGCCTCATGTGATCAAAAGGCTTCACCACAACAAAAGGAAGTTGTGGCTGCACCATCACTGGATGTGTTCAAGACCAGGTTGGATGGAGCTCCCCAGGAAGTGGTGGCTGCTCCATCACTGGACCTGTTCAAGACCAGGTTGGCCTTGATTAACCAGGTCTAGAGGGAGATGTACCCCCCATGGTAGGGAGTTGGAACCAGATGATCTTTGAGGTCCTTTCCAACACAAATGGCTCCATGGTTCTGTGATTTTATGGATCTTTGCCCGGAAGGAGCATCCAAGACATCGGCATGGCCCAGCCATCTCGGTGGCCCCCGAAGCTCAGGGAACAGAGCCCTGTGTTCAGAGACTGACTGCCTGCTTCAGACTCATCAAAATGATTGTACATTTGGCAAAGAGCTTCTCGTTCCCCCAGAGAAGGAGACTCCACAACCCCCCGGGCAGCCCCTGCCAGGGGTCTGTCACCCTCACTGGGAAGAAGGTCCTTCTCACATTGATGTGGAACCTCCCTTGTTCCAGCTGACACCCCCTGCCCCTTGTCCTATTGTTCCCACCTGCTGGATGCCATAGGGTGGTTTGGGAGGAGGTTGGCTCTGGTCATCCCAGCCTGGCTGGCAAGCAGCAGCTGGGCTCCTGCCCTTGCTCCTCTGCAGTGATTTTCCAGACAGGAGGCACTTCCCCCCTTCCTCAGCAGCTCCTCCTGCAGACCCCAAGTCTGCAGCAAGTGCAGCAGCAATTCAAACCTGTCAGCTTCTGGGGGAACAAATGGGCCACAACGAGCAGTGTCCTCAAGAAATCACATGAAACAACAGTCTGGGGAGAGGCCACAGGCTTAGACAGAGATGGCTGGGACAGTCTGGTTTGAGAAGCCAGCCCTGCTTCACTTTTTTAATGAGTCCATCAAGGCAGCAGTTTCACAGGCAACTGCTGTGAGCAGATTCAAATCTAATCAGCTGTGCTCATGTTAATTAGATTCATTGTGTGTTTGATGCTCAGCTCTTCCTTGGAGTTTGCTCTCGGAGCATGTGTTCATCATTAACCCAAATTTAGTGTGTAGTTAAGGCCAGGTCTGTGGGCAAGGCTCTGCTCCTGCTTTCCCCTGGGGCTTGGAAGAGACGTGGGGAGCTAGTCCTGCAGGAAACACAGCAGCGTGGTGGTTCCCTCAGCTTGCTGAGAGGTGTGAGTTGGGGCTCCAGACAGACCCCAGTGCTTGGAGAAGAGGAGCTGAGCCAGCACTGGCCCACGGCAACAACCCCATGGGAGATGCAGGTGCCTCTGGGTGGTGGGTGAGGGATGAGCACCAGGGCAGACGCAGTTCTGCCCCTCTGTGTAGCTGCTAGGATTTGCTGAACCCTGTCTCTAGAAAGCTTGTGGCTCTGAGAGTTGCCTCTGGCATGTGGCTCTGCTTGATCCTGCTCTGGGAACACGGGCAGTCAAGCAGAAGCTGGGGTGATCCTCTTGTCCTGTTATTAGTGACTTGAGAGAAAAGACTGACCCCCAGCTCTATCCCCTTTTTCCGTAACACCCCCCCATTAATCCCTTCCATGGCCTCTTCCAGTCAGCCCCAGGGAGAGGTTGTTTTCCTCAGAAGCCTCTGTGCCCATCAAATCTGCTCTCAGATAAGCAAAACCTGCACATTGATCTAATTACCAGTGTCCTGCAAGAGCAAATATTTGGCTAGTGAAATCGAGGCGAGGCAAAGCGAGCTCATTTGAAACGGGACTGAGCAGGCTTTATCAGATTGCACCCTTCCCTAAAGCAGTGTCATCCTCTGAGAGTGTCCTGGCCCCAGCAGGGCACCTCTGCCTGGAAGAGACTGAGCACAAGTAAAGGGGCTCCGGAACGATGGGGGCAGCGTCTGCTCCCCTCATGCCCTGGTCTGGGTTCTGAACCCCAGCGTGAGCCCCACGCATCCCCGAGACGTGTCCTTGGCTGCTCCCAGCCAGCCCCTGCTCTGCAGCCCCGGTCACGGTCCCTTCAGAGTCACAGCAGTTCCTCGGCAAAATTTGAGCCTGAAGTTCTGGTGGACGAAGCCTCCTCCAGTGGCCCCAATGTGGGAGCGGGAGGTGCAGCACAGCCCCCAGTCCCCGCCGCGGCACGGAGGAGGCTGTTCAGCCCTTCGCAGCGCCCTGCGATTAAGGCGGCTACGGAGAGGGCAGCCGCCGCCGGCAGTTTATCTCCGGAACGTCCACGGGGTGCTTCAGGCGATTCGAGCAGGAGAAAGCTCGCTGGGAAGGAAGAGTCAGCCCTCCCTTCCCTCCTGTGATCGTTCGCAGCCCTTTCCCAGAGCCGGAGCGAGGAGGGCAGTGATGGGTGAGCAGAGGTCTGCCTCGTGTCAGGACGACGGCATTTCAGGAACAGTTTGGCTAGAGGGGTGCGGAGCTGGAAGCACCTTGGTGAGAGCTGCTAGGGCTGGTGCAAAGCCAGGCAGGAGGCTCCTGCAGCACAGGGCAGGAGAGGCTGTGCACGAGAGCTCTCCTTCAGCCCCCTGGAGTGCAAAGGGGTCCCTGTCCCCTCAAGCATCCGAGCCTGCCCGCAGGGCAGCTCCTGGGCATCTAACACAGGGCATTGCTCCCTGCCTGTGGTGTTGGAGACCTCCCTGGGTCAGCAGTGATGGCCATGGGTGGCCCACGGCAATGTCCAGCCTGGCAAATTGTGCTGCCTCTAGACCCAGTGATTTGCAGATGTCAGGCAGAGCCCCTCTTTAAACACTGGAATGTCGTGTGGTGCCTGAACCAAGTCTCTTACATAAAGCTGGGAGGCTAGATACAGCTAAGTGGCACAGTCACCCTCACCTGCCAGGCTGACACTGGTCAGCAGGAGAGCCAGGGCTCTGCCAAGGGGCTGGGGTTCAGCTCTCCTGCGATGCAGAGGCGCCGTGGAAGAAGGAGACGGCAAAGAGCGGGGGTGGGTGGTGCCAGGACGTGTGTGGAACAGTTAGCTCCTGTCGGGATGGTGGGTACCACAGAGGTCAGGCAGTTCTGGAAGGATGTGAGCTGCCCTGAGAGCAGCTAGTGTGAGGGAAGTCAAGGAAAGGTGATGCTGTCACAGCTGGATGTTGTTGTGCCTGGGGCTATTCGCAGCATCTCTTCCCTCTCCAGCAGTGGGATTTGGGAGCTTAGCTACTGGTGTGTGATAGTGACAGCTCACCCCAGAGTCTTCAGGCATGGCTGCTTGGCTGCCCAAGAGCCTGGAGAACAGCTAATGAAAACCACATCCTGCCCACAGCTGTGGCACCAAGCACAGCTCACCAGCAGGCCACCTCCAGCAGGAGCAGGGCATCTCCACCTCACAAAGCTCAGAGCCTGCAGCAGTGCTGGCTGGGCACGAGGAAGGTGGGAGTGTGCAAAAAGCCTTTGGCTTTCCTATGCCCAGAGCCTGGCATCCGCCCTGACCTCCTTGCAGCTGCCCAGGGAAAAGCTCATGGTTCATTTAGCACTCTTGGCCTGTGAAGCAGGATTTCCTCCAGCTCCCTTCCCACCCAGCTGGTTCCCTCGCACCTCCTTGGGCTCAGCCTGGTGCTTCCCCGGGGGTCCTGCCCTTGGTACCGTCTCTGGGGCACACAGTGCCCCGGGCAGCTGGTCTCTGCCCTGCAAGAGCTGCTGACTCTACACGATGCTGGTTTGGTTATTTATTTAATTTTAAAAGTAGGGATCCGTGCAGCAGCGATTATCCTAATGGACGTGCCGCCTCCCCCACGGACTGACACACAACATATGGCCCAAGATTGCAGCCCCTGCATGATTCACACAGCCCATCACCACCGCGATTATCCACTCCTCTGCAGATTCACCGCCTCCCGTGCAGCTACAATTCCCAGCTCCCCTCCTCAGCTCCAGCTGCTGTGGTGTGTTCAGGATCAGGTAGAGGCGGCTCAGCTCTGCCCATGTTCTCAGCCACCTCCAGCTTGGCTACTCGAGCAGCACATCCAGCCCACAGGGGGTCCGCCTGCTCCCCTGGCTCGCTCGGGCCAGCCCAGGGTTTCCCTGCCGGCATCACTGCGCTGAGGCTGCAAAGGGTCAGGGATGCGCATCCCGCGGGCGAGGCTGCTGGAGGAATTTGCTAGCCAGAAGGACGTGTCGCCCCTACAACAGGAAATTCCTTCGAGGGAAAGGTGTCCATTGAGATGCAGATTCACCGTCCTCCGCCGAAACCAAACCCGTTTTCCCCGCACAAGCCTCCGGTAACCTCCTGGTGAGAGCACAGCGGGTACCTCCCGCTTCCCAGGAACATCCGTGCTCAGACAGCAGCAGCCCGGCCTCGCTTATCCTTGGGACATCCAGGAAGGAATTAGCACGGTTTAGCTTTTGCTGCTGCTCCCTTGCAGCCAGAAGCTAATTGCCCGCGAATTCCATGGGAATGGAGCTGATACCGAGTTATTTAAGATACGACAGACAAATGGCTCTGTTGAAGGAAACCCACCTCCTGGGCAGCAAGTGGAGCACTCAGCTGTTGGGAAAGGCCAGCTCTGTGGTTCCTGCGCTGCTTTCACTCTGCTCCATGTGCACTGGAACGAGAGGAAAGCCCCAGGAGGGAGAAGTAAGTGATCACTTAACTAAACGCTGCTTCGCGATGCAAATGGGGGCAGAGTGAAGGTCAGGCTCTAGCTGCCATAAAACCTGCCTCGCCCGACTGCTGGAGCTGGAGCTCCCAGCCTGTTGATGGAGACTCCGGCCAGACCTTCACGCTTCTTTTGAAAAAGGTTTTCCAATGGCTAAAGAAAGAAAAGACCTGCAAGGAAGAAGAGAATCACAGAACATCAGGGACCTGGAAAGATCATCCAGTCCGATCCCCCTGACACAGCAGCATCACCCAGACCAAGTCACACAGGAACATGGCCAGGTGGGTTTGAAATGTCTCCAGAGAAGGAGATGCCACACCCCCCCTGGGAAGCCCCTTTCCCCCCAACTGGGAAGAAGGTCCTTCTCACATTCATATGGAACCCCCTCTGTTCCAGCTGACACCCACTGCCCCTTGTCCTATCACTAGATGCCACTGAGCAGAACCTGGCTCCTTCCTCCTGACACCTACTCTTCACATATTTATAGCCATGAATGGGGTCTCCCCTCAGTCTCCTCTGCTGCCAGCTAAGGAGGGATGATGTGCAGAGTGTTCTTGTGTCTTCACCTGACCAAACCATCTGGGTTGCAGAGTGAGGAGCAAGGCCAGCAGCTCTGGTCCTTGATTGACTTGACAGCTTCAGCTGGGGTTTCAGATTAATAAGCCTCAGATGGCAGATCTATCTCATCAGACAGAAGTTCTTGTTATCCCAATTGCTCCTCTGCAGCTCTGTGCCTGGATCATTTGTCTCTTTCTAAAAGGCACTGAAAGGCCATCAGTTGGCTCCAGAGCCATTTGTAGGTGGTACATCCTCCTGGGACTGTGCTGCTGCCTTATGTTCTCCTGCCCACTGCCCTGCCTGGGATGTGCACGGTGCTGGAGCCATCAAATCATGGAGTAACAACGTTATTTAGGCTGGGAAGGACCTTCAAGATCATCACGTTGAACCATTAGCAGCTGTGTGCCCTCAGCCCCCCACGAGCTCCCAGACCTCTGCCCCCCAGGGTGGCTGTTCCTCCATCGTGGGCAGTCTGCTGGCTCGTAATAGCTGCTCTCACAGCTATAAATGATCTTGATGTCCTTTTCTGTTCTTCCCGTGACATTCCCCGGGATGCAGAGGAACGGCTCCCCCATCAGCCAGCTCCTCAGTGCATCCCCTGACACGGGGACTCTGCCCAGAGGGACACTGCTGAGGAACTGCTGTGCCTTCCCTGAGCCCTGCCCACACCTAGCTCAGATGGTTGGCATCTCTCTGAGGGGCAGTACCTGCCTTTCCCTGGCACCCACAGCAGCAGGAGGCATCATGCCAGGGTGGGGAGGGGTCCTGGGGGACAGGCAGGGAGGTGCCTGGCCCTGGTGTTCCCAAGGTGTGCCAGCTCTTGGCACATGAGGGACGTTTCTCAGCCATAGCTGAGCCCACAGCTGCAGGAGCAAGGCTGTGTCCCTGGCGTGGATTCAGCCCCAACCTTGCAGGTCTGGACAGGGGTGCACATCCCACAGAGCCCCCAGGGGCAGGCAGCTGCTGGCAGCCGTGAGGAAACCTCTCTGTGGAAGTGCTGCTCCCCAGAGAACCGCTTCAGCAGCAGCTGGGAGATTCAGAGTGATCTTCCCCCTTCTGTTTGAGGAGACACCAAGCGCAAACGAGCCCGTTGGTCCCACGTTTAGAGGAAAGTGGGATCTGCACCGGTTCCTAGGAGAGTCACCATCCCAAGGCTCCGAGTTTCCAGAAGGACTTTCCCCCTGTGTCACCCTGGGAAAAAATCCACAAGGCCTTGCCTCTGGGTGCTGGGGGTGCCTGCGGTCGCCCTGCTGCAGGATGAGCTCTGCTGCGTGCTCTTCCTCTGGGGACCTAGCCCTGGCCACTGGCCACCC
Organism: Rhinopomastus cyanomelas; assembly: GCA_013400115.1. NCBI lineage: Eukaryota > Metazoa > Chordata > Aves > Bucerotiformes > Rhinopomastidae > Rhinopomastus > Rhinopomastus cyanomelas. The sequence continues at coordinate 422,893 of VXBP01005923.1, read as the reverse complement.
ACCAGAGCATTCAGAACCATCTGGTAATTGGGAGCTAATTGAATCCACTGGCAAATTACCTTCTCCCTGCTTCTGTTTCCACCCTGGGAGGCTGCACTCCTTGGGGCTGAGAGCAGCATCTGAAGAGATGGGTCCTTGTGGCTCTGTTCATTAGGCTGGAGGACTTCCCCAGGGCAATCAAACAAACACCGGCGTTCCTTCGCAGCACAAAGCCCTTCCTGTCTCATTACCACCAATTAGGTTGTCTTGAGCAAGCTCGGCTTCTTCCTTCTGCTAAGCCTGGACCATCTAGCCCATCCTCCACTTAACAAGCCCAGCCACAAGGGGAAAAACACCCCTTGTGTCACTCACACTGCCTCTTGGTGAAGCAGGCTGCCAAGACCAAGGCACCAGAGCTGAGTGTCCTGGACACCCCTCTCACCCCCTATCCCCACAGCGGTGAAGGGATGTGCATGGTCCCCAGATCCCCCCGGGTACACTGGCACCAGCACAGCCTGCAGGAGCCCCTGTCAGCACATGAGGTGGGCTGGCAGGCAGCTCAGCCGGGGCTAATGCCTGACCCTTTAGTAGAGACCACAGCAAAGTCTTACGGGGGCAAACGCTGCAGCTGGTGTGGAGCAGCAGGGCTCGTCTGCAGCGCTGATTTATATGGAGCATCTGCTGCGAGGGTGAGAGAGGAACACATTAAAGCACCATCAATCCCAGTGCTGGAGCAGCTCTGGCAGCCTCTGCTCCCCAGCAGCCAGGGGTAGCCATCCCTGGCAGCCCTGAGAGAAAGAAGGTGCTGTGAGTGGGCTGGAAGGGCTGCCACCCTGAACAGTATCCTCACCCTTGTGGCTACATGCAGTGACAGAGTTGCTGGAGCCCAGCATTGGAAGGGACCCCTGGAGATCACCCAGTCCAGCCCACCTGCTAAAGCAGGATCACCTAGAGCAGATCCCACAGGAACAGTCCAGGGGGGCTTTGAATGTCTGCAGAGCAGGAGGCTTCACGACATCTCCGGGCAGCCTGTTCCAGTACTCTAATGCCCCAAAGCACTGGGGGAACTAGGGTCCCTGACCAAGAGGACGGTGCACAAGCCCTCTGTTGGGGTTCTGAGGACCACACGCAAATTCCCAGCCCAGCATCAGCAACCAGACGTGAGCACCAAAGCAGACTTCAGCTGCAGACCCCTTTGCAGCCTCCATCCCCCCACTCCCTGCTGCAGAGCGAGCCCGCTCTCTCGTAGGCAGGCTGAGCATCACGCAGAGGCGAGCAGACGTGGCTTTGTTGAGAGCCAGCAAGAAAAGGAAAGGCATAATTAAAGTCCTGACTCTGGCTGCCAGCATCCATAATGCAATTAGCCCCCCGGACCCGGGCTGTGAACTTCCTGCGCAGACTGCAGCAGCTGCTGCTGGGCGGTTGGACTAGATGGTCCTTTGAGGCCCTGCCAGCCCCCGATCTCCTGCGATGCTGTGATACTCCAGCTCGTGCTCAGGGGCATTTACTGGCCTTGCTCAAGCACGAGCTCCTCTGAGCTCTCCAGAAGACCTCTCTGCTGTGCTCAGAGCTTGTGGGTGCAGCAAAAACCCACGGGGTTGCCAGAAGAAGGGAGACTCCTGCATCTGAGTGAGTGCAGTGAGCTCGCACGCGCAGACCACCGTCCCCTTTCAATCAGACTTGAACACAGCGGGATCTCTGTGGAGGTTTTCAATTGCCCCAGGTTCAAGTGGAATAGGAAAATTTCATCAAGAACATCCTGGCAGTGCCTGGATCCTGCTGTTTTGGTATCTCTAGCCATGGAGAGGGCAAATCTGTGCCAGCCTGTGAGCCCAGGGAGTCAAGCAGAGGACACTGCAGGGGGAAGACGATGCTAACACTCCCAGTGGGGAGTGTGTCTGTGGGCTGCTGGGGGGTAGGAAAGGCAGAGGGAGGGATGCTGCCCCTGCCAGATGTGGGAACCCCGGGAGATTCTCACGGGGCTTCTGCTGGAAGGCAGAGAACATCACACTCACACAGCCTCCGGGGCTGTTTCTGTGCTCTGCAATGTCAGCACACAAGGGCTGGCAAATAAACAGCAGTTTGAGAGAAACCACAAAGCCTCTTCTATTCTGGAACCCAGAAGAGCTGGCTGTAAGGTCTTGGCTGCTCGCTGTGCCAGGTGCTGCCAGCGATGCCTGCAGAGGGGCACCAGGACTCGCAGGTGTGGGAGGATGACAGAACGACAGGCTTACGTGGTCTGCTGAGTGGCTTTGGCTTGGAGCTGGGTTGTATCTGAACCTGAAGGTTGGCTGCACCAGTCCCTTCTACGGGACAACCCAACACAGCAAAGGTGCCGCTTGGAAAGAACCAGGGGCACAGGGAGGAAGAGGAAACGCTGCAGTGTGAGGGTGAAACTGAGGAGAGCTCCTGTCAGCAGCACACAAAGTGGTGGATGGAGCAGAAGAGCCACAGCAAAGGGCTCAGGGTGTTTTGAAGAGCAGCAGCACAGGCACCGAGCTCAGGAGGAGACTGAGGGGTGACCTCATTAATGTCTGTAAATATGTGAGGGGTGGGTGTCAGGAGGATGGAGCTAGGCTCTGCTCAGTGGCATCTACTGATAGGACAAGGGGCAGTGGGTGTCAGCTGGAACAGAGGAGGTTCCATATGAATGTGAGAAGGAACTTCTTCCCCATGAGGGTGACAGAGCCCTGGAAGGGGCTGCCCAGGGGGGTTGTGGAGTCTCCTTCGTTTCAAACCCACCTGGATGTGTTCCTGTGTGACTTGGTCTGGGTGATGCTGCTGTGGGAGGGGGGTTGGACTGGATGATCTTTTGAGGTCTCTTCCAACCCCTAATGTTCTGTGATCCTGTGAAATCCATGGGGACCCACGCTGGAGGGTGAGAAGTTGTGAGATGCCTCTGCCAAGGGACGAAGCCGCTGGCTGAAAAATTGAATGTTTGCAACCGATTACTTTCAGCGACTGACCGGCTTCACGGGTGGTTGAATAATATTCGTCAGATAAATTATTCATGATTTTTTTCCGCTGATCAGCAAATCAATTAGCCACAAACCTCTCCTCAATTACTCATCCAGCTCCAGCAGGATAAATGGGGAGATTTATGACACAGACAACCAACTAATGTGTGTTTCCAAACAGGGACCCTTAAAAATCCTTAAAGCTGTTTCTGAACTGGCTTAAACGACCCGGCGCTTTGATTCGGTTAAACCCTCTGAGCTCACTCCGTGCGTGCTGCCTGCTCTGGGATGATGTCAAGCTGCCCAGTGTACGAGGGAGCTCAGGCAGCGTGGACCTCCAGGCACAGAGGGGAATAGTCTCAGGAGGCTCAGCGAGGATCATGAGTGATGTGGAAGCAGACATGCTCCATGAGGAGGAAACTGGTAGATGCAGAAGACCTGGTGTGGAGGTGAGTGGGTGAGCAGCCTACTGTGTGCCCAGGGCCAGCTGTGATGGCATCCAGACCTTTCCAGCTGTAAACTCCAGGCACACGGGTCTGCTGGAAAGCTGTGAGTGGACCTCTGCTGTTGTAGTTAATGGCAAAATCACCCTCACACCGACATGAAGGAGCATCGACAACATTGAGCCCTACAAGAGACACAAGCAAGAATCACTGGACGAGCAGACAAACTAATACAGGAGCTGGCTTTGCCTCACTCAGAGGCTGTGTGATCGCTCCGTGTGAGTGGGATGGGTAACCAGGACTGCACAGGGACAACCCTAAGCTGACCTGCTGTGCAAGAAGTCACATCCTAACTGCTCCAGCTCAGAAGTGAGACCTTCCTGCCAGACCTGGCATGGCTGCAGGTTCCTCACACCAGCTCACAGCATTGCTCGTTAGTACGGTTGGAAGTGAGGATGAGGGTCAGCCGGTGGAGATGAAGTGGGTTCAGATGTTGGGGTGCAGCTGCCACATCTGCCAGGCAAAGCTTTCCCTGCAGCCATGCAGGAGCAGGGGCAGGAACAGCAGGGAAAGCATCACTTACAGCTGTGATTGATCTGGTTAGTGGATTAAGCCCATGATCATTTAAACACACTTGCTGCTTTAATCTGCTTTCACTGAGCCGCCTGAGAGGGCCCCCTCCCTGCACAGTCCCACCCGTAACTGCAGAGGGTTCATTTATTCGGGGACACTGGAAAATCAGTACTGGGACGGGGCAAGTGCTAGCCTAGGCCCCCCATGGGGTGCTGCAGGACCTTCGCTATGGGGGACAGGCTGTAGGCTGGGGGGAAAGACTGGGCAACCCCCTCCGCATGTTCCAGCAGATCAGCTGAGTCACCCCCGGGGCAGAGCCAGGGGAAGGGCTTCGGGACAGCGACCCGGGCTTTGAGTCCAGTTGCGGCTCCCCGGGACAGTGGCAGGGAGTCCCGGGATCGAGATCAGCTCTAGGGGCTGGACTCCGGGGGTGTAGGGCTGGTCACAGAGCCCCAAGATGGGGACGGAGGTTGGAGGTGGGGAGACGGAAATGGAGCGGTGGAGGTGAGGTGGTGGAGACGGGAGAATGGAGGTTGCTGGACATGGGTGTCTTATGTCCCAGCGACTAGGACAGGTGGCCGGGACCAGTCACAGTTCCCAGTTGCTCGGGGACGGGATGCCGGAACGCGGGATGCTCTCGGTTGCCAGGTCCAGGGATCCGCGGCCACGCGATGGCGGTGGAGGAAACCCCATCTCCGCGGGTCCCGGGAGTCCGGCTGCTCCCGCATCCTGCGGGCCGTGTGGCGAGCCCCGGAGGGTGCCCCAGCCCCCGGCCACAGCTGCGCGGGGCGGAGGGGCNCGGCCCCGGGGGCGGCGGGGCACCCACCCCGCCCGCCCGGCGCCGCAGCCGGCACCGCACCCGGCACACGGATCTACGGCGCGGACCGCAGCCACCGGAGAGGCCCCCGCAGGTAAGGAACCGGCGGCAGCACCGCGGGTCCCCCGCCGGCCTCGCGGCTCTGAGGATCCCCCTCGTCCCGCCGCCTCTGGGCAAGTTCACCCCTTCGCGGTCCCACCGGGCACCGGCTCAGCGCTCGGGTGCTGCGGGGATGGGGCTGCCCTGGGCTGCGCTGCCCCCTCCAGCCCTCGTCCCCCACTCCGCTCCCCGCTGCCCTCTGCGGACACCCCGAAGCCGGGAGCAGCACGGGCGGGGGTCCCGTCCGGTCGCGGTAGGGAGGGCGGGAGATCTGTGATCGAAGCGCCCCGCAGGAGGAGGATCGGGGAGGGCAGAGCCGGCTGCGGGAGCTGGTGCGGGAGAAGCCTCTGTTGCGTTCGTAGCAAACTTGACTGCGGGGAACCCTTCCCGCAGCCCCGGGGTGAGACCCTCACGGGCCGGGGGTGCCCCCCAAGGCCGTGTAGGGAGCCTCCTGCGTCCTGGAGCTCCCGGTGCGGGTGGCGGTCCCGGGCGCCGGTCCCGGGCGCGGGGATGCTCCCGGCTAGGCCTTGGCTGGAGGATGCGAGAGCCGCCTTTGGTCCCCGTTCTGCCGCTGCCCGCCGCCCCCGCCGGGAGGGTCTCCGTGCGGCCAGAGGGGCTCCGGGCACCGCGCTAGAAATCCTCCCCCTTCGCGGAGCCCCTCAGAAAGCAAGTGGTGAGGGATGGCACAGCCCGGTGGGCAACGGTCAGCCCTCCCCTGACAATGCTGATCGTGTTCTGAGTGGGACCTTCCCCGCTCCTATCCCACGAGCAGCGGCACTACCCGCCTGCAGACCCGACGTGTGTGGGAGGACGTTGGCGCTGCTGGGGGTTCTGCCCCGCTGGCAGCTCTGGATTTTATTCGAGGGGGTTTTTTCTTGTGTCTGGAATATCCCACTTGCATCCTCGTTCCCCCTTTCCCTGCACAGTGGCAGGCTGTCACCGTCTGTTGGGTGGAGAGGCCGTGCGGTTGAGCCGTGACTTCCCGTGGGTGTGGGATGTTGAGCCGCAGACCCACCGGACCTGGTGTGGAAGTTGTGCTCGGCCAGCACATCACCTGATCGGGAGCTCTGGGGCTGGAGCAGAGCCCTCACTTCAGACGTGCCCCCGTCATGCTTCTGGTGGGGCAGCAGAACGGCAGGCACCAGGGTTTAGCCATCCTGTGGTGGTTTATGTCAGGGCTCTGGAGGTCTTTTTAGCTTTGAGCTCTCTTCCCCATGATGCACCAGAACACCCAGTCCTGGCACCATCCCTTCCACATCTTCCAAGCTTGCTGACCACCAGTGGGTTCTGGGCAGCTCCACGACCCCGTGCCAGGCTGCATTCAGGCTGCGGCGTGCCCACCCCACGGCTGCTCACCGTGTGTGACACACTGGTGTGCACTTTGAGCACAGAAGTCTGATCCCCGCACACAAATCCTCCAAAAGTGCCCCCCTCCCGCGCGCTGCTGACATCAGATGAGACAAGCTCAGACCCTGCAGGTGCAGGGCCCTCTTACAGGTTTTGCTGCAACCAGCAGTAGACCCAGCTGAACATGAAATGGGATTTTCTCTGTTTCCCAGCGCGAGGCTTCTGCTGTCAGAATGAAACAGACGCTTGGCTGCCTGTTCGAGCCAGTTTAAGGGAAAACCGCCTCTGGTTGAGATCCTGGCAGTACCGGGACTGCCAGCCCTGCCCTGGTTGCCTCTGTGGCTTCCGAGGGTGCCCGAGTGCCACTGGTCTTTAAATCACTGGACTTGGCAGAGCCAGGGGTACTTCCAGGGGGCTACTCCCCGGCTCCCTTTGAAAACAAGTCCAAACTCCAGCAGGGGCTTTCAGAGCTGTGAGCTGAGGCGGCAAGTGTGGCTTGTGCAGCGTTGCTGTGGAACCTCTCAGTCTGCATCCGAGTCCCTGCCGTGTTCCCGCGTCCCCACGTGGCTCTGGGTGCTCTGCTGCGAGCTGCAGGCGCCCCAGATGTGAAATGCAGATGGGGATCTGGGTGCTGTCTCCGCACAGGTGCAGGCACGCGCCAGCACTCGGCGCAGAGATCCACAGCACGAGTGTTTTCCTCTGCCTGCTTTGCACCTTCAGCAAAGGGATCGATACTTTGCCGCTGATATTTCACCCTGTGGCACCCTAAAGCCCAGCCTGGGCGCCGTGGAGGAGCTCATCATCTTGCTGGTTTTCTGGTAGCTGCTCAGAGGATGGGATGCTGTGGCCCAGTGGCAACGGCAGGAGTGGGGTTCAGGTCCTGCCGCAGGCTGGGGGTCTCCCTCGTTGTGCACTGGAGGGTCCTGGCAGGGCTCTGCTCAACCACAGTTGCCCACCGCCGTCACAGGTTGCCGCTGGTGCTCTGACAAGTAGCTCTGTGTGTAAACTGGGATTTTTTCAAAACTCCTGGGAGGAGCAGCTGGCAGCAGAATAGCTCTGTGGCAAAAATGTGTGTGTGTGTGTGTGAGCTCCACTCTAAACCAGAGAGGGAAAACATCTAGAGTTACGGAACTCATGCAAATGGAGTTGGCTTTCATCTCCTCCTGCAGCATCCTCTGTGGAAGGCATTTGCATCTCCCCAAAGTCAGTTCCTCCCTACCTGTCCCTCAAGCACATCCAGAGCTGTAGGGCAGAGGAAAGCCTTCTTGCAAGGTGAGGAGTGGCTCTCCGGATCCAGAGGGAGGGGAGCTAAAACTGTTTGAGAAGGAAAACTCGTATTTTAAGGTAGCAGCTCAACATGGTTTCAAACCCACCTGGAGATGTTCCTGTGCAGCTTGGTCTAGGTGATGCTGCTGTGGCAGGGAGATTGGACTGGATGGTCCTTCGAGGTCCCTTCCCATCCCTGATGCTCTGTGATTCTGTGTTGTGGAGTCTCCTTCTCTGGAGATGTTTAAAACCCACCTGGACATGGTCCTGTGTGACTTGGTCTAGTGATGCTGCTGTGGCACGGGGATAGGGCTGGATGGTCCTTCCCATCCCTGATGCTCTGTGATGGCAGGGCGTGGTGAACACGGACTGCTGGGTGTCCCACTACTGAGCGCAGGAACAGAGCCCACTCCTGAGCTCCTACTGGGCCACCACAGGCAGGTGGCCCATCTGGGAGTGGGACAGCATGGCTCTGACACTATAGGATGCTACCAGGACTTTCTCCTGCATTGTTGCTCCCTGCAAGTTGGTGCTCAGAGCAGTCCAGCATCACCTCCTTTACATGTGCTGGAGACCCTTGAGACTCCCACCTAAGAGCCACCTGCCCCAGGGTTCCCAGGCACGTGGGGTGGGGAAGCTGCTGGAGCTGGGGGCAGCTCCCAGCTGGACCACTGCCACCTCGGAGGAAGCCTCCAGCGGGCAGACACAAACAAAACAGGATTTCATGAGCACTCCAGCAACAGCCATTAGCTCTGCTAAAGGGATTAACAGCTCGGCAGGACTCGTCAAGTGTTCGGAACACGACTGGAGCATCAAAGGCAGCTCTTACCGACGCACATTTCCACATCAAGTGACTCTGAAAATTCCCATCCAACTTAATTAAAACGTCCAGCAGACTCGTTAAAAGTGTGGAGAAAACCCAACAAGGGCCCTTTTCTCTCAAGTACAAAAGTGTTTTGAAGAGACATTTACAGGAAAGTCTCTTTGTGACAGGATCTCCTCTGTGGAAGCCTCCTGTCCCCAGACCTGGTGCTTGGTTGACCTCAGGCTTTCCAAAAAGAAAATAAGGGGGGGGGTTGGTGAGATTTTTAATGTTTGGGGCGTGTTTGGTTTTGTTGTGGGGTTTTGGGGGGGTTTCTTCTTTCCTGACTAGGGACCACAGGATAAAGATGAAAGTTGGGAAGAGCTTTGTAGGGGAAGTTAGATCAGAGGGTGGGGGAGCCAGAACCAGACCTAGGATAGGAAACTAGCCACTGAGATGCTGGTGAAAGCCCCTTTCATCTTGAAGGCTCCAGAGGGCTGTGCAGCACCTGAGCACCTACGAGAGGTGGAGAGCAATTGATGCCAACCTGCGTGATGAAGTCACTGCCAGTGCTCTTGTGGCCAAGAGGGCCAGTGGCATCCTGGGGTGGATCAGACTGAGAGAGGTTCTTTTCCCCCTCTGGGACCACAGCTGGAGTGTTGTGTCCAGTTCTGGGCCCTCGGTTCAAGAAGGATGTGTTGATGCTGGAGAGAGTCCAGCGTAGGGCAATGAGGATGATGAAGGGAGTGGAGCACCTCCCTTATGAGGAAGGGTGAGGGAGCTGGGTCTCTTGAGCTTGGAGAAGAGAAGACTGAGGGGTGACCTCATTAATGTCTATAAATATGTGAGGGGTGGGTGTCAGGAGGATGGAGCCAGGCTCTGCTCAGTGTCACCTAATGATAGGCAAGGGTCAATGGGTGTTCTCTGGAACACGGGAGGTTCCATATAAATATGAGAAGGACCTTGTCCCAATGAGGGTGACAGAGCCCTGGAAGGGGCTGCCCAAAGGGATTGTGGAGTCTCCTTCTCTGGAGACATTTCAAACCCACCTGGATGTGTTCCTGTGTGACTTGGTCTAGGTGATGCTGCTGTGGCAGGGGGACTGGACTGGATGATCGTTTGCGGTCCCTTCCAATCCCTGATGTTCTGTGATTCTGTGACACAGGGCCCGGAGCTGGCCTGGCCTGGCCTAGAGGTGCCGGTGCTCCTCAGCCCCTTCCCAAGCCCCTTCCCTCGCGCGTGGTCCCTGGCAGCACCGCCATCCGCTTCCCCAGGGCCGTGATTCGCCTCCGTCCCCGTGCCGTGCCCAGGCGTGCAGAGCTGGTGGCACAGGGAAGCATGCGAGCGCAGCCCCTGCTCTCCGTGCACGACTGGGATGTGAAATGCAGGAGCTGGGAGGTGGGTGGTTTTTTACATCAAGGCTTTATAGCACCTTCCTGGCTTTGTGTCTAGACATGGCTATAAATGAGGGAGAGGGCCATTACCTGGGAATAAAATTGCTGGAACTGGCCCTGGAGAGCTCGTCGCTGCATTTCCAAGGAACCGGGAGATTCCCTTTGATTCATGTGACAGTGTTGAAGGCTATAAACTGCCAGCAGTCGGGTCCTGAGTCGGGGGACACGCTCACAGTGTACGTGCCACATGTGGCTAAGACTGAGCATTAACTGTGGTCTCTCGCCCGCCCTTGGCTACTCCTGGGATGTCGCTTGCTTAGGGATCGTGGGCTCCGTTCAGCCGACCCCAGCAGCTGCAGTGGTGTGAAGGAGCAGCCCCGGAATCACTGAGGTGCAGGTGGTGGAACAGCCGTCGTGAGGACGAGAGGCCACGAGCAGAGCCCGGACAGTTCTGGAAAGCTCCAGCCAGGGAGAGCAGGTGGCCTGTGGTGCCTGACCTGAGCTGCACCACTGTGGCTGGGCAATGCCTGGCTCCCCGACACAGAGCCCCCAGGCCCCATCCCAGGGCTGATGTGCAAGATCACGCCCAGTTAATACTGGGCAGCGGGGACCTCATTGGTGTCGGATGCTGGCTTGGTCTGCTCTGATCTCTGCTGCTGCCGTGTCCGGCACAGCGGGGTCTCCCTCTCCGCCTCGGGCTGTGCATCAGCAGAAGTAATAGAGAAGAGAATGGGCTCCCTGGAAAAACCACCACGAAGCAAACCGCTGACGCGCTCTTGACAGCCTCCACTGCAAGAGCACAAGGACTTACTCCTTGAGCTCAGAGGAGCCTACCCACGCTAGGCAGTGACGCGGCAGGAGCACGTCCTCCGAGCCCTCTACTGAAGGGCTGCCTTTAGGGGCTGAAGGGAGACGGCTGAGGATCTCTGGGACCACATCTGACCTGCCTTCCAAGGGAGCAGCAGGCAGGGAGTTGGGTCATCACCTTTGTGTCTGCAGAGGATGCTCCCTGAGCCAGGCTTCCTCCCCAGACTGTGCCCTATGCCCAGGCTTTGCTCTCCCAGGAGTTTTCTTGTGACCCTCTTTCCAGACCAGAGGCACTTTGGCCTCCTGAGGACCTCAGATCTATGAAGAGCTGCTCTCATTTGGCTCCGTGAACAACGCTGTTTGGAACAGAGCAAACACTGGTCTCAGTGAGGCTGCTGATAACGGGCGATAACTTCCCCAATAGGTGCTTAACCTAATATTACCTCCCACGAGATAAGGGTGAGATGCCTTGCAGAGGTGAGGAGCTAGATGCAGAATCTCTCACAGCAAACTACAGCCTTAATTTTACCCCTGGAGCTTTATGAGAGCTGAGGGAGCCCGCAGCAGGGAAACGTGCTGGTGGGTCAGGTCCAGCCCTCAGAGCAGCCAAAGCTGATGCAGCTGAGCACAGGGTGGCAGAGAGGACAGAGCTTCCGTGTGGGTCTGGCTGGAACAGCACCATGGTGCAGCTGTGACAGCTGAGCTTTTGCTGCCGCCAGTCGGGCTCGGACCCCTGTGCTGGGCAGTGCCTGCGCTGCACGTCCGAGCGCAGTGACCGCAGAGCAGACAGGAGGAGGGTGGGTTGTACCTGGCATGAGGACAGGTGTTCGGGAGGCAGTGCAGGAACACTCGTCAGTTGCAGACCTTGGGATCCTCACAGAAGGGAAGGCAGCTGACCCTATACAAGAACTTATCCCGCAGTCACGGGTTTATCTCCGGTGACTCCTGGTCCCTGGCCCTCTTGGCTGGACCAGGTGAGCTTCAGAGGTCTGTGAGAAGACAGCATCCCTCTGCAACGTCTGTTAGAGGCTGCTGTTTGACCTGTAGTTCCAAAGGGATTTTAGAAGGAAGAGGTTTGCCAGGGCTACAAGCACCCAGGGAGGTTGGGAGGGCTCTGCAGCCAGCCCCACACGCCAGACTTCTCCACAGCAAAGCTTCTTTCTCCTGTGGAGCTGAGGCAGAGCCGCCTCCCCACCACGGCAGGCGCGGTGCAGGACCGTGCCAGCTGAGGTAGTCATGTTCCTCTCACTTCATCCTGGCCGTGGATGCTGCAGCCTTGCAGTGTTCAGCTCCATCTGCAAAGGATAGAGCTCGGGCTGGAATGTGGAAGGAGAGAACCGTTGCCTGGCTTCGTCTGCATGCAGGAGACACAAGGCTTCTTGGCACTTTCCTTGAGCATCAGGCAGACTTGAGGTCACCAGTGTTAATGCCCAGCTGGGACATGCCTTGGATGTCTCTGAGACACTGATCAGCTTGACTGAGCCCTCAGTGAAGGCTCCTGGCAGGAGCTGGGCTGACTTTCAGTGCTCCTGGCTCCCAGCCTCTGCTTAATCCAGCAGACCACAGTGCAGCTCGACAAAGCTGGCTGCAGAGCCTGGGGCAGCAGCTGCAGTCCTATTGATCCCTGTGGGGATGATAAACCCAAATGAAGACCCTTGGGAAATCAGCAGAGAAAATCAAAACCCGTCTGCAAAGCTGTGACAGCTCTGCAAACAAACCTGTGGGAGCACCCAGCTGTGCAGAGCATCCACAGACAACCCGCTCTGAACACAGCTTTGATGTCCAGGATGCATAAGGAAATGTACAGGTCCTCCCACGGGTCAATCACACCTTCCCTTGTCCCAGAGGAAGCATCTGGATCCAAGTCCCTGCACCTATGGAAGGGAGAAGTCTGGTTCCTCTGGAGCTAAGCGGTTCTTCCTCAGGTCGTGATGCTGAAGGGAGCAAGCACCTCTCTCCCAACCTGCCAGGAGCCTTCCCTGAGGGCTCAGTCAAGCTGCTCATCAGCAGCATCTTCCCCTGCCCCGTGCAGGCTGTGTGCATCCACTTTGGCTTCCCAATCTACTGGTAGCCCACACCAGTTCATTGCTTCTATGCGTCCTTTCCCTGGTGTCATGGCTTAAACCCAGCAGGCCACGAAGCACCAGGCAGCTGCTCACCCACACCAACACCTCCTAGGGCAGGAGAAGGCACAACAGGAGGCTTAAGGGTCAAGGTGAAGGACAGGGAGGACTCACAAATTTTGGTCACAGAACAAGGCAGATTTGACTTGGATTTAGCAAAGTTGTGCTGTTTCCTCAGCAAAGGCAAAATGAAGCCATCCAGGGAGGAAAAGGCAGCAGACATCAAAGCAGAGCACGCCGAAGGAGAGCAGAGGGCTGGCACCTTTGATGGGAGACTGGGGGGAATTTATAAACCTGGAGCAGAGTAATCAGGGAGCTCGAGTACGGGCCACGTTGTGGGGACTCATTGCTCTTCATTAACCTTCCAGCCACCCGAGTCCAGGTGTCAGCCCGACATCAAACTGCAGCCGATCAAAACCTCCTCTGTTTGCAAAATTGCCGGAAAATTGGGTTTTCAGGCGGCTGAATGTGATTTTATGAGGCACCTGCCTTCCTCCGTATTGTTAAGTCACTCAGGATCAGAAACCTCAAATCAGATAGTTGGGCTTGAAGTCCAGAGCTGAAAAGAGCCCAAGAAATGCCATCACGTTTCTTTGCAGGTGAGGGGTCTGTGCTTCTCCCCACATGGAGTGGGGGCTTCTTTCCCTCGTGTCCCTGAAGACGTGGGGCAGGATCCAAGCACTGCCTGGCCCAAAGAGCGACGCAGGAAACCACCTGGATCATTCTCACAGTGAACAACCCTTGTTTTCCAGCCAGGGATGCTCTCACCTGGCTCAGCACTGCAGGAGAACTAGGGAGAGCATAAGAAGGTGCTGTTGTGCTGAGGACAGCCAGCTCAGGCAGCCCTGGGGTGAGGGATGTCCAGCACAGCCACTTATTCCGTTGGGAGGAATAGTGAGAGCAGGTCTGGAGCGTGCAACAGCCTTTTCCAGAGCAGCCAGGGCTTGTTGTGGCCTGACACAGACACACTTTCCATGCCCTGGGTGATTTTATTTCTGCCTCTACCCTCTGGAATGTAGGAATCACTGGAATGATGGAGATATCAGATGAAAACTGGCTGGGGGATTGGACTAGATGATCTTTTGGGGTCCCTTCCAGTCCCTGATGTTCTGTGATCCTGTGACACTCTGTTTGGTTTTGGGCCATGCAAATACAAGGAGGACATTGAGGGGCTGGAGTGGGTCCAAAGAAGGGCAACAAGGTTGGTGGAGAACAAACCTTGTGAGGAGCAGCTGAGGCAGCTGGCACTGGTTGGTCTGAAGAAGAAGAGGCTGAGGGAAGACCTTCTTGCTGTCTACAACTACATTGAAAGGAGGGCATAGAGAAGTGGGGACTCTTCTCACAAGCAACAAGCGACAGGACGAGGTGAAATGGCCCCAGGTTGCACCAGGGGAATGTTTAGGTTAGACATTAGGAAAAACTCCCTCGTGGAAGGGTCATCAGGCCTTGGAACTGATGGGATGGAGGGGGTTGGTCATCCCTGGTCATCAGGCTGCCCAGGGAGGGGGTTGAATCACCATCCTTGGATGCGTTTAAAAGCTGTGGAGATCTGGAGCTTAGGGACACAAGTTGGTGGTGGGCTTGGTACAGCTGGTTTAATGGTTGGACTGGAGGATCTCAAAGGTCTTTTCCAGCCTGAACGGTTCTGTGAGTCTATGGACGTACTTGGAGTGGACACCCTGTGAGGAGTGCCCACCACAGGAGATGTGGGGGAAGCTGGGGTGAGCATCCTGGCTGCAGGCAGAGCAACAAGGCTCAGCTCAGGCACGGGTGCTGATGCCACCAAGGCACCTCTGACTGAGGGCTTTCAGTTTCACAAAGGCCTCCTACAAACTTCGTAGCCACTACACAGCACAGTATGGCCACACTTTTGCATTCACAGGGCAGATCTGCTCAGATGGAGCTGAGGCCAAACCGTGTGCGGTCATGCGCACAGGTCCCCCTGAAGCTCGCAGGCTGGCTTTGTGCCACTGCTCAGGGTGGCACAAAGATCTTGCAGTGTGGAGGTCCTGTTGCTCTAAAGATGGGGGGGACCCTGTGGTGGTGTCGGCAAGCACCAGTGTCAAATCCCACCGTCGGCATCCGCTGGTCTTCTGCATCTCCTGACCCGGTTTCACAGAACGTGTCTGCGAGCTGGCGCTGAGCAGGATCTCCCTGTCAGCCAGCTGTCAGGTCTAATTGGGTTGCCCAGCAGAATCTCTTGCATGTAAGTAAATCCAAAAGAGTGGGGCCCATCAAAGGGCCAGCACGTGGCACGTTGGTGGTATTTATAGACACGTCTGTGGCGCTCGGCGCGGCAGCAGCTACAGAGGTCGGCTCTCGCAGCTGTAAGGAAACGCCACGGACGTCTGCACGGACCAGAGCAGGGCTCGTGTGCTCTGCTGGAGAGGAAGCCAAGGGTGCCCAGTCGAGCTCCGTGATAGCCGGGTGGGTGGGGAAGGCAGCGCTGAGCCAGTGGGCTGAGGGCTTCTGGAGCTGTGAGTCCACAGCCTTGGTGCCCTGGGTGCTGCGTCCTGCTGTCTCACTGCAAGAGCTGAGAACAAAACCTGACTCCTGTGTCCTTAGTGCCAGGGCTGGCGCAAGGCTCAAACCTTCCTTCTTTGTGATGGAGTTTGTTCACTGCCAGCTGCTCTTGTGACAGCACTGCCCTTTGGATGGAGTAGGGTTACGGTCTTGCTGGTGCTGACCCTGCTCAGCCAGGCTGGTGATCGGGGTTGGTGCAGGGCGCACTCCCCATGGATCCTCCTCTGCTCTCTTGCTTTGGATGTTTCTTTCCTGAGGGATGTATCTGGATGTTTCTTTCCTGAGGGATGTATCTGGATGTTTCTTTCCTGAGGGATGTATCTGGATGTTTCTTTCCTGAGGGATGTATCTGGATGTTTCTTTCCTGAGGGATGTATCTGGATGTTTCTTTCCTGAAGGGTGACACATCTCAGCCTTGACCCCAGAAACACAGGGCTTTCCAGTCAGTTTGTTTCTGGTGGCAAAACCTTTCTATAAACCCCAGTCTTCCTTCTCCTGAGCTGGCTGTGACTTCCCCTTGTTTTGCCTGGAGTTACTTCTCCAAGGACTGGTGGTGCTGCCTAAGAGAGGGCTGCTTCTCAGCAGCCTCCCTGGTGCGTGCACTGCCTTTCCCGTCACCCTCGCTCCTCTGCAGCCGGGATCGAACGGTGCCCGCCTTCCCCTCGTGCGTTGGTGTCTCCTTCCCTTGCTCTGTGTGGGCAGCCTTAGCTCCACGGCTCCTGCTAGTGAGGGATCTCTTCCTCCCACGGAAGAAGCACCATATCCCCACGACAGACATCCGTGGGCTCAAGCAGCCGCCTCTAGCTCTGCACCTGAGCTTTCCATTGGCTCCTACAACTGGAGTCAAGAGCTCTTCTTGCAGAGCAGCTACATAGGGCCTCCTTTTCCCCTCGGACGTACACGCTGACTAAGATCTCTGCAGTGGGAGAAAAGACTGCGAGGTGATGCAGCTTGCTAGGTAGGACTGGATGATCTTTCAAGGTCCCTTCCAACCCCTAATGCTCTGGGAGTCTGTGATGTTTGGGATGAGGCTGCAGTGCAGTGTGGAGAAGCTCTGAAGAGGCAAACACCATCCACAAGTGTAGGGTGTGCAGGTGCTCAGAAGATGCAAGGAAGGGGCTGTGGTGGGGTGCTGCTCTCCTGATGAAGGGTCTGCCAGAGTCACCCCAAAAGGGACAGAGAGGAGCTGCCACTCAGGGAGGGTGCAGCCTTACTTCTCCTCTGGAGAAGCAGAGCAGGTATGGGAGAGGAAACGATCTGCTGCTCTCTGATATTGATAGAAAATGGTGCTTCCTGACAGCATTACCCACCTGATGTCTGGATCCATTGACGCTCCCTTGAAATATAAATCAGGGGGAAGTGTTCAAAGGCCCTGGTGCAGGGAGGAGTTCTCCCTCCCACTGCCCTTTCCTGCACTAGGAGAGCCCTGGCACCCCATGGTGGGGTGGGTGTGGATGGCAGCTCCCCCATAGCGCTGCTGTGTGCAGGGGTTTGGCTGAACCCACTGCTTCTGGCTCAGCCCAGGCAGCTCTGGAAGGGAAAACTGATTATGGTTTAAACGTGTCAGAATCAGACAAATCCATCATGTCCTTCACTAATCTGCTGCTGTGATTAATTGCCGTCACCACTATCAGCCCATCACAAAGAGGCACCTTATTTCCAACCGGAATTAGTCCCTGGGCACAGCTGAGCTGGTGATGCTGCTCTGGCAGGGGGGTTGGACCAGATGATCTTTTGGTCCCTTCCGATCCCTAATGACTCTGTGATTCAACACTGCCTGGAGGAGGGTGCAGGGGCTGAGTGGCAGCACAGGCTGCAGCCACGGACACCTGCTGCCACATGTGGATGAGCAGCAGGTACAGGAGTCCCCAGGATGGGCACCCCAAGAGTGGCCCTACAAGGGGGTTGGCATCACAGCCAAAGGCCCTGGTGATGTTGCAGGCATCTGGGTGTCTGCAGAGAGGGGACAGGGGATGGCACCCTGCCCCAGCCCCTTGTTGGAGCATCCTCAGGATCAGCTCCCAGAGCAGTGCAGCACATCCTGATCTCCTTCCCATGCGTGGGGATCTTCCAGGAAACGTGCCAGGAGAGTCTTGCTCTGGCTTCAAACTAAATCGTGCAGTAAATGAAGCCTGATCCGCATGAAATTTCCCATGCGTGTCCGTTGGGGGATGAACGTGGGAACAAGCCTGCTCCACATTCTCCTGTCTTTTGTCTTTAATTTGAAAAGTTAGAACCTTCTGTAATTGCCTCTGTGCTCGTGGAGAATCGGGTAAGAGCAGGGAACCCTCCAGTGCCTCATCGACTGCCTTACAAATGTTCCAGCTGCCAGCAAACTTCTCTGGATGACATTATAAAGATATTTAGGTTCAAGTCTGCTCTGGGGTGATAACGTTATGGGGGGGTTTTGTGTCTTTTGGATGTAATATGGGATGGATCATTACCTTTTTCTCACACTTAATTGCTTTTCTCATCCAGAAATAGTCAGTGTTCAATGATAGTGAAGTGCTTCTGCTAAGGAGGCCAAACGCCATCGAGAGCATCTCCCCGCGGTGTGATGGCAACATCACCTTGGCACCGGGCTGCTCTGTGCCATCCTGCCTCTGGACAGAGCCCGGAAGCTCCAGAGAAGGAGACTCCACAGCCCCCATGGGCAGCCGGTTCCAGTGCTCTGTCACCCTCACTGGGAAGAAGGTCCTTCTCACATTCATATGGCACCTCCTGTGTTCCAGCTGACACCCACTGCCCCTTGTCCTATCACTAGATGCCACTGAGCAGAGCCTGGCTCCATCCTCCTGACACCCACCCTTCACGTATTTACAGACATTAATGAGGTCACCCCTCAGTCTCCTCTTCTCCAAGCTTAAGAGACCCAGCTCCCTCAACCTCTCCTCATCAGTGAGGTGCTCCACTTCCTTCATCATCCTCCTTGCTGTACTCTGGACTCCCTGCAGCAGCTCCACATCCCATCTTGAACTGACAGGTCATTTCATGGCACCAGGATACAGTTGGCCTCTCACATCTCCATCTTACTTTGAGCTTCTCAGCCACCAACACCCCCAAAGTACAGAGAGTATTTTGATGTCCAGAGGCTTAGGTCAGGGCTCAAAGTGATGAGCAGCTTGCTCCAGCCCACGGACCATCAGCCAGACTGCCCTGAGCAGACGAATCTAACGGTGTGTTGGGCAGCTGGGTTGCTTGCAGGACTGGGACCTCTTTGCCAGCTCTGCCCCTCAGAGGCAGGAACTCAGACCCAGGTCCAGATGTTTGCTCACAGTGTTGCCTACAGCTTTCTAAGAACACATGTCTTCTGTCAGCCTTCTTAAGAGCCCTTGCACCACAAACCCTCGATAGATGCTGCAAGCCCGCTGCGGACATCACTAGCCAGCTGGTGGCTGTAAGCAAGGCACTGACCTGTTTGGCCCCGCGACAATTGATTAACTATTCATTAAAATATCTAGAAATCATTTATGAACCTTTCATAAAGAATTCATAAGTGAGCAGGGGCAGATCTGTCCGCTGCTGCTCACGGGCTCCGGCAGCACCGCGTCCCCGGGAAACGCGCCCAGCGTCACTTGGGAGCTGCATCTCCCCATCCGCCTTCCCCGCGGGCACGGGGGTGGGAGATGAGCTCCTGAGGGACGTGGGTCGTTCTCTCAGAGATCCGAAATGACCCAGAAGGGAGAAGCTTCTGCTGATTTGCAGAGTCAGGTAGTTTAGCTGAGTGGGGGCTGGCGAGCGTCCAGCAGCAGCTCTTCAGCTAAACTTGGAGGGGAGGATGGGCAGGCTGGTGCATTGCTCTGCTTCTAGCGGGACAGGATTAAATCACCCGGCCCTTTTCCCTTCCCATTAGTGTGCAGGGCCAGAGGGAGCCAAGGGCTGCAGCTGCCAGCAAAACCCTGCGGGCAGCTGGGTGCTCCCAGGCAGTGAGATGACTCCTGGTTAAACTGAGGCAGGTCTGTGAAGATCATGTATGGACATAGGATCATGGAATCATCAGGGACTGGAAGGGACCTCGCAGGACATGACCCAGGTATTGATCATGTATGGACACAGGATCATGGAATCATCAGGGACTGGAAGGGACCTCGCAGGACATGACCCAGGTATTGATCATGTATGGACACAGGATCATGGAATCATCAGGGACTGGAAGGGACCTTGAAAAGATCATCAAGTCCAATCCCCTGCCAGAGCAGGATCCCCTAGACCAGTCACACAGGAACTTACCCACGTTGGTTCCCTATGGAAAATGTGGAGCTGAGCTGTGTGGATCAAACAGTCGGGGGGATGACTCCTCCTCGCTCAGCAGAGAAGGGGATCCCAGAGCTCTGCATGGTCTCAAAGGGTCACCTGTTTCGGAAGGGGCGTATTCGTGCCCCGTGTAGTTCACCCAGTGGAAGGCTGTGTGTGGCTATTGGGTTGTAAACTAGACTCACTCAGATTTTGCTCTGGGTGTATCCCAATCGGTTCAAACCTGACCTGAGGTCACAGCAGCACAAGCCTGAGCCTAGCTGAGCAGCCCCAGTCCTGCCACTGCTCAGGCCAGGCTGCAGCACTGAGCTCGCAGACGCATCGTGCAGAAGGGCTCTGAGGAACAAAAAGCTGCCTCCTGACTTGAGCTGCTTTGGAGGGACGGAACATTCAGTGGGAAGGATGATTCTGTGATTCTATGAAAGGGCTACGGGACTCCTAGGGTTGGAAGAAGCCCCCTAAAACGGAGCTGAAGGAAAACACTGGGGGAAGCAGCCCAAAGAGCATCTAACAGGAGTCCTTGCTGGCCAAGAGCTCCTCTGAGCGATGTCCCCTGAGTGGGGCAGTGCTCGTCAAGGGGAGCAGCGGAGCAGGACAGAGCTAATGGCACCAGTGGCTGTTCCCAGGGAAGGCAGCACAAGGACTGCAGTGTCAGCCAAGAGCATCCCAGGACCCAGTCCTTCCTTCAGCAGCAGGCAGCAGCTGAGAAAGCACAGAGCTGGGCCAAGCGATGAGCGGCTCCAGACGTGGTCTCCCTAGGAGGGAATCAGAGTCTGTAGGACATGGCACAAGGTGAAAAGAGGGTCCCACCAGCCCCATGACCTACAGCAGTGGGACTGCTGCTCAGCTGGGGGGACTGAGCAGCTCCATCCCAGAAGCACAGCTCTGCTTCACGGAGCAGCCAAGCCCCAGCCGTGGTGGGGAAGGCGCTGTGACCGCTCCCCAGGTCAGAACCCCAGGACAGGGGCAGACACAGCCCAGGACTGGCTGCTTGCAGCAGGGCTTGGTTTTTGCACTCACTTGGCTGCCTCAATTCTGAAACAGCAGGGATCACACTGAAATCAGCCCCCAGGGTGTGAGAGAGATGGATCCCTACCTAGAGAGAGCAAGAAACCGCTGCTACTTCTGCAGCTGCCCTGGCTTTTCTATCTGAAAGACATTCCCCAGCTGCACAGACCCAGATCCTTAGTGCCTCTTGTTTTCAGGGTGGAGATGCCTGCAGCTAGCTCTGCGATGAGCTCTGCCTGCCTGGTGCCTGCTGCCCTGCTCCCTTGCCCCCTGCCTGGAAGCCAGCTCCACTGAGGTGAGGACCAGGGGGTGCAGGAACTGCCCCCCTCAACTGCACATCCCAGTTACACAGGAACACATCCAGGTGGGTTTGAAATGTCTCCAGAGAAGGAGACTCCACAACCCCCCTGGGCAGCCTGTGCCAGGGCTCGAGGGCCCCACGATACTGCAGCCATCAAGTCCCCCCCTTTCCTAACAGGTTTTAGCGGCTGCCCGCTGCGTACGGGAGGAACACCTGTTGCTCTGCAGAAAGCAGTTTGTCCTTTAGCTCTCACGGCTGAAAATTCAGTGAGAAATACCTGCCAGGAGGACATTTCACACGCCCTCTCCAGAAAAGTGAGAAATAGCTGGGCCAGTCCACACTTCATTACCACTGGCACAGGGATGAGCCTGCCTCTGGCTGTGGGAGGCGGCTCTGTGGCTGTGAGGGGATAGAGAGAGGTTTTATTGCTCCAGCAGCACTTGGGAAGGAAGTTTGAATCCTCTTCATGGAATCACAGAACACCAGGGATTGGAAGGGACCTTGAAAGTTCATCTAGTCTGGTCCCCTGCCAGAGCAGCTTCATCTAGACCACGTCAGGCTGGAACACGTCCAGGTGGGTTTGAAATGTCTCCAGAGAAGGAGACTCCACAACCCCCATGGGCAGCCCCTTCCAGTGCTCCATCACCCTCACTGGGAAGAAGGTCCACTGGTGTGGAACCTCCTCTGTTCCAGCTCACACCGACTGCCCCTGGTCCTATCACTCCTCAAAAACCCAAACAATTTGCTGCCTCAAAGTGGATCTAAACTTGGGGGCAGAGGAGAGGAGGAGGAGGAGGGTAAGACCATCCCAGAGAAGAAGGACATCTTCCCAGGGTTGAGCAGAGCATCCCAGCCTGACTTCTAACTGCCCTTCACAGTTTTCCATTCCGCTCAAAACCCTGAGTGGAAATGATGAGGCAGCAGTCAAACAGAAGTAATTGAGACTGGGTCTGTAGCCTGGTCACTAGACCAAAACTAACTCTGACAGGATCCTGGCCCTGAGGAGCAGGAGGAGGAGGAGGAGGAGGAGAGCTGCTGGCCTTGCCCTGCATCCCACCCCAGTTCCCCTGCCTCCGTGCTCCCCCAACACCCTGCTCCATTGCCCTGGGGGCTGCCCCTCTCACACCGCGGTCCTGGGGGTGATCACTCCTTCTCTGGAGATGTTTAACACCTGCCTGGATGTGTTCCTGTGTGACTTGGTCTAGGGGGTCCTGCTGTGTCAGGGGGTTGGACTGGATGATCTTTCGAGGTCCCTCCCAATCCCTAATGTTTCCATGATTCTATGATTCTTGCGTCAGGCTTCTGGGACTCTGCTGCTGGAGTCTGGGGCTGAGGAGGTGAGGAGAGACTGTAGGTGGCTGTCTCCTCCATCCCTCCTGCAGTAGCAGGGATGGGCATGTGGGAGGGGATGAGCAGCGAGTCCTAGTCCTTGGCCAGGGGTCAACAGGAGTCCTGTAGCTCTGCTGGCCAGGAGGCTGGTCTGGAGGAGACGGGACACAGCCTCTGCCCTCCACTGCAGAGCAGGGAGTCTGTCCTGTGGTTTTGGTCGCACCGGCGACAGAGTCAGCCCAGGGACGTTCAACGCCAGCGCAGATGCTGGTGGCACAGGCCACGAGGACTCAGCCAGTCACTCCGTGGCCAAAACGCATTCATCGGGCACCCTCCATCCCTCCCTCCCTCTGCAGATACCCGAGCAGCAAGAGCCTGCTTTGGAGGGTGGAAGTCAGGTTTGGAATTTTAATGACATCCTGTATCCCACAGCCTTTCATTTGGGGAGAAGCTGCTCTAAATGACCCATTTTTCTTAGTATAATGATAATCATTACCGAGAGGGAAATGAGCTCCAAAGCCAGGGACAAGCGGGCACAGAGGAGACGGGGCCGCTGCTTGTGCCTGGCAAAGCCCCACGTGGGGAAAGGAACCTTTTGTTCTTAGAAGGAAGGTAAAGATGTCCTTAAACGGGCATGTAAATTCGAAGCAAGCGAGCCACCATGGCTTGGAACAGGGAGGGAGAGAGCGAGCAGCCATAAATATTTTATCTCCTTGGCAATGAGCTCCAGCGCCGCGTTGTCACGTTCCCCTGGGGGAGAGGACGCCTGCTCGGGCTGCTGGACGGGGAAGCCACAGCATCTCCTCGTTCCCATGCGGTCCTCGTGTCAGCGAGGAGCCCACCAGCATCCCAGCCACCGAGGGTGGGGCTCCTGCTCTTGACTGCTTGTCCTGCCCAGGGTCAGTGTGGCACGGGGCTCCTTCCGGATCCTCAGCAAGGATCCAGTGCTCAGAGCACTTGTTCCCCCACAAGTTCCTTTTCACATTCATATGGGATCTCAGTGTCCTTCTGGAACTGAGGGGCCCAGAGCTGGACACAACACTCCAGCTGTGGTCTCAGCACCCCTCTCGCTCTGCTGACCACCCCCGTTCCGATCCACCCCAGGGTGCTGTTTGCCCTCTTGGCCACGCGAGGGCGACTCTGCTGGCTCCTCCTGCCGTCCACCAGGACCCGCAGGTCCCTTTCTCCTGCGCTGCTCTCCAGCAGGTCAGTCCCCAGCCTCTACTGGTTCCAGTAATCGACATTGGACCAGCCTTGCCAAAAGGAATTCACCGAGCACTTGGCTAGGCAGATGTTCCTTCACTTGGCGCGGCGCTCGCCAGTTTGCTCTTGCTTGCTGGTCCTGCATCGCTGGGGTTTGAGCTGAGCTTTGCTGCGCTTGAGCTCAGTGAAGACGCACGATGCTCGTGATGAGGCTTTCGCTGGGATACACCCCTGCCAGCTCACAAGTCGCTTGTCTAGGGAGCAGAAATAACTGAGATGCCTTCACATCTCGTGATGAACCAGCCTGGCTGCAAACACAAGCGGCTGCGTGGCTCCGTGCCTGTTGGGGGAACCCGAGGCAGATGGCTGCCTCAGACCCCGGGCGAGCAGCAGTGTGCTGGGTGTCACCGGAGAATGAGGTCAGGGAAGGTCTCCTCTGAGGAGGATGGGGGAGTAAACCCCGTGGGAGCCAGGCAGACACTGAGCATCAGCATCTCAGGGTGCTTTGGGATTGGACTAGATGGTCTTTCCAGGTCCCTTCCAATCCCTAACGTGCAGCCCGGATGAAGAGGGCAGCTTTGCCAGGCTCGGCAGGAGCCAGCGGGCACACTCAGCTTCTATCACCATCGCTGGGCTCTGCTCCCCCATTCCGCCAGAGCGGCCAGCAGCTGTTAGAGTTAATTAAGAGCAGAGTAATCACTCTGAATCAGGGGCCAGGCTGACGGCGGCAGCAGCAGCAGACTGCCCAGCTCTTGCTCTGTGCTGCCCAGCTCACC
>VXBP01005923.1:277523-397770 GCA_013400115.1 Rhinopomastus cyanomelas | reverse complement strand
CCACCCACCCACCCAGTGCTCAGGGCACAGAGGAAGTAACGGGGGCACAGCCATTCCTCTCCAGCACCTGCCCCGCTGCAATGTGCCACCACAGCCTGGCAGCAGGGGCAAGCCTGAGGCAGCTGCCAGGAGGGCTGAGGTGCCTCTGAGCCCTCACTGCACCACGGAGCTTCCTCAGAGAGCTCCCTGCCAAGAGCCACGGAGTGCAGAAAGTCCCTGCCACCTTCAGCATCACGTAGCAGGGATCTCCAGGACCGCAGCCTTGGACAGTCAGACGCCTCTGTCCTCCCAGCCCTTCGCTGCTGAACTTGCCTTGCTTCAGATGGATCAGCCACTTGCTGCCTGTGACCATTCCTTGCACGGCGTGGGTGATGGAGAAGGCCAGAGGCTGGGCCCCTCAGCTACAGCCTGTGCTTTGCTGTATTGTCTGGCCTCAGGCTACCAAAACAGTGGCCTCACTGCCCGGGTCTCCAGAAGAAGAACCCCTCATCTCTTCACCCAGACTCAGCACTGGCTCTGCAGTTTCCTCTCCCCTAATAGCAACAAGATGAAGTTATCTGAGGACCTGGCAGTGACTCACACACGGAAAGGACAGCCCCAGGCTGCCAAAATTGGATCCCAGTTCTGCCTGTCTTGACCCTAGTGCTCGTGCTGGTGCCCGTCTGCAGCACAAAGGTCTGGGCTGTGGACACGGGTGGACACAGGTGACTGCCTGGGTTGGGTCAAGGCAGGTGCCAGGAGGTCACAGCTCTGTGATGCCCTGTTTTAATTAGATGGTCTGTGTAGGGTCAACCCTGCAGTGCCTGAGGGAGGGAGGGAGGGAGGCTCCAGTGCACCCAGTGCATCCAGTGCCTGATGTGCTTAGCCCCCAGCACAAGGATGGCTCAGCTCCTACAGGCAGAGGACTGCGACTGGTCTTGTTCAGGCAACTGGGAGAAGCAGTTAAAACGTCTTGAAAAACTGGAGGAAGAGTCTAGGAAACAGTAGGAAAAGGTGTGGAGATGGGTCAAGTGCCCTTGGCAGAGTCATCACCACTGGGAGGGCCAGTACGGGGCACTGGGGCAGGAGTGGGGCTTGTGAGGACTGGGATGTAGGGAATCACAGAATCATCAGGGAAGATCATCCAGTCCAGTCCCTCTGCCACAGCAGGATCACCCAGACCAAGTCGCACGGGAACGTGTCCAGGTGGGAAGATGCTAATGGACCCTGGCAGGAGAGGAGCAGGGTCCCTACAGGTGACACAGACCCAGAAGGATCGTCAAGGCAGCTGATGGAGGAAAAGCCCCTGGATCAGTGGGGAAAGCTCTGCTGGAGGCTGAGCAGAGGGCACGAGGACCAGGAGGCTCAGGACCCCTCCCTGAGCAGGACCTGCATTCGCAAGCACTGAGCTCCGTGTGCCTCTACCCCAGTGGAGTAGCCAGATGTTTGCCAAACAGAGCTTGTTCCCAGCTCTGAAAACAACAGCCTGGGGGGCATTTTGACTCTTTTAAACCTGGGGTTTGGTCCAGATCAGAATGAAGTCTTGAGAATCCACCCAGCTTGGAAGCACCAGGTGGTTCCTGCACAGAAGCAGCCGTTCTGCTGGGGAGAAGGCGGATCCATCCCGGAGCTGCCCAGGAACCACCACCCCAGTGTCAGACCTCGGTGTCGTTGCTGAACGTCTCACGTACAAGTCAGAACGACATCATCTGCCTCCTCTAGACTCTCTATTCAAACACCCAAACGATCTGAAAGCCTTTTATTTCCTTTGACACGTCTGCCAAATGTCATCAAACTCAGAGTGTGTGTGAATGGGGAGATGTTCCCAGCAGCTCCAGCTGCCTGCGTCGCTGACGCCTGCGTCGTCAGCCCTGGCTTGGCCCCAAATGGCCACAGGGTCCAGGGCTGGGGCCAGAAAAGGCCATCCATCCCACGCAGAGCTGTGCTTTGGGCAAGCAGCAGTTCCTCACCCCATCACAAGAATTATGTGAGTAAGAGGTTCCACAGCACCCCTGGGCAGCCTGTTCCAGTGCCCGTCACCCTCACTGGGAAGAAGGTCCTTCTGGTATCTGTATGGAACCTCCTCTAGATCTATATGGAACCAGCTGACACCCACTGCCCCTTGTCCTATCACTAGATGACACTGAGCAGAGCCTGGCTCCATCCTCCTGACACCCACCCCTCACATATTTATAGATATTAATGAGGTCACCCCTCAGTCTCCTCTTCTCCAAGCTTAAGACACCCAGCACCCTCAGCCTTTCCTCATCAGGGAGCTGTTCTACTCCATCATCCTTGTTGCTCTGCACTAGACACCCTCCAGCAGCTCCGTGTCCTTCTTGAGCTGAGAGGCCCAGAACTGGACACAACTCTGCAGATGTGGTCTCACTCTGGAGAGGTTTAAAACCCTCCTGGATGTGTTCCTGTGCGACTTGGTCTAGGTGATGCTGCCATGGCAGGGGGTTGGACTAGATGATCTTTCGAGGTCCCTTCCAACCCCTGATGTTCTGTGATGCTTTGAAGTGGGTGGATTTATTTTCTTCCTACTCGGTCAACAGGTCTGATGCCTCCCACTTGGGTTTCTTTAGGAGAGGGGGGTGAAACAGGCCCTGAAGGAAGCCAAGAAGATTTGCAGCATGAGATGCTCTCCCTAGTACCTGCAGGAGCTGATTTTGTGTGAGAGCCCTGAAGTGATTTTTGGTTTGTGTGAGCTCTGGGACCAGTTTGCAGCTTTCCCCCCGTTTCTCAACAAGCCCACACAGTAAATTATCTATAGTCATTAGCCAGTGGGCTGTTTCCTCCTCCAGACACAATTACTGGGCAGGGTCTGGAAAAATATTTCTCAGGCTCATTTCCTTCACAGGATGTTCCTATGTGACTTGGTCTAGGTAATGCTGCTCCGGCAGGGGGATTGGACTGGATGATCTTTCAAAGTCCCTTCCAATCCCTAAGGTTCTGTGATGCACTTGAGATCCCTTTGCTGCCCAGAAAGCACCATCCCCATTGCCCAGGGCAGGAGCATCCCCATTCCTGGAGCACAGCCGTGTGACTACAAGAGGTGCCATTGCCCAGGCAGCTCTACCCATCTCTCCACCTCATCCTGCCCCAGACTAGAGACTGTGAGGCAGCACAGAGCATGGTGGGAGAAAGGATCTGTGGAGCAGCAGCTCTTCAGAGGGCTGAAGGACTACATGCAGGGGAGCTTTGGGTTTGCGTTCAGGGAAGCTGGAATAAATCGAAGCCCAGAAATGTCACGGCAGTAAATGAAGGTGTTTATCAAACCCCTCCCGAGGTGCCAGGGGAGGCAAAATCCACCATCCGAGTGTATTTTTTGCTGAAAAGAGTTTGCTCAGTGCTGGTGGAGAAGGACTTGATTGCTGCTGTCATCACAGGATCACAGAGCATCAGGGATTGGAAGGGACCTCGAAAGATCATCCAGTCCAACCCCTGACACAGCAGGATCCCCTAGATCCAGCGGCACAGGAGCACATCCAGGTGGGTTTGAAGCATCTCCAGAGAAGGAGACTCCACAACCCCCCTGGGCAACCTGTTCCAGTGCTCCATCACCCTCACTGGGAAGAAGTTCCTTCTCATATTGATGTGGAACCTCCTCTGTTCCAGCTCACACCCACTGCCCCTCATCCTATCACTAGATGACACTGAGCAGAGCCTGGCTCCATCCTCCTGACACCCACCCTTCACACATTTATAGACATTAGTGAGGTCACCCCTCAGTCTCCTCTTCTCCAAGCCAAAGACACCCAGCTCCCTCAGCCTCTCCTCATCATGAAGGTGTTCAGCTTCCTTCATCATCCTCACTGCCCTGCGCTGGACTCCCTCCAGCAGCTCCACATCCCTCTTGAACTGAGGGGCCCACAACTGGACACAACACTCCAGATGTGGTCTCACCAGTGCAGAGTAGAGGGGGAGAAGAACCTCTCTCCATCTGCTAACCACCCCTGTTCTGATCCACCCCAGGATGCTGTTGGCCCTAAGAGGGTGACACTGCTGGCTCCCAGCCATCCCACTGGCCACCAGGACCCCCAGGTCCCTCTCTCCTCCACTGCTCATGTCCTCGCTTGGCACATCCTTTGGAAACCAGCTACACATCCTTGCTGTCCACCTACTCAGGGACACATGGGGCTGGCTCTGACTCATCTGGCTTCCCACTTTCTCTTCTTTGTTCTTCTCTCCCTGAAGCAGGAGAGCCCCCAGCTTTGGCTGAAATGAGGCTCCTCAGCCAGCAGCAGCTGCGATGCCCTTCCCCACACCGAGTGCAGCAGGTTTTAACAGCTCACAGGTCCTTCAGCTTGGCTCCTTCCTTTGGCCCCCTGTCCTGGCCACTGAGAGCCCAGGTGTGATGTCTCCTCCTTACATCAGCCAAGGCAAGAGCAGAAGCAGCTGCCACCAAGTCGCTCAACAGGTTCTGGGGCTCTCAAGCCTTGGTCCCGCTCTGCAGGTGGCCCAGAGCTCCTGGCCCCAAGTCCTGGCTCCTAGGGACGAGCAGCCAAGCATGGTGTGAGTGCAGAGCACAGCCTGGCAGCGGGGCAGCACTTTGAGCCTGGGTCTAGGCTCAGCCTAACCCCCGTGGGCAGTGATCACAGACCCAGCAGCCTGGCTGCATCACTCTGGAGACGTTCTCTCCAGAGCTGCTGCTTCCAGCCACTGGTCCAGGAGCTGCTGAAGTGGTCTGAGGTGGGGAGGGGTCTCTTCTCACAAGTGAGGAAACAACCTCTAGTTGCTCCAGGAGAGGTTTAGGTTGGACATTAGGAAGAACTTCCTCATGGAAAGGGTCATCAGGCCTTGGAACAGGCTGCCCAGGGAGAAGGTTGCCATCTCTGGTTGTGTTTAGAAGTCGTGGAGATCTGGAGCTTAGGGACGTGGGGTGGTGGTGGGCTTGGTAGAGCTGGATTAATGGTTGGACTGGAGGATCTTAAACATCTTTTGCAATCTGCACAGCTCTATGATTCCTCTACAGGGGCACCCTGAGGCTTGATTTTGCCGAGGGGTCTTGGAAGGAGGATGCCTGTGTGAGGGCAGCAGCTGTGCTGCTGGTGTGTGGAGGGACCCTAACACTGCCTCTCTGCTGCCTTTTCCAGGGATGGAGGGATGCACGTGTGGCCGGGAGCAGCGGGAGCGCAGCACAGCCCTGTCGGGGGCAGGCCTTGGAGGTGGCTCCCCGTGAGGACATGGCAGGACTGCCCCGGACCTGAGAGGAGCGTGAGGTCTCGCTGGGAAGAGGAGAGCTCCCTTTCCTGCCCCGACAGCCAGGTCTGCCCAGCCGCCTGCTGCATTCCAGGGGCCTGTACCGGGATCTGGGGCTCGGAGCCTGGAGGTGCATCAGTCTGACAGTGATGGGAGACCAGCCACAGAGGAGGGACAGCCCTCCAGGAGACCCTGCACGCCTGTGAACCCTGGCTGCTGGTGGAGGGGGGTGCCTGGGGCTGGGGCAGAGCCACAGTCCTAGAAGGGCACAGCCGGTGAGCGGCGAAGAGCTGGGAACAGATTCTGCAGGGGCAGCCCAGAGCTCTGGGAGGGAGCTGCTGCTCCTCCTCCAGGAACCTCCTCCTGGGGCTGGGGGACAGAGCAGCCCTTGGTCCCCGCACCCACGGCAGATGTCACCCCGTGCCCCGCCAGCACTGCTCCCCTAGCGCCGGCGGGGAGGGAGGGACACGCGTCTCACGATGGTGCTGCCGCCGCCCGACAAGCGCCACGTCTGCCTGACCACCATTGTCATCATGACCAGCATGGCCTTCATGGACGCCTACCTGGTGGAGCAGAACCAGGGTCCTCGCAAGATCGGCGTCTGCATCATTGTGCTGGTGGGGGACATCTGCTTCCTCATCGTGCTGCGCTACGTGGCCGTGTGGGTGGGCGCGGAGGTGAAGACGGCCAAGCGAGGCTACGCCATGATCCTCTGGTTCCTCTACATCTTTGTGCTGGAGATCAAGCTGTACTTCATCTTCCAGAACTACAAAGCGGACAAGAAGAACCTGGAGACGGTGGCCAGGAAGGCTCTGACCCTGCTTCTCTCCATCTGCGTGCCAGGGCTCTACCTGGTGCTGGTGGCCTTGGACAGCATGGAGTACATACGGACCTTTCGGAAGAAAGAGGACTTGCGAGGTCGCCTCTTCTGGGTGGCCCTTGACCTGCTGGACATCCTGGACATCCAGGCCAACCTGTGGGAGCCGCACAGGACCGGCCTGCCCATCTGGGCGGAGGGGCTCATGTTCTTCTACTGCTACATACTCCTCCTGATCCTGCCTTGCGTGTCCCTCAGCGAGATCAGCATGCAAGGGGAGCACATCGCCCCGCAAAAAATGATGCTCTACCCTGTCCTCAGCCTGGTCACCATCAACATCGTCACCATCTTCATCCGGGCCATCAACATGATCTTGTTCCAGGACAGCAGGGTCTCCACCATCTTCATCGGCAAGAACATCATCGCGATCGCCACCAAGGCGTGCACCTTCCTGGAGTACAAGCGGCAGGTGAAGGAGTTCCCCCAGAACGCCATCGCCCTGGAGCTCCAGCAGAACTCCCTCTCCCACAACCAAACCATCCACAGCGCGCAGGGCATCCCCCACGAGCCGTCGCCCGCCAGCGAGATCCTTGACACATGAGGGCCCCCGGGCAGCGAGCGTTGGTTCAGACGGCCCCGCGCCGGCGGAGGAGGGATGCTGCGCGGGGCGGGCGCGACGGACACGGCAGCGAGGACCCTGCAGGGCACCACGCACCGGCCCGTCTGAGCTGCGCTGCGGAGCTCCCCTAGATGTCTTCATCTCAGGTATAACCCTCGGAGTCCTCCAACCAAACCAAATGAACTTGCGAAGGACCTGAACCAGCGAAACCCCGTCCCCCCTTCCGGCCCCCTCTCCCCTCCCAGGCAAAGACCCTTCTTGCTCCTCCGGCACCTCACCTCTGCTCCACGCCTGGAGCAAGGAGTTTTGTTACTGGAGACCTTTTTACGGAGCTGGGACACGTCCGGTCNCTCCCGGGAGCTCGCAGGCTGCTCCGGGGACCGGTGTCCGTGCGGTGGAGGGAGGGCGGGCGGGCGCAGCGAGCGGGGAGCGGGGCTGGGTGCCCCTCTGCCTCGGGCAAAGGTAACCGCGCGCCGACGCGGCTCCGCTGGCAGCAGTATTCGATTTTTTTTGCTGGAGCAAACCCGATGCTGGCGTCTTCTGGGTCTCATTCACTGCAAACAACTCAGCACAATATTTCTATTTTTAGCAGGGTCTCTCTCTCTGTCTCTCTCTCTCCTCCCTGCCAGCAGCAGCCGGTGCAGCCGCCCTGGCACAGGCGCGGGCACCCGGGAGGGCTGTGGGCAGAAAGACGGCAGCGCCGCGCCGCGCTCCGGCGCCAGGCATTTCTAGAGAGGGCTGCTTCCCTCGGCTACTATATTTTTAAAAGAGAGCCTTTCGCAAAAAAAGCCACCCAAGAGAGAACCCGGGAAGGACGCGGTGCCCCGGGCAGGCAGCTGGGCCACGGGGTGGGCATGGCTCTCCTCGGCCGGCCGTGGGCAGGAGGCAAGGGCCAGCTGGACAATAAAGGCCCTGAGAGTGCAACGGCTTCTTCTGGTGGTCTCTTCTCTGCCAGCGTGGGGAGGGAGGGGGCAGCTCCCCTAGGGTCCCAATCACTTGTTCCTCCTCCAAGCCCTGCCCCAGTGGCTGGTCCCTGCACTGGCCCAAAAGCAAATCTCTCCAGCGGAAATGCTGCCCCAGGGGCTGGCACCCACCCCTTGGGGGAGGCACGAAGAGAAAAGCAGGGAGGCTGCTCCTCAGTGTGAGGAAACGGGGTGTCTTTGCTTTTCCTAAAGCAAGCACTGCCTTCTGAGGAGGGGGAGCAAGTGCCAGGCGACCCGGTCTAGGGGATCCTGCTCTGGCAGCGGGGGTGCACTGGGTGATCTTTCGAGGTCCCTTCCAATCCCTGATGTTCTGTGATCTCATTTCTGATTGAATTGGTGGACTAGACCATTTGGGATCAATTTGGGACCAATTTGGGACATGATGGAGCAGGCAGCTGATAAATATATCAGCTAGTGGCTGATCTGGATGTGTTCCCATATGACTTGGTCTGGGTGATGCTGCTGTGTCAGGGGGATTGGACTAGATGATCTTTCGAGGTCCCTTCCAATCCCTGATGATTCTATGATGTTTACATTTCTCTTCCACGTTTTCCCCAGCCTCTACTCGTTGAATTTGACCTGAACCCACCAACCCTTTTGGTCTCCATCTTTCCAGCCCATCACGACCCATCCAAAACATCTCAGCCAGCTCTGATCCAGCCTTGCAGGCAGTCTCAGCCCCGCTTGACTGCTCTGCCACCCGAGGATGACTCTGGGCTGTGTTTCTGCTGGGAATGAACCCGCTGTGACATCAAGTGGTCTCTCTGCCAGCAGCAGTGAGTCTGCAGTAAATACAGCCAAGAGGGAAGGCTTCACGAGAGGAGGAAGATGGTGATTTAGAAGGTGGTAGCAGAAATTAACTGAGAGGCTGAATGATTCCGGCTGCCCATGGAATGAATTAGTGCAGCTCTGCCGGCGTCGTTAAATCCACGCGATTAGCATCGGGACAATTAGCTCCCCAGCATCTAACATCATCTGGCCGCTCCTCCAGGCTCTGCAGCCCTGCCTTGTCCGAGAAGAAGGTGATGTTCCCTTGAGCCTGACCTGCTGGAGCTCAAGGAGCTGCGTGGGAAGGGAAGAGGGCTTTGTCGTCCCAGTGCAGTCACCTCTGGGCAGGCTCAAGGCTCTCCACAGCCACTTCCCTGTGGCTGCAACCCCCTGTTCCCATGGGGTTGTTGTCTCTGTGGAGAGGGACATCCATGGGGAAGGGCTGCCCTGAGTCCCTGCGTTAAGGGCAGGAGTGGGAGGAGAAGTCGTGGACGTGATGCTCACCTGAACTACATTGTTCTTCCCATTGAGGGTGACAGAGCCCTGGAAGGGGCTGCCCAGGGGGGTTGTGGAGTCTCCTTCTCTGGAGAAGTTTCAAACCCACCTGGATGTGTTCCTGTGTGACTTGGTCTGGGTGATGCTGCTGTGGCAGGGGGATTGGACTGGATGATCTCTCAAGGTCCCTTCCAGTCCCTGATGCTCTGTGGTTCTGTGATGCCCATCAAGGCACTGGAGCTCCCTGGGTCTTGAAGCCTGTTCTGTGATGCAGGGAGGGAGGAGAGAAAGGCTTTTCTCATTGACTGCTGTTTAAGGCCCCTCAGGGACTCTTCGTGCACGGTGTGTCTCGCTCAGCAACACAGCCCTCTCCTTCCAAATCCATCCTGGGAGCTCGTGTTCCAGGCTGGCCCCTCCAGCACTCGCTGGAGGCAGGAAAGAGGAGAACTCGCTGGGAAAGGCGGCGCGGTGGGTGACTGGGAGTGGAGGGAAGAGCCAGAGCCACTAGCCATGGCCTTGAAGACACAACGAGATGGGAGTGTTATAGCTAGTCCCTGGCCAGTGTTTGCTGCGGGCAATGTGATCCGCTTGCCTCCTCCCCAAAACTCAGCCCTGCCCAGCAGAGGTGAGAGCCCTGGGAGCCGTGGGGCCATCAGGAGGGAGAGCGCAGTGATGCTGTGGTGGCTGCGCCGGGTGCTGGGCTCTCAGCCTGGCTGTTTGCTGGGGGAAGGTGGTATTTGCCTTTGGGCAACGAGAACTAAAGGAAACAATTAAAACTAAATAGGCTGGAACTGAGCGATTTTCCAGCTTTCTGCTGAGAAGGTGTGTTGGCAAGAGAGCTCCTTTGTGGAACGTGAAACCCTCCGGCAAGCTACACAGTCCCTCCTGCTGAAGGGAGAGCAGTGACAAGGGGGTGCCAGCTCCCAGGGGGAAGCTCGTGGGGGCACCATCCCTCACTGGGGTTCAAAACACCCTGCTGTGCCCTCGGCCAGCGGCGCTTCACGAGCCCAGCTGGTGCTGTCCCGCCTGCGGCAGAGCCGCTGGGCAGTGCTGGGCTGGGCGGCTCCTTCCAAGCAAGCAGCACCCTCAGGAGGAGCCGGCTCCCCCACGGAGCTCACAAGGCACAAGAGAGCAATGACACCCTCTGGAGATGCAAAGCTGGAGCCTCTGAGGGCCCTCCTGCCGGGCTGGTTCCAGTCCTGTGCAGCCACAGACCGTCCTCCCGAGGATGGAACCAGTGCAGAACAAAGTCACAGCAGCCAGGAGCTGGGGCTGCTTGGTCTGAGGAAAGGAAGGCTGAGGTGAGACCTTATGGCTGTCTACACCCCCTTGCAGTCAGAATGGCTCATGGGGAGTGGCTGAGGGAGCTGGGGGGGTTGAGCCTGAAGAAGAGGAGGCTGAGAGGAGAGCTCACTGCCCTTTACAGCTCCCTGACAGGGGCTTGTAGGGAGGCTGCTGCTGGCCTCTTCTCCCAAGTAGCTGATGACAGGATGAGAGAGAGGGCTTAGACATGGGAGCAGGTTGCCCAGAGAGGGGGGAAGTCACCATCCCTGGAGGGAGGCAGGTGTGTGAGGTGCTGAGAGTTAATGCTGACACATGGATGAATATCACAACCACATGAAAGGACCAAGGCTGGCCAGGCACCTCCTACCATCAGCAGGGGCAAGGCTGGCTTGGCCTCTGTGTTTGCCACCAAGAAGGACCTTCAGCTCCACTGCTGGCTGTGACCTCGTAGGTGTTGAGTGGTGGGAGCTCAGGCCACCCCAGACCTTGGTAGGAGGGATGGCCCCCTCTGTTGTAACAGGGCCATCCTGGGAGGAAGGTCAGACTCATGTGAAGCTCTCGAGGGCCCTGAACAGCCCTGAGGAGCTGCAGCTGTGCCCTGAGTGACCACCCCTGGTGCCCTCTCAGTATAAAAGCAGACCTGGCTGCAGAGAGGTTTGGGGCTCTTGTTGTTGAAGGGATAGGGCTCTTGTTGTTGAAGGGACCCTTCCCTGTCTCTTTGGTGATTGGAGGCTCCACTGGCAGCAGGCTGGGATGAGATGGGCCAAGGTAAGGAATTGGGTTGTGCATTTCTCAGGTGCTTCCCATGGTGGTCTCTGCCTGGCTGTGGTGGGACATAGGCTGGTGTTGATTTCCCTGTTGTTGAACTGTTGGCTCAGTTGGCTTTGTGCTGCCCCTGCAGTGAGTGGGTCTGTTGTTCCCTTTG
The DNA here is from genome assembly GCA_013400115.1 of Rhinopomastus cyanomelas. Lineage (NCBI taxonomy): Eukaryota > Metazoa > Chordata > Aves > Bucerotiformes > Rhinopomastidae > Rhinopomastus > Rhinopomastus cyanomelas. Next base: position 386,695 of record VXBP01005923.1, on the reverse strand, counting down.
CTTCCTCTGTTGCTGGCTGGGCTGTTTTATTTTGAGCCCCACTGAGATAAATAGTAACTTCTGCCTTTTGTTTTTGTTGGTGGCTGCATCTGCTTTGTTTGTGTAGCTGGTGGTGCTCCGGGATGTGGTGCAGTGGTTGTGGAGCTGCTGGGTTGGAGGTTGGAACTAATAATCTTAGGAGTGAGGTCCTTTCCAGTCCTATTGATTCAGTGATCCTGTGGCTTGGGCTCTCCTTGTGAGCTTGGCAGTGTCCTGGCAGGGTCTGAAAGTGATTGTGAGGGTCTGGAGAAGGCAGATGCTCTCTGGGGTGATGCAGCACAGGGCTGGCTATGTGGTCAGGCTGGCTCTCCACTTGGATGTGTTCCTGTGCCACTTGGTCTAGGTGACCCTGGACTGGTAGGAGGACCCTGGACTAGATGATCTCTTGAGGTCCCTTTCAATTCCTGATGTTCTGTGATTCATTGAGCAGAAAGAGGCAGAAGCCTGATGCCTGCCCCAGATTCTCTGGGCTCTTCTAGCTCAAGCCAGTGCTACAACAGAAAGCAAAGGGCAGTTGTCCAGGTGCTGCAGCTGTGATCCCTCCTCTCCTGAATCCCTTCTGCCAGCAGAAGTTTGAGATTCTCAGTGATTTATCCCTAACTTTGAGCACCTCAGGTTTTCCAGCTGTGCTCCTTTCTGAGGTCTGGCATCCCTGAAGGCTAGTTCCTCCTCTAAGTTACTGGTCTGAGCTTGGAGGAGGGAGCTTTGGCAGGGAAAAGGCTGTGGATGGCTGCACAGCCAAGGCCAAGGGAAGAAGAAGCATCTGCGATGCTGAGCAGCAGAGGATGGAGCCTTGAGGATGCCGGGCACATCCTCCCGCAGCTCGGGTGGGCTACGCGAGCAGGCACCCGATGGCCCAGCACCCTGGCTCCCGGGGCTGTGCACGTGAAGCCAGCTCTGGCCAGCAGAGTGGCTGCCTCGAGCAGAAAAAGGCACTGTTCCTCCTCTCCTGTCGTGCTGGTGCCAGGGAGGGTTTAGCATTCAGCAGCTGTCCTCAGATGCTCCACTGCACAGCTGGGGAAGGAACCCAGAGAACTCAATAAAGCTCTTTGTAAAGAAATTATCTCTTGTTAATCTCTGTGGTGGGGCTGGCACCTGGAGCAGCACAAATCTTTACCTGCACACACCAGGAGACAGGGGAATGGGCCCCTCATGGTAACTGTGCTGTACTGGGGGACCTCCAGCTGCTGTATGGAGAATGAATCCTAAAACACTTTCCTCCAGGGAAGATGGCATCAGCACTTGGAGGAGAAGGCTTCTTGGAGTAGGGATTTTAGCAGGATGTAGGGAGCACAAGGGCCTTGAGCAGCCTGCAGATGTTGTGGGGGAAGCAGCTCCTCCTCTCCATCAGGAAACGACCAAACCCTTTCAATGGTGCAACCTGCTCCAGAAGGACTCTCAGCCCGTGTCTCCCTGCCTCCTCTCAAGCAGCTGCTCTGGAGATGGTGTTTGCTGCAAGCTGGGCTGCCTGTGCTGGAGCCTCTTGTGCACCTCCAACATGAGAGCTGCTCCTGCAGACCCCACAGCTCCCAAACCCAGCTCCTTGGGGTAGGGCATCACTGAAAAGTGCTGTGTTTGGAAAAGAGACAGATGATGGGTGTCAGGAGGATGGGGGCAGCCTCTGCTCAGTGGTGTCTGGTGATGGGACAAGGGGCAGGGGGTGTCAGCTGGAACAGAGGAGGTTCCACATGAATATGAGAAGGAACCTCCTCCCAGGGAGGGTGACAGAGCATTGGAAGGGGCTGCCCAGGGAGGTTGTGGAGTCTCCTTCTCTGGAGATGTTCAAAACCCACCTGGATGTGTTCTTGTGTGACTTGGTCTGGGCGATGCTGCTGTGGCAGGGGAATTGGACTGGATGGTCTTTCAAGGTCCCTTCCAATCCCTCATGATTCTATGATTCCATGAGCAGCAGTTAAGCATTTCCTTAGATAAAATCAAAGTGGTTTAGGCTGGAAAAGACCTTTAAAACCATCGAGTCCAGCTGTTAAACCAACTGTCCCAAGGCTGCCACTGAGCCCTGTCCCAAAGCTTCAATCTACACGACTTTAAAACACACCCAGGGCTGCCCATGTGTCCTCAAGCAGTAACAAGGCGAAGGGTCTGCAGTGTCAACACAGGGTGTCTGTTCTGTGGCAATAAGTGTCAGCAGAACCCCTCTGCTCCCACACAACAGCCGCCTTCTCCCTGTTCCCGGTGCGATGGGGCTGTGAGGCACTGCCTGGCTCCACTTCCCAGCTGGCTGGTGGCCTCAAGCCTGCTGTGGTCTCTCAGACGTCTCTGGCTGAGAGGCTGTAAACAAGTTAGAGTAAAATCATGCAGCCCCGAAGCTCCATGACGTGAGCCCCAGCAGTCACAGGTAAGTTTTATGGTGACCACTTAGAGCCTCGCTGGCTGAGCTGTAATATTTGATGAGATGCTCAATAACATGTCGGTCTTCCTCAGAGCCAGGGAGGCTTATAGGAGCCAGGGGAATAGAGAGACCAGCTTCCCAGCCCTCTGCAGCTCTGCGTGGGAAGGAGCTGGCACAAGGCTGCTCGGGAGGCTTGGAGAGACACCAGTCTCACACCTCCCCAGCACAGCGCTGTCGCTAGACCGGGCACTTTCTGCTGAGGGCATGATGCCACGAGCTCCGTGGGGGTGTGTGTCCTGTCCCTCCACCCACCTGCTCCCTGCTTCAGGCTGTTGGGTTGTCTTGTGTTTGCTTCCCATTAGGGCTGACAGTGCCCTGCAAGACCCTTTCTGTGCCACCTCACACCTCTGCCAAGCGCATCCTTGGGGCTCTCCCTGATGCAGTTCTTCCTCTGTTTCTTTAAATCCTAGAATTATTAGGGACTGGAAGGGACCTCAGAAGATCATCCAGTCCAATCCCCTGCCATGGCAGGATCTCCTAGACCAAGTTGCACAGGAACACATCCAAGTGGGTCCTAAACATCTCCAGTGAAGGAGACCCCACAGCCTGTTCCAGCTGGAAGGATGCACTTGCAGAGCTGCCTCTGTTCTTTCCATGGGCTCTTATGGGATGCTGAAGAGGTTGTCATGGCCTGCAGCCAGCTAATGCCTGGCTCCTCAGGGAAGGACCAGAAGCAGTGATGGCCCCTTTGCAGGATGCAGTTCCAGTAGCAGCTTGACCCCAGGAGGGGAGAGCTGCTCTCAGGAGCGTGGGGTCAACTTTGCTGTTTGATCTGCTGCAGCACCAAGTGGGATTTAGCAGAGGTTCTGCCTACAGCTGCCCAAAGGGCTCCTGAAGATGTCCTTTAGCTCAGTCTCGAGGGGTCCTGCTGCTCTAATGAGCATCTCAAGAAGGAAAAGCTCTCTGCAGGGCATTACCTTTGAGAACTGAAAGCCATCTGATCAACACAGTGTGGAGCTTGACTGACAAGGCCAATACCCATGAACTGTGCTGATTGACACTAATTAGTCCACAGCCTCTAATAGCTCCTGCTCATGTCCTGCATCACTCTGATTAAAAAATCAGCCCCATGCAGGAAAATAGGGAAAACTCAGTGCAGCAGGGGTGACTGAGGGGATGTCAGCTGGGGCCTGGGATTTCACGCTCGTTGCCTTTGCTTGTGGGCCAGTGTTTCACAAGGATCCAAGGCTAGAGGAAGAAGAGAGCCACTAGCCAGTTGAGGAGAGGCTGTGCTGGCACCCAGGGCTGCAGTGTGGTGGAGGAGAAGGAACAGGATGTGGCTGATCAGTCAGTGGGGTGCAGCCAGCAGCAGCTGGTCCCCTGGAGCACCCACAGCCCTGCATCACCACAGCTGCTTCTTTGGGGCTGGACTTGGGTCTCTGTCCATGCAGGCAGACAGCCCCAATGTGGAGCAAGTGCTGCTCCATCCAATGCTCACATGCAGGTTGTGCCAGTTGGCAAAGTCCTCCTGTCTGTCTTGGACTCCCTTCACCCTTGGTTTCATGGAGCTGCAGTGAGGAGTGGGACAGGGGAGTGAGGAGCTGCTGGGAGATGAAGAGCAACACTCCAAAGCAACCTGGGCCAGGAGAGAGAGGATGAAAAAGACCAAATGGATGAGCCTGAGGGCAAAGCAGCCCATCAGTTCTCTGCGGACTGAGGACATCTGCGGGGTTCATCACCCCTTCCCTTCTGATGCCTCCAAGCCAGAGCTGAGGAGCGACGCGACGCAGGCGGTTCCCATGGCAGCCAGCAGCAGCTCCCAGACCAATAAAAGCCGGGGTGCGCTCACACTGTTAGTCTGATGATATCACTTCCAGTTGACTTAGACCTGGGTCCCTCTAATTAAAAGGGAGCTACTTGTGAAAGTGCAAGAGCAGAGGCAGGCAGAGAGGATGGTTGCCCCGAGCCCCGTGCCTGCACAGCTGTCTTGTTGGCAAGCAGCTCTCTTCTCCCGCTTCACACTGGAGCTGATTCCATCCATCACTAGAACCAACGTGACTCATGCCCCCAGCAAGAGACAGATGCAGTGGGACAGCACCAAGAAGGAGCCGCGGTCATCTGGAGCTACTCCTTTCCTTAACCACACTGCTCTGTCTCCTGGGTTTTCCAGGGACTTGTGTTTCTGCGAAGATGGGGTGAAACTGGTGGTGGAAACACAATCCAGCCAAAACCACAGTAGTGGTGCCAAGGTGCAAGGTGCTCCTGGCTGTGCTGGAAGGCTCCCAGCAGCAGATGCCCAGCACCTCACTCTGCTCTGAAACAGAGGTGGCAGAAAGAGCTCCCCTAACCTCATGGGAAGCAGTTTCTGATCACAGCATCTTCCTCTGGGGATTGCTCCTGATTCTGGCACCCTGCTGCTGCTCTCCACCCCGAGCCCCAGCTCGTGTGCCCGCAGCCTGCACCACCCAGCGTTCGCCTACATCCATGAGCTGCTTCTGAGATGTCGTCCACCCCCCCGCCACACACATCTAGTCCCTGAGAAAGCCCTGCTCAGGACAAAGCTCAAGGCTCTCACACCAGAAGCCAGGATGGTTTTGAGCTGATGTGTCCCCAGGAGCCGTCATCCTCATCAGATGCAGGGAATTGAGAGCATCGGCAAGGAGCCCGTCTGCTTGGCCTCTCCAGTGCTGATGACACTTCTTTGTGACTCCTCGAGAGCGTCAGCTGGTGCTCGTGGGGAGAGCATCACATCTGTCCACGAGCAGAAAAGAGGGAAGGAGCTTCCCTGCCAGTTGAAGGGCTCCTTTTCTTATCTGTCTGATAGGCTTCCAGCCTGCGGAGAACACGGTGGGGGGGGGAAAAACTCCTCTAAAAGAAACCCCTCTGGCCAGAAGAGTGTTTGGGTTGGATTTGGGTCGGGGTTGCAAGCTCAGGCTGAGTGTCTTCACAACCTGCACCCCAGCTGTTCTCCTGATGAGCACAGTGAAGGGGCCATGAAGATCTGCATCTCGAGGGTTCAAAGGAGCTGGTGGCTTTCAGTGGCAACATGTTTCCTGGGATTTTTCAGCTGAAACGTGGGGGTTTTGTGAGAGCTCGCTCTTGTGGAGAACCCTGTGTCCACCCTGAGGGTTACACCTCTGCACCAGCAGGTCCCCACTGGCAAACAGACCTGGGGAGGGTAATCAGCAGAGCACTTACTGAGAAGGCAGCTCACGAGCTCCAGGTGCTTGGGAAGACAGAGACCAGACACTCAGACCACATCCACCTTGACACAGACCCTCAGAACATCAGGGATTGGAAGGGACCAAGTCCCATCACAGAGCATTGAGGATTGGAAGGCACCTGCAAAGATCATCTAGACCAATCCCCCTGCCACAGCAGCATCACCTAGACAAAGTTGCACAGGAACGTGTCCAGGTGGGGTTTAAACATCTCCAGAGAAGACTCCTCAGCCCCCCTGGGCAGCCTGTTTCCAGGCTCCATCACCCTCACTGGAAGAAGTTGCTCATACGCTGGCAGGTTTGAGTAGGTACCTGAGTGTTTGAGACCAGTCTCTTCCTTCCCAGAGGTGCACTAAGCCTGCAGCAGATACGATCTCCCCTGCTTCAGCACTTTGATGTTCGCTTGCTTCCTGATCTTTCTAGAAGCCGGCGCCTCTCGGGGTTGCCATGGTTACTGATGCGTGCGCTTCCGATTTCACACACTAATGACTGTCCCAGCCTCTTGTTTGTGGAAGAAGCTGTGCGACTCTGAAGGCAACGGAAAATGAAATATTCAAGTGGTTATGGTTCAGGAAGCAGACATCACGGAGCAGCGGTCGGAATTAATCGCATTATCGAGCCTGGATTAAAATAATCCAGCCTCTAGGCCAGGAGAGAGGGCAGGACGACCTCCAACCCGGGTCTGAGTGGGACAGCACAAACCCGAGGGGCAGCCTGGGGCTGTGGGAGGGAGCCCAGCGCAGAGCAAGGAGGAGGATGGAGGAGGTGGACACCTCTCTTGTGAGGAGAGGCTGAGGGAGCTGGGGCTCTTGAGCTTGGAGAAGAGGAGGCTGAGGGGTGACCTCATTACTGTCTCTGAATATGTGAAGGTTGGCTGTCAGGAGGATGGAGCCAGGCTCTGCTCAGTGGCATCTAGTGATAGGACAAGGGGCAATGGGCATGAGCTGGAACAGAGGAGGTTCCACATCAGTGTGAGAAGAACCTTCTTCCCAGTGAGGGTGACAGAGCCCTGGAAGGTGCTGCCCAGGGGGTTGTGGAGTCTCCTTCTGTGGAGACGTTTCAAACCCATCTGGATGTGTTCCTGTGTGACTTGATCTAGGTGATGCTGCTGTGTCAGGGGGTTGGACTGGATGATCTTTTGAGGTCCCTTCCAACCCCTTGATGTTCTGTGATCCTCTGACTTGCTCTAGGTGATCCTGCTGTGGCAAGGGGGTTGTACTGGACGATCTTTTGAGGTCCCTTCCAACCCCTGATGCTCTGTGGCACTGTGGTTCTAATTCCCTCATGTCTCTTAGTAACTGGCTGGTGCAGGTTATGTTAACAGGGATTTGAATTCTCCAAAGAGCAGAAAATTAAAGGAAATTATGAATCAATTTACCTTTCAGGTGATTCATAAACCTACACACTCTACAAAATGAGTTGATTTGAAGTAATTAAGGTTAAGAATGTCCTCATCACTCTCCAATAACCCTCCTAGGTGCTCTGCACTTCTCCTACCTCTGCTCTCTTCAGCAGTTCAGATTGGACATGCTCCTGTCTTTGTTCCGAGCTACTGCAGAGGTACCAGGCAATTAGAGAGGGATGTGTGATGGTAACAACAGCAGTCACAGGAATAACAGCAGCAGGAGGAGTCGAAGGGATGGAGATGAATGGGGAAGATCACAGAACATCAGGGGTTGGAAGGAACCTTGAAAGATCATCCAGTCCAGTCCCTTTGCCAGAGCAGGATCCCCTAGATCCAGTCACACAGGAACATGTCCAGGCAGGTCTGAAACATCTCCAGTGAAGGAGAATCCATGGCCCCCCTGGGCAGCCCCTTCCAGGGCTCTGTCCTCTGGAACTGTGAACTGGTACTCCCCCCATTCAGTGAGAAACTGGGAGATCCCTCAGGCAGAGGTCCTGGAAGACTTCCAGGTCCTGCAAGTGAAAGCCCCACTGCTCCTTCACCTTGCTGCTGAAGGATCCAGGCACCAGACTTCCACGTTAAAGGACAAGCTCCCAGAGCCTTGGGGAAGAGCTGTGGGTGAGGGAGGACGTGGCCACACGCTGCCAGCTTGGGGACCCAGGTCTGTGCTCCCCAAGCAAACCCCTGCAGGATGCTGGTGGGTGCCAGCTCCTGCCTCGGGGCGTGGAGGAGAGCTTCTCTGGGGGGCTCTGCAGGGGAAGGGGCCGGATCCTGGGCGAGGATGGGCAGCTTGTCTCTGCACAGGAGGCAGCGTTTCTGTACCAGCCACGGAAGCTGGAAGGAGCCCAAAAGCTGCAGCTGCGTCGAGCAAATTGGGCCGTTCTATTAGAAGCTGAACAGGAGGAATCTGTGAACGGGAGCAGCCTGGCGCCAGCTATTTTCCCTCTGAAGAGGGATCCAGCGAGGCCAACCCGCTTCCCACCGTTACCTTGGCCACAAGATGACGGAGGTGACATTTGGAGACTCGCTCCCATCATCTCTCCCGCTATCAATGCAAACAGCCCGTCAGGCTTCTCCCACTCCCGCAGCTCCTCTGGCTGCCTCGGCGCTGCCGGGAGCAGGCGGAGCTCCTGAGGACTCCGGGGAGCAGAAGGGCTGGGGTGCAGATCAAGGTGAGAGGAGTTGATGACAGGAGCCCTCTGCAGCCCCGTGCACTGCCTGGACGCCTCTGCGCTGGGGCCAGCAGGGACATGGAGATGCAGGGCTCCAGCAGCTAGTGCCAGGCTTCTTTGCAGGTGAGGGCCAGCTTGGGGCTGCTGGAGGGGGACCTCGCAGACTCCCCTGTGTGTGGGCTTCCAGGACCCATCCTTAGGTGCTCACTGGAGAAAGCAGCCAAAGGATATCGGCCATCCCGGAGGACAGAGCCCTGGAAGGGGCTGCCCAGGGGGGCCGTGGATTCTCCTTCACTGGAGATGTTTCAGACCTGCCTGGACATGTTCCTGTGTGACTGGATCTAGGGGATCCTGCTCTGGCAAAGGGACTGGACTGGATGATCTTTCGAGGTCCCTTCCAGTCCCTAATGTTCTGATTGCTTCTCCCCAGTTTCCCTGCCTGATCTTGAGACTTAAAGTTTCATTAAATCCCAGGGTCATGTTTCTGCCCCTCCAGGAATAACTGCATCATGTTTCTTCTTAATCCTGGGCTCAAAAGAGGGGTTTTCCCTTGTGTTTGTGATCTGAATGGAGCATCCTGGGGAGGACCAAGTGAAAAAAGAGGTCTAGGGTGAGGGTCTCGGGCCCCCCTCTGTTCCTCCACTGAGTCACTTCACTCCAAGAAGGCTGTGAGCCAGCACGACTTCAAAAATGCAGCACAGAGGGATCGTAGACATTGAGTGAGGAGCAGCAGCTCCCCTGGGACACTGCCCGACACCCCTGCTTGTGCTGACAGTTCTCATCACACTCCCTGCTACCAGGCAGGCTGCAAGGTGAAGGGCTTAGCAGAGAGATGCCCGTCACCCTGGGCAGGGAATGATGCTCCTGGGAACCCAGAGGGGAGAAGCCTTTGTCTGCTCTTCGTGCGACAGCACTTCCACCACAAAGCCCGCCAGGTTTGCTGGCAGTGTCAGAGCTGGTGCTCTCTGACCTTTCTGCTTCCCTGGGACACTTCCCTTTTACACTGTGCTCATTAAAACACATTTGAGATGATGGCTGTGTCGCAGGGGAACGGCAGGGCTGTTCTAGTAATTACCTGGTTTATAGATTCATCGCCTTCAGGGCCAGAAGGGACTATTATGATCTGCAGAGCCACGGCCAGAGCCGCTCATTCAACCACTCCTCCCTCCAGCCCAGAGTTTCTGGCCGAGCGACTGTCTGTCTTCACAGGGACAGAAACCTAGTCATGACTAGAAAGCAGCAAGTGCTGAAGAGTTCACCTCACCCACAGGTGCTCTGAGTGGGGTGCTGGGTGCTTGTCCTCCCTGGCCAGTGCTGGAGAGTTCACCTCACCCACAGGTGCTCTGAGTGGGGTGCTGGGTGCTTGTCCTCTGTAGCCGCCCCGAAAGCAGCGGCGAGGCAGCCCGTGCGCTGCTGCACCAAGCTCCCGGCTGGCTCTGGTGAAGTCAGAGCCCTGTTCACAGCAGCAAAACACCCCAAACCCCTTCTGCTTCGATCGTTTTCTCCCAAACGCCCGGATCGATTGCCGAGAACGTGCGAGCCGGCAGCACCGCCCCAGCCTCCGGCTGCCACCTGCGGCAGCAGCTCCCGTGGCCGAGGGCAGCGGCAGCGCGGAGCCGGGTCCCTCCCGCCCAGCGCGGAGCGGCGGCCGAGGTGGCACCGCGAAGCTCGTTCACCCGGGATGGGGTGGGCTCCGGTTTTATAGTCAGGGTTAGCCGGGTTAATTAAATTCTGCGGGCGCACTCTGCTAATCAGCTTTGCAATGGGAGAGTAGCTTCAGCAGGAGTCAAGAAGCTGCTCAGGAGCCGCTGGGCTAATGGTGCTAAATCCAATTCCATGCAGCGGTGCCCGGGAGGTGATTAACGGGTTCCCCATCAGCGGGGACTGTCCCCAGCTTCTCCTGGGAACAGAGGGAAGGGGCTCTGGGCCAGCCCGCAGGCGGCTCACAGCGTGGCAGAGCCCAGCAGAGCTCTCTGCTCCTTGAAACCGTCTCGGGAGCTGGACAAGGGGGCCCAGAAGTGTCCTGGGGCTCATGCCAGCACCCCAATGCCAGGCAGCAAATCCCCCCTGCCACCTCCCAGCACCCAGGGAGTTTTCAGCCAGTGAGAAGATGCCAATTCACTGAATCATAGAACATTAGGGATTGGAAGGGACCTTGAAAGATCATCCAGACCGATCCACCTGCCGATTCAGAGCAGAGATCCCTGCAGTGCTGGGGCAGAGATTTCAGCGACTGAAAACAAATTTGCCATACAAACACTGAGGGAGCTGGGGCTCTTGAGCTGGGAGGAGAGGAGGAGGCTGAGGGGTGACCTCATTAATGTCTATAAATACATGAAAGGTGGGTGTCAGCTCTGCTCAGTGTCACCTAGCGATAGGACAAGGGGCAGTGGGTGTGAGCTGGAACACAGGAGGTTCCACATGAATATGAGCAGGACCTTCTTCCCAGTGAGTGTGACAGAGCCCTGGAAGGGGCTGACCAGGGGGTTGTGGAGTCTCCTTCACTGGAGATGTTCAAAACCCACCTGGATGTGTTCCTGTGTGACTTGGTCTAGGTGATGCTGCTGTGCCAGGGGGATTGGACAAGGTCCCTTCCAATCTCTGATGTTCTGTGGTTCTGTGATACTTACTATGGTTTTCTTGGTGGGGAAAATTATCATCTGAACAAGTGGCTCAAGGTCTGGGTTTCACGTGGAGCAGGGACACAGGAACCCCCACCCACTCCCCAGGCTATTGCCCCGGGCTGCTGAGGACAGGCAGGATAGGATGTGATCAGAAACAAATCTATTTGAGAAGAGGGGGGTGCCAGAGCGTGCTGCACCCATAAGGAGCTGCCAGAGGTGTGCACAGAGCTGGGACAGCAGCCCTCACAACTCAAAGGGCAAGTCTGCTGGGATCCCGTGACTTCAGAGGGAGTGATAGGAAAGAAAATTCACTCTCACCCCCCGGCTTTAGCAGGGACTCTGCTCGTGGAGAGCTCTGACTTTGCTCCGAGCCCCCTGCTGCAGCTCTGCAGCTGCAAACAGACATCTCCCCCCTCAGCACGTAACCTCGGGTGACGCAGTTTCAAAGCCATTAATGGGCCTGTTTGCACTTCTCTCACAGGCAGCAATTTCAGCATCTGCTCGGGCTGCTGGAGCACCTTGGAGCGCTGGAATCGCGCTCCAGTGTTTGCTGAAGGACAGGATTATTTCCCATTGATCCCGGACTGATCACACAAAGAAAAGCAACATCTGCCGAGTGAATGGGCTCCCGCGGAGAATGAACCGCTCGCACGCAGAAAAGAATGGCAAAGAGTCGAAGCAGCAAGATTCTCTTTAGGAAGAAGAACATTTATTTCAAGCCCCTTGTGTGGCCCCCTCCCTCCCTCCCTCCTTTCTGCCAGCGCCTGTCACAGGCAGGCAAATACCGCTGGCTTTGGCTTTTCTTCTTTCTCCCCGTCGCTCCCATCCCTGCATCTTGCTCCCCCTCCCCGACTGAGCCGCTCCTGGCGCGCCGTCCGGCTGTGGGCAGCCTGGAGAGCTGGGCAGGGAGACATCGAACGCACTGTATCGAGGGCGAGTGTAGAGTCTGGCATCCGGGCAGCAGCAACCCCAGGGACCAGGACAGGCTGGGGACTGAGCTGCTGGGGAGCAGCGCAGGAGAGGGGACCTGGGGGTCCTGGTGGCCAGCGGGATGGCCGGGAGCCGGCAGTGTCGCCCTCCTGTGGCCAAAAGGTACAACAACACCCTGGGGTGGATCAGAACGGGGGTGGTCCGCAGATGGAGAGAGGTTCTTCTGCCCCTCTGCTCTGCTCTGCGCTGGTGAGACCACAGCTGGAGTGTTGTGTCCAGTTCTGGGCCCCTCAGCTCAAGAAGGACAGGGAGCTGCTGGAGGGAGTCCAGCGCAGAGCAATGAGGATGATGAAGGAAGTGGAGCATCTCACTGATGAGGAGAGGCTGAGGAAGCTGGGTCTCTTGAGCTTGGAGGAGAGAAGACTGAGGGGTGACCTCATTGATGTTTATAAATATGTAAAGGGTGGGTGTCAGGAGGATGGAGCCAGGCTCTGCTCAGTGTCATCTAGTGATAGGACAAGGGGCACATAGCTGGAGCGAGGTGTCCCAGCAGTGAGGCGGAAGCCATGCAGGAAACCACCCTAAGTATCCTGTGGTGATCAGCACTGGGCTGTTTGTTTCCCACTGCGTGGAGAGAAGAGCCATGAATCAGGCAGGTGTCTGCCGCACACGATCCAAGGGCTCTCAGAGCAGTGGGGAGAAGCCATCGGTCACTGCTGGCAGAAGGAGAACTTGAGTTTGAACCACGGATTCTCAAACTGTGCATTGAGGACAGTTTGGAACAAAGTCCTCTTTAATTTCCCCCTCTGGGGTAGGGCTGAGGCAACTGCAGCAGGGTCCAGCTGATGCCTAGTCAGGCCCCAAAATTAGCAGAAAGGGAAAACTGAGGGAAGGGATCTCTCACCCTCCTAATGTGGGCATTTCCCCATGCACCTCCTGCTTCCCAGACAGCCTGGTCCCTGGAGCAGAGATAAGGCAGGAGACCTCAAAGCCTTCCCTCCCTCTGAGTGCTCCTGCTGGCACATTGCCCTTCGCACTGACCAACTCGTGCTTCCACCAGCACCAAAGCCACCTTCAAGGCAGCAGGTCCAGGGTGTCCTGGGGATGCTGACATGTCCCACCACAGCTGCTCGTCTGAAACCTCTGGCACCAGCTCAGAGCCCCACATCCTGTGTTTCTGGACAGATGACGATTCCCTGTGCTGCACCTTCAACTAGAGCACTCTGGTGGCACTGATGATGCTGGGGACCAACCACACCCCACCCCCAGTGGGCAGCAGTTAGTCAGGGAGGGGCCCTGGACACCCTTTTCATCTCTTGCCAAAGCCCCACCAAAGATTCCCATCTCTGTTGCTGCGGGCAGCCCAAGCCTCGTGCAGGCATGCAACCTGCTGGCCACTCAAAGCCAACCCACTTGTTGGCCCCCTAGGCTTTGGCATCACTTTGCCCTCTCCATGGCCTGGCAGGAGGGTGGGGAAGCTTGTTTGGCTCACTGGGAGCACCTGGAGAAGTGGTGTTTTTGAGGGGATATAAGAGGGTCCAGGCAGAGAGAGGGTGATGATGTCTGGGTGGGCAGTGGCGAGCTGTGCCCTGCCTGTGGTCCTCAGCAGCTGGAGGGCTTTTCCAGGTGGTTTGAGAGCTGAGGAAGGAGCTGAGCCCCGGGCTGTGCTTGTTGTGGAGCGGGAAGCTCTGTGCCTTCAGGAGGTAGGTGCTGATTGCTCTAAAGAGCAATTAATACAGTTATTGATAAGCTCCCTGACAGCTGTTCCCAGCGATGCTGCTGAGGATGGTTGAGTGATGCTCAGACAGTGATGTTCAGACGTTTCTCCTAGTGCCACTGAGGTGTGATTATCACTAATGGGCCAGGGAGAGCCACATGCACGTGGCATGGGATGGCTCCTGTGTGGCTGTGGAGTGCTCAGGGGATGTGGGAGCGCTCCTGGTCCTAGGTGGGAGGCTCCCAGGGATGTGCTCCCGCTGCCACTAGTTCCCCGCTGCAGCAGTGGGACCCTGAGAGTCCCAAACCTCTAGGCTCTCATGTCTTGGGACCCTGAGTGTCCCAAACCTCTAGGCTCTCATGTCTTGGGACCCTGAGTGTCCCAAACCTCTAGGCTCTCATGTCTTGGGACCCTGAGTGTCCCAAACCTCTAGGCTCTCATGTCTTGGGATGCTGAGTGTCCCAAACCTCTAGGCTCTCATGTCTTGGGATGCTGAGTGTCCCAGACCTTTAGGCTCTCATCATAGACTGCAATGATGCTGTTTTTAGGGGGGGATGCTGATTTTAGGTGGCACCTGCTCTGCTCCAAGGAGTGTGTTTATTTCAGAGCCACTATGTGTTTGTCTTTCCAAAACAAAAACACTTCCAGACTTAGGGTTTGCTGAGACCTTTCAAAAGCCTGGGATAACTGGAAATGAACTGGTGGTGCAAAGGGTCTCCACATCTGTGATTCTGTGATCTACAAAGACTGATCCTGAATGTTCAGGTGGTTCCGTTCACAGTCTGTTTATACCCCAGCAGGTATCAAACATGGGCCAGTGTTTTTCAAAAAGGGCTCTGGAAATCATCCCTAGTCCCACCTCTAAAATAAATAAACATGTAGGCATGTGTCTGATGAGAACGAGCTCTGCCAGCTCATCAAAGTAAAATGCCAGCAAATGTCAGCAAGTTCCTGACCTTAATTCCAGCAGACTTGCTTCCCTCCCCTGTCTGCAGTTTTTTGCTTCCTTCCCAGCTCCTGCTTTTTGGCTGTTCATCAGCAGGTTTTATTAGGCAGAAAAGGCAGCTGCCTGCTACCTGGGGCTGTGCAGGTGACTGGAGAGACAAGGTGACTCCCTGCCCCAGCCCACCGTGGAGCTTTGAGATGCTCTGGACATGTTCCTGTGCCACTTGGTCTAGCTGATCCTGCTCTGGTAGGGGGGATTGGACTAGATGATCCTTCGAGGTCCCTGCCAACCCCTGATGTTAGGTCATTCTGTGATGCCACATGAGTGTGTGTGCTAGTCAAACTCCAACTGCAAAGCCGTGACCCTGAAATAATCTGCTGCTGCAGAACTTCCTGGAGGGCCACCAGAAGCTATCTGGAACATCTAGAGCTGGGTCCTACCTTTGCTGCCTGAATGCTGCCTGAGGGACAATCTGCTTCACAACGTGTTGCTTAGAGCTGCAAGACCTGCCAGCTTCCTCTCACAGACACGCTCTGGGATGCTTCACATTCCCATCCACGTCCAGCACAATTACAAAACCCCACAACTGTCTATCTGGCCAAAAGCCCTTCGTGATCACCCTCCTGAGGAGGGGCCTCCCATCAACATCAGGATGCCCAGCCAGAGCATCCTGAGTGCACAGTGTTTTCCCATCGTGCTGCCCTGCACGTACTGGTGGCTGTGAAGGAACCAGCTGTGGGTAGAGTGAATCTCACCTGCCTCAAGAGCTCTGGCAGCAGGAGAAGGCTGCCCTCAAGGGCTCTAAGGTTCATGCCCACCTTTGTCCTTGCAGACACTCACTCTTCTCCTCCCACAACGGTGGAAAACTGTTGCTACTGGGAAAGCTGTGGCTTTGCCACGCTGGCACCAGCGGCGTTCGAGGTACAAAGTGCTCTGCAAGCACTGTGTTCCCCCACGTGTCCCAGGCTGGAGAAGGGGTTTCAGTCCTTGCTGTCCCAGGCTGTGAGTGTTAGAAGGGTGAATACACCTTTCTGCTGGAGACACTGCAGGGTTTTCCTATGGGGCTGGGTTTTTAAGGGGCGAGCCCAGACCACGCACGCTGACCCTCGTGGGCTGGACTGCTTTTGTACGATATTTGCACGGTATCAGCTCTTCTCTAGCCCTGAAGCCCCCCCAAAGCTTTGTGATGCTTTGAAAACCACCTCTAAGTGCTCCTGACTGACCTTTCCAGGCCCTTGGCTCCTGGGTGCATTTCACCGTGTGCGTTGGTCCACACTGGCCCGAGTGCCAGCTCTCCCCGCTGTGCCCCATGGCACCCTGCCTCCATCGCTGGAGGAGGTACCAGAGCTGGTGGGGGTCTGCTGCTGCCGTGCCTGGAGGGGTCCCCACGGTGGGCTCGTGGTAACGCCCTTTCCTGCCTGGCTTTCACGTTTCAAGGGCTTATCCACGCCGCAGCACGAAAAAGGCAAGACTGCGGGTCGCAGGTGGGACGTGGGACCAGTTTCTCTGGGATGCTGGGGGCAGGAGCGAGGGCGGGGACCCTGCAGCTGGGGAAGGGGTGGTCTGAGCTCTCTGTGCTGCACTTCCAGGCCTTCCCAGGAGATGGCAGGGCGGCTCTATGAATCCACACCCCGCGGCTGGCCTCGGAGAGAGGCGCTCCGGGAGCCCGGCACCGACCCGCGGCGCGTCCGCCTCGCAACCCGCCGCGGGAGCTGCGCGAATCCCTTCGGAGGGCTGGCGGTTGCGCTGTGACCCCGGCCACAGATCTCCTCGGCTTTGGTGAGGTCACCAAAGATCCCAGACTGGTGCGGTTGGAGGTCATCTCACCCAACCCCACTGCAGAGTGGGGTCACCTAGAGCAGATCCCACAGGAACAGCAGGTTTTGAAAGACTCCAGAGCAGGAGACTCCACAACCCCTCGGGGCGGTCTGTGCTCCTGGGAAAGAGCTTCTCCTTATGCTTAGATGTAACCTCCTACGTCCCAGTTTGTGTCCGCTTCCCCTTGTCCCGTCGCTGGGTGCCTTGACAGGAGCCTGGTCCTGTTCTCCTGACACCCTTCAGATGTTGATAAGCACTGATGAGATCTCTCCTTGGTCTCCTGTTCTGCAGGCTGAGCAGCCCCAGCTCTCTCAGCCTCTCCTTGTAAGGCAGACGCTCCAGATGGCCTCAGTGTTTCTGTGCTGGGCTCTCTCCAGGAAGTCCCTCTGGCTCTGGTGGCACATGAGACCTCAGTCCCCAGCCATTTGGGCTAGTTTCCATGCTGGGCTCTCTCCAGGAAGTCTCTCTGGCTCTGGTGGCACATGAGACCTCTGTCCCCAGCCATTTGGGCCAGTTTCTGTGCTGGGCTCTCTCCAGGAAGTCCCTCTGGCTCTGGTGGCACATGAGACCTCTGTCCCCAGCCATTTGGGCCAGTTTCTGTGCTGGGCTCTCTCCAGGAAGTCCCTCTGGCTCTGGTGGCACAGGGGACCTTTGTCCCCAGCCACCCACCGTGTCCTCTCACGGGGCGGAGATGGATGTGGCTGCAATAACAAGCAAACCGGTTACACGGCTTCAACATGTAATTCCAGAGCTTCTAATTATTGATTCTGGGAGGGAGGAAACAGGTTCCACGCCAGCAGGGCAAACATGACTGAGAGAGTTTAATCCTTTCCCCATTCTTCAGGGACCTCCAGTACCTTCTGGCTGTGGTGCTGAAGGGCCAGGCTGGATGTCTTGGGCTCAGGTAGGGATCCAGCCCTAAGGGGTGAAACAAGAGGCTCTGGGAATCTGAGCTCAGTGAACGGTCTCCTGTGCATCTAGAAAGTAGCTCTGGGGTTCTTGGGAGCACGTCCACAGCTTTTAGAAGGTTGGGTGCCCTGGGGCCCAGACTGTCACCACGAGTGGCTGGAACATAGGAGGTTCCATATAAATATCAGAAGGACCTTCTTCCTAGTAAAGGTGACAGAGCACTGGGAGATTGTGGAGTCTCCTTCTCTGGAGACATTTAAAACCCAGCTGGCCATGTTCCTGTGCGACTTGGTCCAGGTGATCCTGCTCTGTCAGGGGGATTGGGCTGGATGATCTTTCGAGGTCCCTTCTGATCCCTGATGTTCTGTGATTCTGTGACTTGGTCTAGGTGATGCTGCTCTGGCAGGGGGAGGATTGGACTGGATGGTCTTTCAAGGTCCCTTCCAATCCCTGATGCTCTGTGATTCGGTGATTAAGCAGAAGCCGGAGATTCTTCACTTCCAGTTTGCCCAGTTTCCCTTGTATCTGCTGTTGATACGCAGCCGGATACAGGGTCCCCTGGTGGTCGCAGCAACCCAGGCTCTCCCCGGACGGCGGATGCGCTTCCCAGACGGGGGGTCATCGCCCCCAGCCCTCCCCGCTCTGTTACCACTCGCGATCATTCTTGTTCGTCTCTATCTCGTGTTGTTCAAACTCGGTCGGGGCCGCTGCAGCCCCGGCAGCGCGCACTAGATGTCAGCGGTGCTTTCCCCTCGGTCCCTAACGCTTCCCCGCCCCTCCCCGCTGGAACGGGAGGAGGAGGAGGAGGAGGAGGCGGAGGGAGGGAGGTGTGCGGAGCTCCGCGCTTCCAGGCCCCCCCCTCCCGCCGCTTCCCCGTGCCCTCCCCGCCCATCCCCGGCGCTGCGCGGCGGCGCGTTCCCGCCCCGGGGCCGGAGGGTCGGTTCGGCCGGGCCGGGCGCTGCGGGGCCAGCCCGGTGCGGGGCCGCCATGCCCGCCAAGTCCAAGTACAACCTGGTGGACGACCGGCACGACCTCCGCATCCCCCTGCACAACGAGGACGCCTTCCAGCACGGCATCTGCTTCGAGGCCAAGGTGGGCAGCGGGAGGGAACGGGGGGAGTGGGGAGGCGGTCCGTGGGTTCCCCGTCCAACGCCTGCACCCCCAGGCCTCCCCACCCGGACTCCCTGTTTTTCGTAGCCCTGGGGTTACTCCGCTCCCCGCTGGCGCTGGCTGCTCTTTGCCCGAACTCATCTGCGGAGTTGGGCGAGTCCTCGCACCCAGCCCGCGAGGGTGTGGGAACTGCTTGGCTGGACCAGGCTGGAGCCGGGGTCACCCCGCTGCTCCAGCCGAGCAGCCCTCTCTCCCTGGCCCCGCAGCCCTCCCTGGCTCTGCGCGGTGCCGGCCCGGGAGAGAGCCGGGCTCTGCGGGCATCTCCAGGGTGAGAGCGGAGGGCTCGGGCTCTGCCCGCTGCTCCCAGCACCGCGGCAGTGCTGGGGTTGCCACGGGGCCAGTCGGCGGCTGGGGGGTGCCTTGGGCGCTGGGGCTCCCCGAATAGGGTGAACTCGTGAGCCGTTCGCGATGCAGTGCGAGAGGTCGGGGCTGCCTGCCCCAAACCAGAGCTGGCTGTTTCTCCTCACACACGCACACCCCCCGTGTAGTGCCTGTGGCAGGAAGCACCTTTTTCTGTTGTGCTTCTTGTTTTCCTCCTCTCGGGACCTCTCAGTCTCTTACTCTGCTCAGGCTGTGCTTCCCGTGCAGGTAGCGGTGACCAGCGATACGCTGGGAAGTAGCTGGCCTTGTAATCTTCAAAGGGAAAGCAGGAAATCCTGCCCCAGGGGGATACAGTTGTGGCACTGATGAGATGCTCAGCTGAGGCTGAGCTGGAGAAAGAGCCGGTGTCACAGAACCACAGAACATCAGGGGTTGGAAGGGACCTCGAAGGATCATCCAGTCCGATCCCCCTGCCAGAGCAGGACCACCGAGTCGCACAGGAACACGGCCAGGCGGTGTCAAACAGCTTTGGGTGGCAGGGCGGCAGGCATCTGTCACACGGCATTGTCCTTGCAGCACATGGGCTGGCAGGGGAGGGGAAAACCCACAGATTTGGCATCTAGCTGCTCACAGTGGCCCAGGAGCTTGTCGGTGAGTGTCGAAGTGTTCTCAGGGCTGCAGAGGCCACTGCCAGCCCGGCAGCGGGCACAGCTCTCCAGGGAGCAGAGGAGCAGAGTGGTTGTTTACGGAGCAAACCTAAACCTGCTTTGCAACTGTTTCCTGGAAAATAGGGTTCCAGCTCGGCTTTGCAGCCTTCAGCTGCTGGGTTATTTGAGCCGGTGCTGGTTTACTGCAAGGACCGGCTCAGCCCTTACCTTTGGGGACGGTGCAGAGCACCTCCCCTTCCAAACCCAAGGTGCCCCTTCCGTGCCAGGTTTGGGGATGAGGAGTGGGGTTGGCCTTTGGGCACCCCTCAGTCTGCTCGCGGCTCATCTCTTCTCCGTGCTGCCGGTCTGGCTGCCTTAATGGGGTGGCGCGCAGCAGTCTTTGTTAGCTCCTCTTTCTCTTGCCTGGTATCCTGTGGCACACGTTAGTGCCAAGCACAGCCCGTTCAAAACCCGGCTTCCGAGTTTGTGGGCTTCTCCCACGATGCCGGATGCGAGATGCAGATGGCTTAGGCACTCGCTCCATCCTTTTATTAGATTGCTGGGGATTAATTAAACGCTTACGTTCCTTTAGTTCCTTTTATCCCAAAGGATCTGGCAGGGGGATTGGACTAGCTGGTCTTTTGAGGTCCCTTCCAAGATGATCTTTCGAGGTCCCTTCCAGTCCCTAATGATTCTGTGAGCTGAAACCTCTCCTGCTCTTGTTTCGGCCGGGTGCCCAGTGTGAGTCAAAAAAACTGAGGAGCTCTGATTTAGAGCAGAACTTTGGGGGAAGACTAAAGGAAGGGGGTGGGGGGGAAGCTGATCTGGGGCACCGTCTCCTGGAAGTCTGCTGCGATCGCTGATAGCAGGCGGCACAGTGGAGAGCCTGGTGCTGCAGCCCTCTGCAGCCAGCTCAGCGCTCTCTGCTCTGGCAGCCCGGGATTCCTGACGAGCCTGCCTGGGGCTCCCCGCAGGGGAGCGGCGCGGGGCTGCCTTGGTATGTGCTGACTTATTGGTCTAATTCTTTGCTGTGTTTTTACCTCTGGACCCATGCTGCCTGCTGCTCTCTTTGAGGGGCACACAGAGCGGATGAAGCCCGTGGCTTCCATGCTGCTGCTCTCCTCTCTCCCAAGGCAGCCCCAGCATCCTTGGGGGGTGGTGGCAGCAAGCAGTCGGGTTTCGGACTGTTTTCAAGCACAGGGCGAAGGACCCGCTTCGCGGCGAGTCAGGGCTGAAGCCACTTGCAGCCATATGCTCTGGCAAGGAGGCACCGAGCACAGTGTCCTCCGAGGATTATGCTAATCCATTTTCTGGAGAGGGCCCAAACGGCTGGAAAATCCCACTGCATCTTTTTAGGAATAAGTAATGTATTTCACACTTTTGGCTCTGTTTTCATTGGCCACATCTCTTGGCACCAGCCCTCTCTGTGTCCTGGAGGCGCCTCGTCCGGGCTCTGGGAACCGGAGGAGCTGGCTCCGGGGGAAGGCAGGGCGCTCGTTTGCTTCTGCGTTTTGTGGTCTGAACTGCTGGATGAAATCGAAAGCCCAGCTTAGCTGAAGTGCTTGGATGAGAGGGCTGGGAGATGCCGCAGAGCGCGGGGAGGGCACAGAAATTCCCCCTGGTACAAGTGTTTTTCTGCTGGGATGAATGGGTACGTGGGGAGTAGGCATACCTCCTGCCCTCCTCCGCTTCTCATCCAGTGCAGCTCTTCCAGTCGGGATGAGGAAACGCTGTGAGTTTGCTCCTTATCTCCACAGAGCCTGGTACTGCAGGACTGAAGCCAAGGGCCACCTTGTGCAACACCAGCAACCCTGTGCATTCAGAAACCATGACTCAGGCTACTCCAACACCTTCAGAGAGATCAGCAGGAATTACATGGGGTGGTGGAACCTGTCACTGAAAGTCCAGTCCCTCGTCTGCTGGAGCGCAGGGTGCTGCTGGGTTCTCACAGGGCAGCTGTTACTGGGCCCTGTCACTGGAGCTCACTGGATTGGGCCATTCTCCTGCCCTAGATGAGAGCTTGTGATCCAGATCTAACCCCCCAGTATTTGGAAAGAGCTGTCAGTCCTTCAGACCCAGGGTTTGTTAATCCATTTGCAGTGCACCCATGTCTGCGGCTCCCAGAGAAGGGATGGGCAGGTGCAGGAACCCTCTCTGCTGCTGCCTGGTCTGCAGCGAGGGGACAAGGGGCAGTCCGAGAGAGCCTTGGTCCTTGGGCTGGTCCACAGCCCAGGGCTGCCGTGAGCTGAGGCGAGACACGTGCCGAAGCCCCAGCGTTCCTGCTGCCAGGCCCGTTTCGGGGCTGGGGGTTTGGGAGGGTGGCTCTTCTTCTGGGCAGCAGGTTGGGTTTTTTAAGTTTGGGTGGTGGGCTGGTGCTTCTTCTCCCTCAAGGGCTCTTGGCAAGCGGGCGGTTTCTCTCATGTTTGTCAGCTCTTCTCCCCGCGCTTGTGCGTGGGAAGCTGAGCTGAACCGAGCATCTGCTGCCGTCTATGTTGGGAGATGGGACGTGAAAAAGGCTTCAGCCTGATCCTGCGTGTCCTTTCCTGGGAGCCCTTCTGGCTCGCCTGCCCACGGCTCTCCCGAGGCTGCTGCAAAGGTAGACCCTTCGCCAGGGCACGGATCGTAGCCTCGGCTGAGCACCAAGCAGCGAGGGCACGTGCGTTTCCTCGCCCGTCGGGTGCTGTGTGCCGTGAGCCGTGCGCACCGTGAAGCCCACGACGTGAGCAGGCGGCTCCAGTCGGGGGCTTCGGTTCCCCTCCTCTGCCTCGGGCTCCCTTCCCAGAGGCAGGTTGCGCGAAGCTCTGCACCTCGGTGGCTGGCTGGGAGAGAGCTGGCAGCTTTATCTGAGGGCTGTTTGTGCTGGCGGCTCCGGAGCACAGTGTGCTCTGTCGGGGCTGCTCAGCCCGGAGCGAAGCTGCAGTGTGACTCGAGCCCAGGACTGCTTGCTCAAGGCTATAAATAGCCTTCCCGAGCGCCGCAGAAGTTCTAGTCTGAGGCGGCGGCGTGTTCCTGCCGCGCTCGTTCGCTCGGTGCACAGGCTGTTGGTGAAGCTTTCGGCAAGGAAAAGCTGCTGGGCTTTGGCAAAGCCGCATGTGGCTCTCAGCTGGGCTCTGCAGGGGCCAGAAGGTCCCAAAGAGGAAGCGGTGAGGTGGGATGCTCCCGGCTGGCTGAAGGGCTCCCTCCCACAGGTGAACATCCTTGAAGGCTCTAGGTGCAGGGGGGCAGCCACACCGCTGGGTGCAGCTCTCCTGCTGTAGTGTTCAAATGACCTGGCTCCAGAGGCTGGATGTGTCCTGGTGTTCTTGGGGTGGAGAACTCTTGGTTGGGGCTGGAGCCCTGCAGCTCGGCAGAGAGCCCACGGCACCCACCTGCCTGGGCCAGAGCTGTTTTCCACTGAAGGCAGCCAGCATCCTGATTTTCCCATCCCTTTTGGCCTCTGAACTCACCCCACTGAGTAAACTTCCCCCTTTTCCTTCCTCTGAGGGGTGCAGGGTGGAGTCAGGGCTGTGCCAGCCCAGCCCTGTGGCTCCCTTGCAAAGGCCACTGGAGAGCAGGAGCACTGGGCCAGCAAAAGCCCCAGGAACTGGATTTCTCCTTGCTTTCCTTGACAGCTGCAGCCCAGGGATCGGCCAGGCTGCAGAGGGGCTGGGTGTCTCCCTGGGCACTGGGAGCATGAAGAGGTTTCAGGTCTCAGGGCGCCTCGTCTGTGGTGAGCTCTGACTCAGGCTGCCTTTCCGAACTGGAAGCCTGGCAGGTGGCCCAGAGTCTGGGCTCCCCTGGAAGCTGGGTGTGCTTCAGCCCTGACCTTTGCACGGTGTGGAGCTGGCGTGGCTGCAGTGGCCCTCCCTGGGGAAGGCAGCAGCTCCTCTCTGAGGAAGCTCCTGCTGCCCGCCACCCACAGAGGATCTCATCACACCCCTTGGAAGGTGTCCTCCAGCAGCAAGCAAATTGCCTTGGGATGCTCAGGAGCTGCTGGTTGATGGCCACCGGGCCAGTGTCATGGCAGAGAGAGGGGCTGACCTTTGCAGGGCCCGGGATGGGCCAGTGGAACATTCTTGTGCACCCATGGATGAGAAGCAGTGGGGTTCATGGGGAACGAGCAGTACTGGTGCTTCGTGCCTGCCTGTGATGCTCCCCAGAGCCTCCTTATGAGGGAGCCCCCCGGCTGCCCAGTCACTGGTGACCCTGCTCATCCTAGCTGGGCTGGGAGGAAGAGGCTGCCTGGGACTGCCCTCCCTGCTGCATTGAGGACATGGGCATCGGTGACCCCCTAACTCTGCCTGGGGGGGCTTTGCCTCTGCCCTCGTTGACTGGCACAGTGGTGGGGCTGTGGATCTGGAGGTGATTACTGGGGAAAACTGTGTCCCAGGAGTACACATGTGGTTTCCTCCTCCCTGCTTCCTGGGGGCTTGGGTTGGGTGGGTTCCTTCAGGGGTCTGTTGTCTTTGTCGGGTCTCTTCCAAGAGGATCTTGGTGTTGAGGTGCCCTGCACCCTGGAGGCTCCAGCTGCTCTGCTGGCCACCTGGAAGGTGGTAGTTGAGCTGAAGGGCTGATCTCCAGCTCCATGTTGTCTGGGGGATGCTCACCACGTGGTGAAGGGTCACTCCTGTGCAGCGCAGCTCCCACGTGTGATTTCTGTTCTCAGGGCAAAAGTAATCTGGGGAGACTTTGTCCATCTGCTGAGCTTTATCAAACGTGCAAAAACACCCCGATAAATCCCTGCCTGCGGAACAGAGGGAGGTGGGCGTTCGCAGAGCTGGGAGCACAGGGCTTGTGTGAAGCGAGCTGGTGCCAGCTGGAGGTGCTGTGGGCTCCCACAGGATACGGGGTGCAGCAGCAGGCTGCCCAGGTTTGAGAGCAAAGGTGACTCCTGAGTGGTTTGTGACCCGAGACTCTTGTTTCAGGCCCGTGTAAGCACAGGCTGGAGGTGAATAGTTGAAGGTCATGGTGATGATAGAGCTAGGGAACAGCTGGACTTCATGATCTGGAAGGGACCTCGAAAGATCATCTAGTCCAATCACAGAATCATTAGGGACTGGAAGGGACCTCGAAAGACCTTGCCTCCATCTGCATCCAGAGGTGGCCTAGACATGTTGTAGCCGGGGTGCTTGTGGAGTTTGGGGTGCTCTTGGGTGACACGCACTCAGAACTTGGGGTGGCCCCACGCTGTGCCCTCAGAAGAGGTGGCAGCATCGCAGCCGCAGCAGCGCTGGGTGGGAGCCCGGGGGGCGGCCAGCGAGTCAACCTGAAGCGCTTTTCTTCTGCCGACACGTTTCCAGCGCTCAGCGCCGGCTCTTCGCTGCTTGTCTGCGTCCCGATCCTTTTTCTGCGCCTGCCCTCTGCCACTTGCCGCTGGCAGAAGGTTTTGTTCAGCATCTCCTCGTGCCAGGTCGCGACGGTGCTGCCTTTGGTCCCCCTTGAATAGCAAAGCGCTGCCTTTGCTCTGCAGGCTTGGCCCCGGGGCTCGGCGCTGCTGCAGGAGCAGCCAAGGGCTGGCAGGGCTACCAGGGAACAGCGCAGGGCTGCCGCAGGACAGGTCGCCCCGGCTATTTCAGGCACGTTCCTATATCCAGGTCTCCAACAGATGACTCAGTGCCGCTGAGGGGATGCTGGCTGGTACCTACAGGCTGGGATCGCGGAGCAGATGAATGAGAGCTGCTGGCCCGGCTGCGGAAGTGGTTTTATTATTAGAATAAGAGCTGCTGAGTCCTTGGAAACGTTGCCGCCAGGGAGCAGCTTCGTGGTGGGAGGTGTGTGCGAGGCTTCGGGACCAGTGGGCAGAACCTCGCCTGCTCCCCGGGAGTGACCCAGTGCTCACTCCTGGGGTGCCTGTGGGGCTGTGAGATTTCCAGGGCCGTGGAAGCCCCACTGACCTCCCCTTTCTTTCCCTTCAGTACATCGGAAGCCTGGATGTGCCGCGGCCAAACAGCCGCGTGGAGATCGTGACTGCCATGCGACGCATCAGGGTGAGTGTCACAAGGGAGCTGCTTCCCCTTCTGTGCTTGCAGCCTCCTGTCGCCCGGGTCCTGTCCTCCAGGTTACTCATTTCTCTGTATTGCTTTGCTTTCCACGGAGCTCTGCGGGTACCGTGGGCACGGTGCATCAGGCTGGGAGCATCCCCAGTGGTACCCATCCCCAGCCCGGCGATCCCAGGGGACCCTCAGGCATTGCGTGTGCAGCAGCTAGGGCTTGCTGCAGCCTGAGCACCAGTGGGACCATCTCTGTGCTCTGTGTTCAGTCACAGAACACTGGGGATCGGAATGAACCTCAAAAGATCCTCCAGTCCAATCCCCCTGCCACAGCAGGATCACGTTATGGATAACAGAGGAGGTTCCATATAAATATCAGAAGGAACTTCATCCCAGTGAGGGTGACAGAGCACTGGAAGGGGCAGCCCAGGGGGGTTGTGGAGTCTCATTCTCTGGAAGTGTTTCAGACCCGCTTGGATGTGTTCCTGTGCGACTTGGTCTAGGTGATGCTGCTGTGGCAGAGGGATTGGACTGGATGATCTTTGGACTAGTTGATCTTTCAAGGTCCCTTCCAATCCCTAATGATTCTATGATTATATGTGGAGTCACAGAACATTAGGGATTGGAAGGGACCTTGAAAGATCATCCAGTACAAGCCCCCCACTGCCAGAGCAGGATCACCCAGACCAAGTCACACAGGAACACATCCAGGCAGGTTTGAAACAGGACAGACACCAAGAAGAGGGAACCAGAGATCCTGGCTGCGATTGACAGGTCGTTACTGCTATGGAAGAGGGTGGGGATGGAGCAGAGGTCGGTGCAGGATGTGGGGCTGCTGGCGCCTGGAGGATTCCCTCATGTGTCAGCCACAGCTTCTCAGAGAGAGCAGGCTGCTGGAGGAAGGAGGTGGGTTTGTGTTTTAGTGCTTGTGTGAGCACTTGAGCTGCGTGAGAACTCGGGCGCTGCCTGGACGAGCCAGCGGGTTAGTGCCGGGCAAATGCCACCGTGCAAAGTAAAGTGCTGAGTAATGAGCTCTGGGGCCAGCTGGTAGCGGGCTTGTTGGACAATGAGAAGATCAGGGGGTGTCAGCTGGTGATGAAGTCATCCAGCTTCCCCGAGTACTTACAGCCAGGATACAGGGCGCTCTCGCTGTGTAATGCTTGGCTAGTGGCCAGGAGAGGAGGTTTGCCTCTGCTCCCCCACCTCCTGTGCCTGTGGGTGTCAGCTGGAACACAGGAGGTTCCGTATAAATATCAGAAGGAACTTCTTCCCAGTGAGGGTGAAGGGGCTGCCCAGGAGGGCTGAGGAGTCTCCTTTGGAGATGTTTAAAACCCACCTGGATGTGTTCCTGTGCAACTTGGTCTAGGCTATCCTGCTGTGGCAAGGGGATTGCACTGGATGACCTTTCGAGGTCCCTTCCAGTCCCTAATGCTTCTGTGATTCCATTCTGTGGCATAGCTGGCATTGCTGGGATTCCTGCTGTGGCCCTGGTGTTGCCCTCTTGAGAGCAGAGAGCAGCAGCCATGGGGTGATTGCTCAACCAGGATGAAATTCAGCGCAAATCTGGTCCTTGTTGTGGGTCTGGGTTGAGAGGGACTTTATACAGGGCAGGGGATGCTGCTCCCTTCCCGTGCCCTGCCGGAGCCTGCAGAGCCTCTCTGCCCCGGGCAAGCGTTCTGCAGGCCAGCAGCAGTGGGGGCTCTGGCAGGAGTGATGCTGGGCATGCCGCTGCAGGCAGCAGTGCCCGTGGTGGGTGATGCTGGCTTGTAGCCAGGCAAATGCCTTTGGCACAGCTGGGAGCCAAGCAGGCACTGAGCCTGGGGCAGGGCTTAGCTGTTGGCAGAAAGCTGTGAGGCAGCAGTGCCTTGTGTCCCCTGCATCCCTGTCACGCATCCTTGCCCTGCCTTTGCTTGAGCTGGCCTCTCCTCAGCTGGGATTCCTTCCTTCTCCAAGAGCTGACAGCGTCTCCCTGTGACTCATCTCGCTGGGTGCCTGGGGCTTCCCCTGCCATCGCACCCAGTGATTCACTGGCTCATTGATGCCATCCTCTGAGCCACTGGCAAGTATCTGCTGGGAGCTCGAGGGAGAAGTTGGGGAACAGCACCTGCCAGACGCCCTGGGCTGGCGGGGAGCCGGCAGACCTCCAGCAGCGCTCCGGGTGCCTCCTCCCACTTTGTGCTCGTCCTTCCTTGGCCACGTTTCTTCAAGCAGACCGAGCGTGGCCCTAGCAGGCTGCGTTATCCCTCGGGCTCAGCAGAGCCCACGCGGGAGCCTTGGGTGCTGGAGACATGTCCTGACTTCCCGTGGGTCCTCCCTCTAGGGCTCCCCATGTTGCACACGTGCTCTGGTAGCCCAGCAGGGCCAGTTCAGTGCCAGGGCACAGTTGCCTCAGGAGCAGGGAGATTAGGTGCCACAAACCTGGTGTCATGCACGAGCACGGTGTGGCTGCAGCACTGGTGCTTGTGGCGATGCACAAACTGCTGGTGGTGCTACGGAGACTCGGGCAGCGGGATCCCGAGCGGGAGAGACTCGGGCAGCGGGATCCCGAGCGGGAGAGAGCCTGCTTTTTGCTGGGTGCAGCAGGCAGGTCCGTTCCGGGGGAGGCAGCGCTGCACCAGCCGGACGAGGGCGAAGAGCAGCGTCTGAGCAGAGAGCAGCGCGCAGCGGGGCAGGAAGGCTGTTGTCTTCGGGGGGCTGTGAGAGCTGTGAGGACGGGTGTGGTTCACAGCAAGGTCCTGTGGGGCCAGGGGATCACAGCTGCTTGAGAGGAGAGGCTGCAAGAGCTATTGTGTGAGCTGGTCTGTGGAACAGATCTGGTTTAATTTGGGAACTGGGGGAGAGGATGTGCCTATTGTCGGGCAGCAGAACAACAAGCACAGCCAAGAACAAGGTGAAAGAGCCGAGCGCTCTCCCAGTCCCAGCGGAGAAGAGCTGCAGTGTGCAAAGCATCACCTGGACCAAGTCGCACAGGATATTCAGTCCTGTTCTGTCCTGCCCTGCCTAAAATCCAGGCAAAACATTTGCTGCCTTGGGTTTCTTTCCTCTCAAGGTTGGCAGTTCGAACTGTTGGCTGCAACACGCAGAGTTTAGCAAATTGTTTTTCATGTTAATTTTTTTAAGTGTTTAATTTTAGTTCTTGCTGGAGTGGGAGTGATGGAAGAAGTGTGATCTAAGCAAGTCCCTCTTTCCTCCGGTTGCAGCCCGGGAGCGTCGCTGAGCGCTGCCAGCATCTAACGAGCCCCACGGGGCTGGCTTCTTCCTGATGCGCTAAGTGTTTAGTGCTGCTGCTGCTGCTCCCGGTGTTAATCGTCTGAGTGTCGTAACTGCTGGTTCAGTTCCTGCCCTTCGCTGCTCTTGTGCTCGGCTGTTGTCGCTGGCCCCCCTGGAGCTCTTTGTGCCCGGTGGGAGGGCGGCTCTGTGTTGAGCAATGAAAAGCCGGCGCCGAAATAAGCCCCGGATCTCGCAGCTCGGGGCGGGGATCTCGCTGCGTCCCGGCTCCGCTCGCTTTGCCGAGCTGACACCTCCCCGCAGCGCTGCGGGGAGGAGGGGGTGCTCTGAGAGGGCCCCTCGCTTTGCCACCCGCCCGCGGGGTGCGTGCGGTGGGATGCTGAGCTCGCCGGCGGGGCCAGCCCTGCCTCTCTGCAGGGGCTGCCTTGGGGCTGGGGCTGCTGGGGGGGGAAAGCTGGTCTTGAGCAGGGAAATCTTGTCTTCCTGCTGGGGGAGAGGAAGGCATCCGGCCGGACTTTGCTGACCCTGCTCAGACCCCAGGGTCCGAGGGCTTTGGGTCTGGCCAGCGCCAGAAGAAGCAGTAATGGGGTTAGGGTTAGTGGTTACTAACCCTGTTCTAATCCTATTTCAGGATTACTTACGAGGAAAGGCTGAGGGAGCTGGGTCTCTTGAGCTTGGAGAAGAGGACCCTGAGGTGTGACCTCATTAATGTCCAGGGTTATTTGACTCGATGATCTTTCCAGGTCCCTTCCAATCCCTAATGATTCTATAAATATGTGAATGGTCAGTGTCAGGAGGATGGAGCTAGGCTCTGCTCAGTGGCAGCTAGTGATAGGACAAGGAGCAGTGGGTGTCAGCTGGAACAGAGGAGGTTCCACATCAATGTGAGAAGAAACTTCTTCCCAGTGAGAGTGATGGAGCACTGGAACAGGCTGCCCAGGGGGGTTGTGGAATCTCCTTGTTTGTAGATGTTTAAAACCCAACTGGATGTGTTCCTGTGCAGCTTGGTCTGGGTGATGCTGCTGTGTCAGGGGGGTTGGACTGGATGATCTTTCGAGGTCTCTTCCGATCCCTGATGTTCTGTGATTCTGTGACTGGATCTAGGTGGTCCTGCTCTAGCAGGGGGATTGGACTGGATGATCTTTCAAGGTCCCTTCCAACCCCTGATGTTCTGGGTTCTGTGACTAGGCACCACTGAACTGCTGCAGACATCTGTGCTTGTCTTGCTGAGCTCCTTCTAGCCCACGGCTTCACACACACTGTGGGCTGGATGAACACAGGCCAGTTCTAGGCTCTTACGGCTTCTAGCCTTCTTCAAAGGGCGATTGCAAGGGGTGAGCTTGTACACCCGCCGCCGTTGCCCGCGTAGGTTGAACCGACCTGGATCTAATTAAAAATACCAGGAATTCCAGGCAGATGTGGGGTTTCCAAGGAATGTGCTTCTGCTTATTGGAGCAACAGGTGGTCAGTATTAAAACATGTGCAGCTCATCCCTCGTATCTCTGGGGCTGTGCAAAGGCAGCGCCTGCAGATGGGCGCAGAGCCCACTCCTTGTTTTCATTAGCCAAAAGGAGCGGCTCAAAACCTGGTTATTTTTGCAACCAGTTTGACCAGTATCCCGTATGCACCTACACACTGGTTAATTCACACACACACCACGCTTGGTCATTGGATGCAGCAGCACATGAGGGCAGGTAGGTACTTGTTGTGTCCCACACAGGTCCGGTCCGTGCTATTGTTGCTTCATGTGATTTCTGAAAGGGTTTTAGAGGTGTTTTTAAGGCTGGGGACTACCCTGTGGCACAGTCCCCCCAGTCATGATGCTGCTTTTCCCAGCTGTTGCTGCTGCGTGGACCCATTGGGGTGACCTCATTAATGTTGATAAATGTGTGAAGGGTGGGTGCCAGGAGGGTGGGTGCCAGGAGGATGGAGCCAGGCTCTGCTCAGTGGCACCTAGTGATAGGACAAGGGCCAATGGGTGTGAGCTGGAACACAGGAGGTTCTTTATAAATATGAGAAGGAACTTCTTCCCAGTGAGGGTGACAGAGCCCTGGAAGGGGCTGCCCAGCGGGGTTGTGGAGTCTCCTTCACTGGAGACATTTAAAACCCACCTGGATGTGTTCCTGTGTGACTTGGTCTGGGTGATGCTGCTGTCTCAGGGGGATTGGACTGGATGATCTTTCGAGGTCCCTTCCAATCCCTCATGTTCTGTGATTCTGTGAAGTCTAGGTGATGCTGCTCTGACTGAGAAACTACATGGCTCTACTGAAACGAGATCCTCGGATCTCTCTTACAAGCTCCGTGCCGGTTAAGCCCCAATGAAGTGCACAAGGACCTGTTGCTGGTCTTGAAGTGCTGGGACAGGCAAGTGTGGAACCCCCTTGGGATTTCTTCTGAGGGAGGCAAATCGTCTTGTACAGGAAAGTCTGCGGAAGAGAGAGTGAGGCTATGCTGTGAGCTGGAGGAGGTTCATCCACTTAATCCTGTGGCTGATTTCTTTTTCCCCAGTTCTTATTCCTCTGAGATCCCTGGAAAACCGACTGCATTGCCGACGGCTTGTGTGTGGGTCCCAGTTTGGCAACTCGGCTCGTGGAAGCCGCAGGCGGCGAGGGGAGCTGAGGGGAAGTGGTCGCAGGCAGCGTTATCTGTTGTCTGGCTGCAAATAGTGAGCCGAGGGAAAGGAATTTGTGATGAAATAGCCAACGGTACTGGGAAACATCCTGCGTGCGATAAGCGGCTGGGCTGCGGGCCCCAGCGCTTTCCAGAGCAGCCCCCTCCAGCCTGCTCTCACCACGGGGTATTTTTAGAGCTATTCCCATTCGTACCCGTCAGTCCCTGCGGCCGTCGCAGACGGCTACCAGAATTCAACTGAAGTTGGGTGGGGAAGCAGGCGCTGACCTTGTCAGTACAAACCAGAACGGCTCTTGTTTCGGGGGAGCACACACACCTCAGAGCCACGTTTTGCCATGCGTGCAGCTGCGAGCTCTGGGGAGCTGTGGAAGAGGCTGAAAGAGCATCACTGAGGTGAAGAACCAGTGATCAGAGCTTCATTGCTCCTCCCCTGCTTCTGGCTTGCCCTATCGATCAGCACCAGCACTGGGGTGTAGAGGGGGTACCTTAGGGCTTGTGTCAAGGTGATAGCCTGCACACACTGGGGTTTCTTCCCCGTGGGGTAACAAGGGCAAGTGTAGAGTCTGGCATCTGGGCAAGAACAACCCTAGGGACCAGTAGAGATTTGGGACTGACCTGCTGGAGAGCAGTGGAGGACAGAGGGACCTGGGGGTCCTGGTGGCCAGCGGGATGGCCAGGAGCTGGGACTGTCGCCCTCTTGTGGCCAAGAGGGCCAACAGCATCCTGGGGTGGATCAGAAGAGGGGTGGTCAGCAGATCGAGAGATGTTCTTCTCCCCCTCTGCTCTGTCCTGGTGAGACCACAGCTGGAGTGTTGTGTCAGTTCTGGGCCCCTCAGTTCAAGAAGGACATGGAGCTGCTGTAGAAAGGGGATTGGACTGGATGATCTTTCGAGGTCCCTTCCAATCCCTAATGATTCTATGAGTGTCAGGAAAATGGAACCAGGTGGTGTCCAGTGACAGGGCAGCAGGCACAAGCTGGAACGCGCAGGTTGAGTCTAAACATAAGGAAAGGCTGTTTCACAAAGAGGGTAACAGCCCTGGCACAGGCTGCCAGAGAGGCTGTGGACTCTCCAGCTCTGGAGACATTAAAACCCTGCCTGGATGTTCCTGTGAGAACTTCTCTAGGTGATCCTGCTGTGGCAGGGTGGTTGGACTAGAAGATCTCCAGAGGGAGTGACGTTTCACACCGGGGCACCCCGCTGGCAGGACCTCCAGCTCTCTGCTGCCCTGCTCCTCTGGCAGCTGGGCTCTTGGGGTCATTGCTGGCTGCATCCCCTGCCGCGTGGCAGCCCGTGCCAGCTGTCTGATGGACACCACCCTGCTGGTGTCCATGGTTAGGGACGCTCTGCTGATGTGCAAGGCTCCTCCTGGCTGGGGTACGTGTTTGCTGCTGGGCCAAGGCTGCATTTTACTTAAATGGTTCCCTTAAATGGTTTCATTTTCCTCTCCAATGGTCTTTTCTTTCTGCCCATGTATTTAGAGACGCTGCTGCTGCCCTCTCATTTAGCCGCAATGATCAGGCTCCTCTCGGATGGTCAGCGATCAGCAGCTCGTCCAGGCAGCCTCTCTCTGCCCCTCCTCCTTGCCTGCAGAAGGGCTCAAGGCTCCTGCTGCGTGTTTCCGAGACCTTCACTGCACCCTGCTCAGCGGTGTCGCGGCTCGTGTGCCCGTGCTGGGCATGGCTGCTTTCCGGGCTCAGTGCCTCCGACCGCGAAGAGCCACCTCCCTTTCCTGAGCAGACAGTGAGCAGCGGGGGGTCACCGGGGGTCACCAGGGTCGTGTGGGTCACTGAGTTGCTGCTGTTGGGATCCCAGCAGGGCTTCTCACGCTTCAGCTCCTGCACGTTAATGAGATTTACTTTCATCCCCTCTTTTTCCAGCAGCAGGAATTGTGAGGTATGTGGTTTCCATCCCCCTCGCCCATGCCAGCCCCTAATTACTGGAGCCTGTGCCCATCGAGCTTGAGCTCGGCTGTCATCTTGTAATAAGTCAATTCTTCATCAGGAGAACAGCCCTGAGAAACCTCTGCCAGTTCACCAGGTCTCCCCACTTCCATTAGCCTGAGCTGACCCTGGGTTAAAGTCTAACTTCAAAGGTGTTTTATTAGCTGCTGCAAGGAGGAGCTGCTGGGGGATGCTGAGGGAGGTGGGCACCAGCACCCTGTCCCCTGTCCTGCCAGAGACCACACCAGCCCCACAGGACCCAGCTTTGCTCAGAGTTCACAGAATCACAGAAGATTGGAAGGGACCTTGAAAGATCATCCAGTCCAATCCCCCTGACACAGCAGGATCACCCAGACCAAGTCACACAGGAACATGGCCAGGCAGGTTTTAAACATCTCTGGAGGAGGAAACTGATGCAAAGACCCTGACACCACCTCAATAACAGAGTCACAGAACATTAGGGATTGGAAGGCACCTTGACAGATCATCTAGCCCAATCCCCCTGCCACAGCAGGATCACCTAGACCAAGTCACAGAGGAAATAAGGTGGGTTTTAAATATCTGCAGAGAAGGAGACTCCACAATTCCACTGGGCAGCCCCTTCCAGTGCTGTCACCCTCACTGGGAAGAAGGTCCTTCTGATATGGAACTTTCTCTGTTCCAGCTCACACCCACTGCCCCTTGTCCTATCACTAGATGACATTGAGCAGAGCCTGGCTCCATCCCCCTGTCACCCACCCCTCGCATACTTATAGACATTAATGAGGTCACCCCTCAGTCTCCTCCAAGCTCAAGAGACCCAGCTCCCTCAGCCTTTCCTCATCGGTGAGATGCTCCACTTCCTTCATCATCCTCATTGCTCTGCGCTGGGCTCCCTCCAGCAGCTCCGTGTCCTTCCTGAACGCACCGCAGCTCAGGTGGGCTGGAACGGGGCGTTTTTGTTCAGCTTAACATCTTTTCAAGTGCTGGGGAACACGGGGAGGTGATGGACCCGGGCAGACGTCACCCCCTGACCCGCCTGCCCGTGCCCGCAGCGCGTGGTTACGAGCCTCCCTGCGCTGTTAGCGCACCGAAGCAGTGACGGGACGGGGAGCGCGTTTCTGCGGGCGCCGCCTCCCCGGCTTTTCGCACTTACTCAGGGTGTTGGGGCTTGTGCACCGCGTTCCTCCACGCTGGCGGGGTCACACGCTGCCTCCGTGGAGCAGAGCAGCGCGTGCTGCCGGGCTCTCCGGGAAGGGCGAGCGGAGCGCGCTGCGGTGGGAGTGTGTTGCGCAACACTGCGTGCGCCAGCTGGCATGACTTTCCTGCTGGAGTTTGTGTAAATAGGGAGCTCTGGGTGAGAGGGATGTAAGAGAAATCACAGAGCAGCAAAGACTGAAGGGCCCTCCAGAGATCATCTGCACCACGGCCGTGAGCAAGGGCTCGGTGCGGCGGTGGTGGCGATGGCCCTGCTGGGCTCTGCAGGGTGGCGGGTGCTCCCTTCTGGTTCGGTCTGCTGCTGCTCCTCTGGCTTCTTTTCTTCCCCGCTTGCACCTGTTTCTCCAGACTCAAGTTTGAGAGTCTCCATGATCAGGAGTGCACCTCTGGGCCACCCCAAACCAGCGGTGCACCTCCTGGCCACCCCAAACCAGTGGTGCACCTCCAGGCTATCTGAGGCAGTGGTGTCCTTGCCCCACGCAGCCCAGGGATGTCTCAGCTGAGAGCCACCACAGGCTCAGAGCAGAGGCTCAGAGCAGTGGCTCAGATGAGTTGCCATTTGGTTGAATCCTTGTCCTTCCTGCTTTGTCCTTCAGTTGCTGTTGCCATTTCATCAGCCCCAGTGGCCGTGAGTTCAGTAGCATCTTGGTGGCTGCAGTTGTACTTCGATCCGGGGGGAGTGGATTCCAGGAGCGGCTGGGCTCGCTGGGGCTGAGGAGCTGTGGTGGGGGCTTGGTGTGCAGGAGCTTTCTGAGAGCAGGGCTCGGACCCACAGGGGAGCTTCCTCTCACCTTGGCACCAGGATAGAGGCAGTTGGAGTGACGCAAGGGCTCCAGAAGCCTGTCCAGGCGGCCCTTCTGATCGTTTGACTGCTTGGGGCCAGCCCAGGCAGGGCCTCCTGCTTCAGCCCAGGGTTGTGGAGGCCCCTCTGAGGCGCTTTGCATTGCTTCTGTTCCTAAAACATCTAATGAGGTTGGGTAGCATCGTTGCTGGCCTGTCTGCACAGCTGCCCTGAGGCTGCTGTTCACCCAAAAACCTGGCTAAAAATAGTCTCTCTCTAACCTGGAGATGTTTGTCAGGGTCGCTGTCTCTTCCAAGCCCACATTAATTAGTGCTTGGGATGGCCCAGAGTAGAGACCTGCAGCTCCAGCAGCTTGGAAATGCACCTGGAGGTTCTCAAGTCAGTGATCATTAGGGCTGGCAAATGAGGCTGGAGCTCCACAAGGTGCCTGCAGCCACTGCAGGTGAGCTGAGAGCACCCCAGGGCTCCACACGTGGGGCTGCCTCAGTTGCTGCAGGGTGGCCGGGCTGGAGCTCACCTCGCCAGGGCTGAACTGAGAGGTTTCTGTAGTGTTAGGCACCGGACAGGCTGCAGTGAGTGGTCTTGGTTCTGGTCTGGTGTCTGAGCAAGGCACGGAGAGGGGCTTTCGGATGCAGTTTCACCTCAGGAGGGGTTTCTGCCGCCCGTCACCACGGCTGCAGCCCTGGAGCGGCTGCTGCTGCTGCTCGGGGCCAGGGGGTCTGTCCCCACAGCTGTCTCTGCATGTGGGGCTAGCACGCCAGGGACCAGCAGACTAGTTAGAGGGCCCCCAAAAAGTCCTACAGCAGGTCGATTCAGCTCACCTGTTCACCTGCCTGTCCCCTCCCCGCTTGTGAGACTCTAAATCAGAAGTGGCTGGGTTTAGGGGGGTGGCACTCTACCCTTGGGCCAGAGCAGAGCTTTGTGTTTGGCCACTGATCTTTGCAAGTAGCTGCTGGGGTTTTTTTCCTGCCCAGTGACTCTAACTGGAGTGAGTAATCACATTATGCCCTCTCCCCTGAAGAGGTCTGCGGAGTCCTCAGCTTTCTCCTTCGGTTTGATACTAAGACCCCCAAAATCCCACTCCAAATGCCATTCCCCTTACCAGAGCTCTGCAGTGGCCACCAGGCAAATCCAGCTGGGCTGCAGAGCCCCAGAGGCTGGCAGAGCTGGGGAGGTGGCACTTCCAAGGGGCAGGAGCACCCCTGAAACACAAGTGGCAGCATCCTAGGCTGGGCAAAGCGTTTCCACGTCCAGAGTCTGGCTTGCTGGGGGATGTCCAGCATCCTGGGGATACTGTGGGGCTTTTAAATGTCCCATCCCATCCTAGCCTGAGTGCTGGTGTGGGCATGGGCTCAGAGAAACCTTTCCTCGTTCCTCTCCCCCCTTCCCTCTGGAGGCTCTTCAGCCCTCCCCGCGTCTTCTCTGGTACAGGAAGGCTAATTCAGTTGTTTTCTTGCGTCGCCTGCAGTACGAGTTTAAAGCCAAGAATATAAAGAAGAAGAAAGTGAACCTCATCGTGTCGGTGGACGGCGTGAAGGTCATTCTGAAGAAGAAGAAGAAGGTAGGCAGCCCGGGTCTCTGCGGCAGCGGTGCCTAAGCAGCAGGAGTCCCCTGCTCGTGATGGAGGGACCTCTAGTATGTTTGAACTTCTGAGAGGGGAGCTGAGAGGAGTTATGGATGATCCGTGTTCCCATGGGATGACTGAACCAGCCCCGGTGCAGGTGTGGAAGAGGCTGAGGGGCTCCTCGAGAGGTCATGTGGGACCTTGTTGGTACCCAGCAGTACCTCACCCTCAGTGAAGGGTTGCAGGGGAGCAGCAGCAGCTAGGACAAGAGCTTCCCAGTTCCATCCCCGGGCTCTCTCTCTGTGCTGTCCTTGATCTCAAGGGCAGCATCTAATGTACTCATTTTCAGCTTCTTTCGTTGCAGAAAAAAGAATGGGCCTGGGATGAGAACAAAATGCTGGTCATGCACGATCCCATCTACAGGTAAGCCTCAGCAGGAGGCAGGAACTGAGCCCCCTCTGCCCTGCTGCTCAGCCCACGGTGCAGCAGCACCCCAGACTGACTGCCGAGAGCCGTGCGTGCTTGCTGCCCTTGCTTGCTGTGCCCTCCAGAAGTCCTCAGCTCTCCTCCTCCACAGCATGGGGTGTCTGTGTCCCAGGGCAACCACGTGGGAGTGAGGGGTGCCCCCGGCCATACCAGGGAGGGTGGCAGCTGCTGTCACGGGGTGGGTGAGCTTAGCCCTGCTTGGTCCCTGGAGGGCTGCTGGGCTGACAGCTCTGTTCCCGAGGGCTGAGCGGAGACAGCCCTGCGCTGCTGTCACAGAACAGGCTGCTGCTGAGCCAGCAGGCTTCACCTTCCCAGCCAGGGCAAAGAAACTGCTGCTAAATCCATGGCTGATGGGCCTTAGCTGGGGTGTGCTGCAGAGGCTGGGCATCTGCCAGCACCCCAGGATGTGCCCTGGAAGCGCTGGCCGTGGCCTCGTCTGCCTGCTGGCCAGCCTGAGCGATTTGGGATTGATGCCCACCCTGCTTTCTGTCCTTGCAGGATATTCTACGTGTCTCACGACTCTCAGGACCTAAAGATCTTCAGCTACATCGCCAGGGATGGATCCAGCAATGTCTTCAGGTGCAACGTCTTCAAATCCAAGAAGAAGGTAAAGGCGTTGGGATGCCCGTTGCAGGGTGGGGTGGCCAGGTCATGGCTGGTGGCTCAAAGCACCCGGCTCGCCTGAGCTCTGGAGCACACGCTGCCTGTGGCAGCACACGGAGACGCGGCAGAGCTGGGCCAGGCTGGGGGGGGTCTCCGGGGGGGGCAGTCCAGCCGAGGCTGCAGCGCTCCTCCTCTCCTCGCCCCTGCAGAGCCAAGCCATGCGCATCGTCCGGACGGTGGGTCAGGCGTTTGAGGTCTGCCACAAGCTGAGCCTGCAGCACACCCAGCAAAACGCCGACGGGCAGGAGGACGGAGACAGCGAGAGGAACGGGGACGACCTGGACGTCCCAGGTGCTCTGTGAGGGCAGAGGTGGTGGTGGTGGTGGTGGTGGTGTGGGGCTCCTGGAGCCTGGCGGGGTCACTGTCTTCCCAGACGGCTCCTCCTTGCCGGCTGGCACCTGCAGGGAATGGAATTGTGTGGCCGTCTGGCCTGTGGCGCCTCAAGCTCAAGCTGGGAACTTGCCCAGCAAGGAGCCTTCAGCTGGTATCAGCCTTCATCCTCACAGACATCCCCCTTGCTGGGAGCCCATTAGCAGCAGCCCGGACTCTGCTGGGCACCTCAAATGCTGTCTGTGCTCCCCTGCAAACATTGCCTGGCTGNAGGGGCAGGAGCACCCCTGAAACACAAGTGGCAGCATCCTAGGCTGGGCAAAGCGTTTCCACGTCCAGAGTCTGGCTTGCTGGGGGATGTCCAGCATCCTGGGGATACTGTGGGGCTTTTAAATGTCCCATCCCATCCTAGCCTGAGTGCTGGTGTGGGCATGGGCTCAGAGAAACCTTTCCTCGTTCCTCTCCCCCCTTCCCTCTGGAGGCTCTTCAGCCCTCCCCGCGTCTTCTCTGGTGCAGGAAGGCTAATTCAGTTGTTTTCTTGCGTCGCCTGCAGTACGAGTTTAAAGCCAAGAATATAAAGAAGAAGAAAGTGAACCTCATCGTGTCGGTGGACGGCGTGAAGGTCATTCTGAAGAAGAAGAAGAAGGTAGGCAGCCCGGGTCTCTGCGGCAGCGGTGCCTAAGCAGCAGGAGTCCCCTGCTCGTGATGGAGGGACCTCTAGTATGTTTGAACTTCTGAGAGGGGAGCTGAGAGGAGTTATGGATGATCCGTGTTCCCATGGGATGACTGAACCAGCCCCGGTGCAGGTGTGGAAGAGGCTGAGGGGCTCCTCGAGAGGTCATGTGGGACCTTGTTGGTACCCAGCAGTACCTCACCCTCAGTGAAGGGTTGCAGGGGAGCAGCAGCAGCTAGGACAAGAGCTTCCCAGTTCCATCCCCGGGCTCGCTCTCTGTGCTGTCCTTGATCTCAAGGGCAGCATCTAATGTACTCATTTTCAGCTTCTTTCGTTGCAGAAAAAAGAATGGGCCTGGGATGAGAACAAAATGCTGGTCATGCACGATCCCATCTACAGGTAAGCCTCAGCAGGAGGCAGGAACTGAGCCCCCTCTGCCCTNCTCTCTGTGCTGTCCTTGATCTCAAGGGCAGCATCTAATGTACTCATTTTCAGCTTCTTTCGTTGCAGAAAAAAGAATGGGCCTGGGATGAGAACAAAATGCTGGTCATGCACGATCCCATCTACAGGTAAGCCTCAGCAGGAGGCAGGAACTGAGCCCCCTCTGCCCTGCTGCTCAGCCCACGGTGCAGCAGCACCCCAGACTGACTGCCGAGAGCCGTGCGTGCTTGCTGCCCTTGCTTGCTGTGCCCTCCAGAAGTCCTCAGCTCTCCTCCTCCACAGCATGGGGTGTCTGTGTCCCAGGGCAACCACGTGGGAGTGAGGGGTGCCCCCGGCCATACCAGGGAGGGTGGCAGCTGCTGTCACGGGGTGGGTGAGCTTAGCCCTGCTTGGTCCCTGGAGGGCTGCTGGGCTGACAGCTCTGTTCCCGAGGGCTGAGCGGAGACAGCCCTGCGCTGCTGTCACAGAACGCTTGGCTGCTGCTGAGCCAGCAGGCTTCATCTTCCCAGCCAGGGCAAAGAAACTGCTGCCAAATCCATGGCTGATGGGCCTTAGCTGGGGTGTGCTGCAGAGGCTGGGCATCTGCCAGCACCCCAGGATGTGCCCGGGAAGCGCTGGCCGTGGCCTCGTCTGCCTGCTGGCCAGCCTGAGCGATTTGGGATTGATGCCCACCCTGCTTTCTGTCCTTGCAGGATATTCTACGTGTCTCACGACTCTCAGGACCTAAAGATCTTCAGCTACATCGCCAGGGATGGATCCAGCAATGTCTTCAGGTGCAACGTCTTCAAATCCAAGAAGAAGGTAAAGGCGTTGGGATGCCCGTCGCAGGGTGGGGTGGCCAGGTCATGGCTGGTGGCTCAAAGCACCCGGCTCGCCTGAGCTCTGGAGCACACGCTGCCTGTGGCAGCACACGGAGACGCGGCAGAGCTGGGCCAGGCTGGGGGGGGTCTCCGGGGGGGGCAGTCCAGCCGAGGCTGCAGCGCTCCTCCTCTCCTCGCCCCTGCAGAGCCAAGCCATGCGCATCGTCCGGACGGTGGGTCAGGCGTTTGAGGTCTGCCACAAGCTGAGCCTGCAGCACACCCAGCAAAACGCCGACGGGCAGGAGGACGGAGACAGCGAGAGGAACGGGGACGACCTGGACGTCCCAGGTGCTCTGTGAGGGCAGAGGTGGTGGTGGTGGTGGTGGTGGTGTGGGGCTCCTGGAGCCTGGCGGGGTCACTGTCTTCCCAGACGGCTCCTCCTTGCCGGCTGGCACCTGC
Source organism: Rhinopomastus cyanomelas (assembly GCA_013400115.1). NCBI lineage: Eukaryota > Metazoa > Chordata > Aves > Bucerotiformes > Rhinopomastidae > Rhinopomastus > Rhinopomastus cyanomelas. Next base: position 346,241 of record VXBP01005923.1, on the reverse strand, counting down.
AGGGAATGGAATTGTGTGGCCGTCTGGCCTGTGGCGCCTCAAGCTCAAGCTGGGAACTTGCCCAGCAAGGAGCCTTCAGCTGGTATCAGCCTTCATCCTCACAGACATCCCCCTTGCTGGGAGCCCATTAGCAGCAGCCCGGACTCTGCTGGGCACCTCAAATGCTGTCTGTGCTCCCCTGCAAACATTGCCTGGCTGCTTCTGCAGAAGAGGTCCTGAACAGGGCCCTTCCCGGTGGCCTGAGGTGCTCATGAGATCTTCCCTCATGTTCCTAGGGCCCCCCCACTGCTGACACTCTCACACTCCTCAGCCCTGGGGGTAGAGGTCTCCAGTGTTCCTGTGCCACTCGGTCTGGGTGATCCTGCTCCAGCAGGGGGATTGGACTGGATGGTCTTTCAAGGTTCCTTCCAACCCCTGATGTTCTGTGGTCCCGTGTGGTCCACCCTGTCACCATGGGCTTTGTGGAGCCTGAGGAACTGCTGGGCTCCTTGGTGCCGGCAGATGTTTTGCATGAGGTTGCTCAGATATCTCCAGTGCCCACTGGGGTGCTGGTGGGTCGTGGTGCCCCACAGCCCCACACTGGACGCCAGATCAGGAGCATTTTCCTGTTGGACTCTGTGAGCAGCACTGTCATAGTCACCTCATCCCTGGGCTGTCCTGTAGCAGCTGCTTGCCCTCTGGGTGGTGTCCCATCCATGATGTGTGGTTCCCTGTGGAGTTCTGAGCACCTGGGATTTTGGCTTCTCCCCCAGAATCTCTTATTTACCTTTCCAAAGCTTCCTCTGTGCCCTCTGCTCTTGGTGTGGCTGCTGTTGCCCAGGTTGGCTGTGCTGGGGCTGGGTGGGTGTCACCCCAGCCGGCAGCGGGAGCCCGCAGCCTTGTCGCTCTGCTCCTGCTTCCCACCAGAGGTGGGGGACAGGTGGCACTGGGGTGGTGGGGATGGGTGGCACTGGGATGGAGGGGATGGGTGCACANCTCTCTGTGCTGTCCTTGATCTCAAGGGCAGCATCTAATGTACTCATTTTCAGCTTCTTTCGTTGCAGAAAAAAGAATGGGCCTGGGATGAGAACAAAATGCTGGTCATGCACGATCCCATCTACAGGTAAGCCTCAGCAGGAGGCAGGAACTGAGCCCCCTCTGCCCTGCTGCTCAGCCCACGGTGCAGCAGCACCCCAGACTGACTGCCGAGAGCCGTGCGTGCTTGCTGCCCTTGCTTGCTGTGCCCTCCAGAAGTCCTCAGCTCTCCTCCTCCACAGCATGGGGTGTCTGTGTCCCAGGGCAACCACGTGGGAGTGAGGGGTGCCCCCGGCCATACCAGGGAGGGTGGCAGCTGCTGTCACGGGGTGGGTGAGCTTAGCCCTGCTTGGTCCCTGGAGGGCTGCTGGGCTGACAGCTCTGTTCCCGAGGGCTGAGCGGAGACAGCCCTGCGCTGCTGTCACAGAACGCTTGGCTGCTGCTGAGCCAGCAGGCTTCATCTTCCCAGCCAGGGCAAAGAAACTGCTGCCAAATCCATGGCTGATGGGCCTTAGCTGGGGTGTGCTGCAGAGGCTGGGCATCTGCCAGCACCCCAGGATGTGCCCGGGAAGCGCTGGCCGTGGCCTCGTCTGCCTGCTGGCCAGCCTGAGCGATTTGGGATTGATGCCCACCCTGCTTTCTGTCCTTGCAGGATATTCTACGTGTCTCACGACTCTCAGGACCTAAAGATCTTCAGCTACATCGCCAGGGATGGATCCAGCAATGTCTTCAGGTGCAACGTCTTCAAATCCAAGAAGAAGGTAAAGGCGTTGGGATGCCCGTCGCAGGGTGGGGTGGCCAGGTCATGGCTGGTGGCTCAAAGCACCCGGCTCGCCTGAGCTCTGGAGCACACGCTGCCTGTGGCAGCACACGGAGACGCGGCAGAGCTGGGCCAGGCTGGGGGGGGTCTCCGGGGGGGGCAGTCCAGCCGAGGCTGCAGCGCTCCTCCTCTCCTCGCCCCTGCAGAGCCAAGCCATGCGCATCGTCCGGACGGTGGGTCAGGCGTTTGAGGTCTGCCACAAGCTGAGCCTGCAGCACACCCAGCAAAACGCCGACGGGCAGGAGGACGGAGACAGCGAGAGGAACGGGGACGACCTGGACGTCCCAGGTGCTCTGTGAGGGCAGAGGTGGTGGTGGTGGTGGTGGTGGTGTGGGGCTCCTGGAGCCTGGCGGGGTCACTGTCTTCCCAGACGGCTCCTCCTTGCCGGCTGGCACCTGCAGGGAATGGAATTGTGTGGCCGTCTGGCCTGTGGCGCCTCAAGCTCAAGCTGGGAACTTGCCCAGCAAGGAGCCTTCAGCTGGTATCAGCCTTCATCCTCACAGACATCCCCCTTGCTGGGAGCCCATTAGCAGCAGCCCGGACTCTGCTGGGCACCTCAAATGCTGTCTGTGCTCCCCTGCAAACATTGCCTGGCTGCTTCTGCAGAAGAGGTCCTGAACAGGGCCCTTCCCGGTGGCCTGAGGTGCTCATGAGATCTTCCCTCATGTTCCTAGGGCCCCCTCACTGCTGACACTCTCACACTCCTCAGCCCTGGGGGTAGAGGTCTCCAGTGTTCCTGTGCCACTCGGTCTGGGTGATCCTGCTCCAGCAGGGGGATTGGACTGGATGGTCTTTCGAGGTTCCTTCCAACCCCTGATGTTCTGTGGTCCTGTGTGGTCCACCCTGTCACCATGGGCTTTGTGGAGCCTGAGGAACTGCTGGGCTCCTTGGTGCCGGCAGATGTTTTGCATGAGGTTGCTCAGATATCTCCAGTGCCCACTGGGGTGCTGGTGGGTCGTGGTGCCCCACAGCCCCACACTGGACGCCAGATCAGGAGCATTTTCCTGTTGGACTCTGTGAGCAGCACTGTCATAGTCACCTCATCCCTGGGCTGTCCTGTAGCAGCTGCTTGCCCTCTGGGTGGTGTCCCATCCATGATGTGTGGTTCCCTGTGGAGTTCTGAGCACCTGGGATTTTGGCTTCTCCCCCAGAATCTCTTATTTACCTTTCCAAAGCTTCCTCTGTGCCCTCTGCTCTTGGTGTGGCTGCTGTTGCCCAGGTTGGCTGTGCTGGGGCTGGGTGGGTGTCACCCCAGCCAGCAGCAGGAGCCCGCAGCCTTGTCGCTCTGCTCCTGCTTCCCACCAGAGGTGGGGGACAGGTGGCACTGGGGTGGTGGGGATGGGTGGCACTGGGATGGAGGGGATGGGTGCACATCACTCACCTCACCATGGGCGCATCATAAAACCTCCTGCTCTGAATGAGCTGCGCTTCGTGGTCCCACAGCCTGTCGCCTCACCGGTGTGGAGAGGGTGGCTGCCTCAGCAGAGGAGACAGACATCGATGCTGTGGAGCTGCCGCTGCCCGGAGCCGACATCCTGGACTTCAGCCGCGGCGTGACCGATCTCGACGCCGTGGGCAAGGAGGCGAGCGCCTACGCCGATGCCAAGGTACGCGGCTCCCTGCGCATCCTGGGGACCTGGGCACGGGGAGTGGTCCTGCAGCTCCCACACTGCAGCTCCCACACTGCAGCTCCCACACTGCAGCTCCCACACTGCAGCTCCCACACTGCAGCTCCCACACTGCAGCTCCCACACTGAAGCCACATCTGCTGCCACGGCGCTGCCCTCTGGCCCAGGGCCCGGGGCACTCCCGGAGGGCTGTGCCGAGGCTGAGCTCAGCGCAGCCACACGGAAAGCGCCTGGAGCACAGCTGATAGGGACATTTTTCCACCAAAACAACAGAGAACAATCCAAACCTTTCTGGCACGGTGGAAGTTCCCATGGGAAGTGCCACCTTTCTCAGGAACGTTCTCCAGAGGTGCTTGGACTGTTGTCAGCGCTGGAAAAACCCTGTCTGCAGAGGTTTCTCAGCATCCCCGTGCGCTTGCTCTGAAGGCAGCAGCTCCTTTCCGGGGTGTTTTGGGGGGGCTGCTCTGTGCTGCTGCAGCACCGGTTCACCCTCTGGATGTCCGTGTTTTGCAGGGCTGCCTCCACCCTGAAGACATCCTGACGGCGTCACCCAAGATGCTGCTGCCCTCGTCCGCCCAGCTGCCTGACCTGGGAACGCCCCTCTCTGCCCACCACCAGATGCAGCTTCTCCAGCAGCTCCTGCAGCAGCAGCAGCAGCAGACACAAGTGGCTGTGGCACAGGTTGTCCCCTCTGGAGCAGCTGCTGTCTGGAGGCAGCACTGAGGGCAGATGGCTTCATGGGGAGCGCAGGGTGCTCCAGGCAGAGATGCCTGGGGGGGCTGTGGAAGAAGCTGGGGTGGAGGGGTTGGGGAAGGATGCTCTCCTGGGCTGTGCAGCAAGAGGACAGGCTTTTCCCTGGCCCTGTCACAGAAGATGAGCTGTTTAGGGGGGGGTGTGTGCCACCAGGTTTCCTTATCCTTTGGCCCCATCTTCTTGCCAGTGCTTGGCCTCAGCGTTAGCCTTGGCTGACTGCTGCCTGGCAGCTTGTTCTCCATGCAGGTATTTCTCATTTAAGCAGGTCTGGCAACCTTCCCCACCTCATTACTTCAGCTGTACTTGTTCCCTGACCCCTTGCAGAGTCTCTGCAGTTGCCCATTTTTCTTCCTGGCCTGAGAGATTGGTTCCAGCAGCCTTTTCCGTGCTCTCCTGCAGATTCTCTCACACAGAGTCAGCACTGCTCCTGCTGGCCAAGCTGCTGTCGCAAGACAACACGTGCCTTCTGGGGTCATGGGCTTGCGAAGCTGCTTCCCCTTCTGGAAGCCAGTCCTGTGTCCTCAGAGGCTCTTTTATGTCTGACAAAGCTTCAGGCAAAACCAGGTGGCCCTGTGGCAGGGGCTGCTCAACTTTGGTAGTCCCCAGTCGGTGTGAAGGACACACCATCACTCACGGGGCCATGAGATCAGTTGTGCTGGCCAGGACCCGTGCTCGGGCTACAGCTACAGGGATCATCCTGTAGTTTCCTCAGCCTCTCGTTACCCGCTGAGGAGGAAATGACATTGCTCATCGCTGACCACAGGCTCGCTTTTGCAAGGGGTTTCCACATACCTGTGAAAGTCCCTCCTCCTGACTTAAGGCCAGGAGTAGGGCTTGTCCCCAGGGGAGCTGGTGGCACGAGCCGCTGCGCCTCTGCCAGACGTCAGGTCTGGGTTTTGCATGGATCACAGCCTGCTTCTCCAGCATCACCTGAGCAGGGTGACCCCTGCTGCAGGTGAAGGAGGTGAGGGTGGCTTGTAGGCTGACACTGCCAGCGCCGAGGCTGTGTGCCCCGAGTGGCGCTGCGCTGCTGTCCCTTAGCCTGGGGGTGTCTGCTCATGGAGCTCTCCTTGCTTGAGCTTGGATGAGAGCTGCTCCTGGCCGGGATCTCCCGGCTGCCGTCACCCAGCAGCATCCCACCCTCGCTGGGAAGTGCTGCTGATGATAAGGATGCTTGGATATGGGTAGTTCAGCTGAAATCAGCGAGCTTCTTGCCCGTGGGCTCCCCGTGGGCTGGCATCCAGGCATTGCTTCCCAGGAGCAGAATGAGCAGACAGCCCCTGTCCCCAGAGCCCCTGCTTCTCCGCATCTCTCTGCCATCTGTGCTGCTCTGGGCACGTCGTGCCTGTGGCAGCCGGAGCTAACTGAAGCTCCAGGGCAGATCACACACTCCAGCCCCTGATAGTGACAGACACGGCTGACAGGAGCCCATCACTGGGAAACCTGCCTGGAATGACAGCGCAGCCAGGGCTGGCTCACGGCTGCATCCCCACGCGCCTGCGGCACCACCCAGTCGATGGAGCGTGTCTTCTCTTCCACATCCGTCTGGCTTCTGCCTGGGCTGTCCTTTCCTCACGACCAACTCTTTGGTCAGTGCTTCCTCTCACTGCCTCAGGCTTTTCCATCAGCAAGACCAGGGGACCGTGCTCTGGTGGGACACTGCCCCATATCCCTTCTCTCCCCTTCACATCAGCAGGTGTCCACAGGGAATAACGTCGTCATCAACTCAGTGGTGGCTGCTGGGAACCGGGCGGGGGGGTCGGAGTTGAAGCAGCATCACCTACACACTCACCCTCTCTCTCCTGTCACACAGGTCCACCTGCTGAAGGACCAGCTGGCTGCAGAGGCAGCGGCACGGCTGGAGGCGCAGGCTCGCGTGCACCAGCTCCTGCTCCAGAACAAGGACTTGCTGCAGCACATTTCGCTCCTGGTCAAACAGGTGCAGGAGCTGGAGCTGAAGCTGGCAGGGAACAACGCCAGTAAGTGCTCCTGCCCCTTGGCCACAGCTAGCCAGTCTGCAGCGAGCACGCACGCGGGTGCTTGTCTTGAGGCTCTGGCTCTTCCAGGTAGTCCTGCTGGCTACCTTAGTGCCTTCCTGGGCTGGCTTGTGTGAGGCCAAGCGGTTGCATGCCGTGTGGGAGGGCGCAGGGGGATTGGACTGGATGATCTTTCAAGGTCCTTTCCAATCCCTAATGCTTCTGTGATTCTGTGATGTGGACTGGTAGTCACATATGTCCATCAGCTGCTTCTCGCAGTGTCTTCCCCTCCTTAACTTTGCTCTCCAGCAGAAGTGGCCATCAGCTCCCTGAAGGATCTGGCGTGGGAGACGTAGCTTTTTTGTCCTACAAAAGTAGATCTTTGGTGGCCAGCAACAGCTTCTGCCACCAGTGAAACCAAATGAGACCCTCTAGATGATGGTGTTGGAGAGGATGGCGGTCAAAATATCCTCCTCTGGCCACATGGCATCCTGCCACGGGGGCGTGGGGGGGATGTCCAGGCAAGGCAGGGATGGCACTGTCTGCCTCTCACCAGCACCCTTTTCTTGCAGCAGGCTCCCAGGACAGTCTGCTGGAGATCACCTTCCGCTCCAACGCCCTCCCTGTCCTCTGCGACCCGACCACCCCGCAGCCTGAAGACACCCACCCGCCACCGCTGGGCCCCAGCTCTGGCTTACCCAGCACCCTGGGCAGCCCCATAGGTAGGAACGACTGTCTGGTGAAGCTGGAGTGCTACCGCTTTCTGCCGGAGTCGGGGCCACCCGACCCCGAGCCAGCTCTGGGCAGCCTGGAGCTCATCAAGTTCCGCGAGTCGGGCATCGCCTCCGAGTACGAGTCCAACACGGACGAGAGCGAGGACCGTGACTCCTGGTCCCAGGAGGAGCCACCGCGCCTGCTCCATGTCCAGCCCAGGCAGGACCTGGGCGACAGCCTAGAGGATGAGATCGCAGTGTAGGGCTTGGCAGGAGCCGGTGTGGAGCAGCCGGGACCCGCCAGACCCTGGCCATCACCACCTGACCCTGGGAGGGACAGGACGCTCTGGGGGGAGAGGGGGTGAAGGAGGGAGCTCCAGGCTTCCAGCACCCAGGCAGGAGGTGCGTGGAGGTGAGAAAGGAGCCCTGCTGAGAGATGCACGGGGCACACCATGCATGTGCTTATGTGCTGAGCTTGGGCAGTGAGCTGCCAGCCTGTGCTACCCCCTGGTCCCCGACCCCTCACAAGCTTTGTTCCAAGGTCTGGCAGAAGTGAGGGGCTCCCTGCTTGGTTGGCCGCTGCTGCCGGTGGGGAAGCAGTGAGGCAGATGAAGGATTTTTCTGGGTGAGCGAGCGAGCAGGAGAGGCAGAAAGGGGGGACGAGAGGGATGGAGGAGGCAGTGCCAGGGCAGGGACAGGGCTGCTGTCAGGGAGTCTGGCTCTTTGAGCGGCAGAGAGGAGGCCAGGGCTGTGCTGGCAGGGTGCATGGGGTTGATGAGGACGGATGCACTGTCACTGTGGGTACGTGAGCGAGAACTGAAGTGGCAAAGGATGGTGGGATCAAACTTGGAAGAAGCTGACGGGGTGAGGTGAGGTTGTCCAGGGTGGCTGGGTGCAGACAGCTCTCGGCAGGGTGATGGCACTTCCAGGCAGGGTTTGGAACGAGGCGGGTGGAGGGCATGTGTGTGCTGCTGGCTCCTCTCCCAGGCTGTGGAACAGAGAAGGTGCAGCTTGGTGTAGAGTAGGGACACACAGCACTGGGCTACGGAGTGTGCTTCACCCTGTGGTCCAGTCCCTGGGCTTCTCAGCCTGGCCTCCAGGCCTCAAATCCTGACTGAAGGTGTAGGTGCCAGGGTCCTCATGTGGTTCCTGCTCTCTGTTGAATCACTAGGTGAGGCGACACCCCGTTGTCTTTGTCCGCATTCACCCTCCTCTTGCGCATCTGCTTCCACCTGCTCTTGCCTCCACCAGCTCTGTCTGTGCTGGCTCTGCCTGCGACTAACCCGTCTCCCAGACGCAAGCTCTTGCTTTCTTGCTGAGGAAGATCCGTCACCTCTTTCTGCTCTGGTCCCCTTGGGGCTGAGGGCTGCTGAGGGGCGAGGTGTGGGTGAGACCCACGGGGTCTGTGCAAGCTGTGCCCTGCACCCTTCGCCGCAGGAGGAGGCTGTGAGGGGCTGCAAAGGTCCTGGCAGGACCTGCCACCCCGGCCACAATGGGGCAGTGAGAGCACATGCTCCTACCCGTGCACCCCCTGTCCCGTGGGCCCTGCCGACCCGCTGCCATCCCACATCAGCTGGAGGTGAAGGCACGGTGTGGGAGGCGGGTTCCTGCCGGGAGAGAGAAGCTGGGGAGTGTGGGGTGGCAGCACGCACGGGACAGGGTACAGACAGGGCAGGGACATGTGTGAGCTCAGAGAGGGATTTCCCTGGGGTTGTGCAGGAGAGGGCATGGCAGGAGCTTGGCCGTAAGCACAGGGCAGCTCAAGTGAGAGCCCGGGAGAAGCAGCAGCAGGCCAGGAGGTTTATTCCAGGTTGGGCTGCCTCAGAAAGCAGGCAGGGCTAAGCCATCCACCCAGGCCACTGCTTATGTGTGATATCGGGGACCAGCGGTGGGCTTGGGCTTCTCCGCCTTCCAGGGATGGTGCAGAGAGCCCTCAGGGCTGAGGGGTGCTGCCGGAGCCAGGTGGGACCCCGCCAGCATCCTGCCCCACTGCAGATGTACACGTGTAAATGATCCTCCTCCTAACTCAGCACTGTCTCAGAGGCACCTCTCCAGTCTCCCCCTTTTCTTACAGACCTCGACTGGGGGTTTATAGCTATATTTTTCGTCCTTCCTTTTCCTACCACTGCCGTGTTACTAACTGTCAACTCGATCTGTCTGGGAAACCAGTCTGTCAATGTAAGTGCACTTAACCCTTGGGTGTTGTCAGTAGTCAACTGGCTTTTGCTAAATAAATCTTTCTATTTCTCAAGGCTTTCTGTTGTCTCTTCCTTCTCGCTGACTCTCTTTCTCTGCTTCTCTCCCCACCTTCACGCTGGGGGGCAGCCCTGGCAGTAGCATCCTTTGGCTTTGCACAGGGCCCCCCATCCAGCCTCCCTCACCTATGAGACCCTTCGCTGCCCATGAGAGCAAGAGGTCCCCATCTTCCCTTTGCAGCTCTGGGAGATCTGTGGCTCAGTCCCTGCACAGCAGAGTGTCCCCAGTCCCTGCACAGCAGAGCGTCCCCAGTCTGACCAGTGCCAGGGGCTCCCCAGCAACCGCAGAGCTCCCCACAGCAACACAGAGATTTGAGGGGATGGGGAGATTTGGGGTCTGCTGAGGAGGAAACGGTTGAGGGAAGCCCCTCTGGCTGCTGGTGGCAGAAGAATGTGGCAGGCAAGAGCAGCAGGTGGTCAGGGTGGGCACCCCGAGACTATTTTTATGCGCCTGGCAGGAGCGGTGGAGCAGAGCCCTACGGTGGCACGTGGGAGCCCTGGGTGCTGCAGCCTTGCGCCTCGTTCTCCTGCATGGCCTTGAGCCTCTGGTAATAGACCTTGCAGCTGTCGCGCTCCTCGAGGTTGTTCTGGATGTGGTACCTCAGCGACCACAGCGTTGGGAAGAGCTTGCTGCACGACCGGCACTTGAAGTGGCACTGGAACGGTATCTGGCGCTGGGAGTCAGGGAGGGTGTCCTGGTCCGTGATGCTGGCTCTGTGATGTCTTTGTCTGTGTCTGCTGCAGGGCTGGTCCTCATCTGAGGAATTGGAGGAAGAGTAGATACAATCCAAGAACTTCCTCATCGCCTTAAGCTCCTGGGCGCTGATAAGCGGCCGAGAAGAGAGGTGACCCTCACGCTGCTGGGCACCTTCTCCAGTGCTTAGTAGGGAGCTGCAGGGTGGGGCCGAGGGTGGGTAGCCATGGTGTGGGAGCTTGCTGTCTGCTGGAGCTTCATGGCCACGGGCTTTGCAGGAGAGGTAATGCTGTGAGTCTGAGGTCTCTGTAAGTGCCTGGCTCCCAGAGGGCCTGGCAGCAGTGCTGGGGTCACTTCCAGTGCTTGGCCGCAGCTGGTGGGTCTCACACTTACCGGGCAGGCTGGCTGGGTCACCGGGACAGGGGGTCTTCTGGCCTCCTCCTCTTGTGGTGCTGCAGAACATGGCTCCAAGGGAAGCAGAGCACAGGATGGTGCTCTCCCTCACCCTCACGTTGGAGTGTGTGGCTTCAACAGTGTCCGTGCTACTATGGGGTGACATCACAGAAAGATCTGACCTCACTGGTTGTGTCGCGCACAGCACAGTGGCCCTGGTGACGTGCTCAGCCCCCAGCATCATCAGGGAGCTGTGCCAGCAGAGGGGGACAGCCAGCCTGGGCTGGAGAAGGTGCCTTGGTGGGGTGGGCGCTGCAGAGTGTCTCCAGAGTGTCCCCTCATACTTCCCACGTGCCTGGCTGCTAAGGGCCCCGCGTGAGAACCGTCTTTGTGGGCAGCGCCGGGTTCCTTGCCTGCCAGTGTGGTCCTTGCTGTTGTCTTGGTAAATTCTCCCTCTCTTTTCTCCCACATCCTGCTTCCCGAGCCACGTGGTGCCAGGTAAGAGATGCTCTTGGTGTGTTGGCAGTGCTGCCGCGGAGCCTTGGGCTCACTGCCTCCTGGTCTCACCCCGCTGTTCCCCTACTGCATGCCGTGTCCTGTGCAGCCCTGGCGTGGCCCATCCGCCTGCAGCCTGTGGGGCTGCAAGAAGAGCCTTCCCGTCTCCCAAACTGTGCTCCCACGCTGCTGATTTGGGAGCTGGTGGGCAGCTCTGGGATGTGTCACCCCTGCCGCGTTTTCCCCTCCCGCCCCGTTGATGCCCTGTTTCTGTTCCTTTTGCCCCTCCAGTGGACCAGAGTATGTTTGAGAATGCCAGTGCCAGCACAGCACCCACCCCACGCCCACAGCACATCCCCGCCACGGTGGGTGCCCCACCGCAGCCCTCCCGCCCTGCCAGCAGCCAGCACCTGCGCAACCTGGGCAAGGCCATGGGGGCCAAGGTCAACGACCTCCTGCGGCGCAAGGAGCCCTCTGGCCTCCCTGGTGTGGGGGTGATGGAGGTGAACCCCAGTGCTGGGGCCATGCTGGCCGCAGGACAGCCCGATAGCGAGGACAGGTGAGTGTCCCCATGGCGCGCAGCCTGCAGTGGGGCCATTGGGACAGGCTGGCATGGGGCTGCGTGTGACTTCTCCTGTGCTCTCGCAGGGCTGTGGGGCTTCGTGCCTTTCCCCGACTGGAGCCCCCACCCCCTGTCACCAAGAAGCGAACGCCACGTGCCCTGAAGACCCCTCAGGACATGCTCATTGCACCCCAGCCGGTGGGGTCCAGCCCAAGGAGCAGCACAGAGGAGCTCCCTGAAGTGCCTGCAGGCCACCCTGACCCCACAGAAGAACAGCCAGGGGTGAGGGATCTGTCCCCTCCAGAATGCCCTGGGGTCTCCAGCACGATAGGCACCCCAGAGCCCAGTGGGGCCCAGCCCCTTGGTGCTCTCCCCGTGCCTGACCTCATACATAAGGGCACCCTGGAGGGCCAGTGGCAAGGCGAGAGGGTCACCGAGACTTCACCCTGCATAGAGAAGTCTTTTCAGCTCCTAGAGCCAGTGCATGAGCCAGTGGGGAGCACAGGGCGACCCGAGCCACGTACCCCTGGCTGGGAGGTGGAGGGGCCTCATCCTGACCTTCTGTCCTTTGAGTAGCAAAGAGAGAGCCAAGAAAGGGGCACATTGGGGGCTGGGTCTCCAAAACATGTGTCTTGCTGCTACCTGCTGGTTTGGGGCCATTATTTTGGAGAGAGGTAGCCCCAGGGTGGCAGGACCCTTGCTGCCTCGTTGTGAGGTGGGGGGGGGCTGTGACACCCCACAAGCCACCAAGTTCCCAGGAGGGGCACAACCTGGCTCCTGCAGCCCCATCCCAGGCTCCCATCCTGCCACTGTGTCACCATCCTGTCTGCAGCCAGAGGCCACAACGAGCTGTGGTCCAAGAGCAGTCTGAGTCTCCGTGCCCGCGTGAAGAAGTGCCAGCCTACCCGTTGGCACTGCTGGGGTGAGCATCCCACTCTGTTCCACATCCGCACTGGCTGCCCTGGTCCAGAGCACTTCCCAGCTCGCGCCTTTGCTCGCAGAGGTGTCCCGTCCCGGTGTGCCAGCAGACTCGCCCAACCCTAGTGACCAAAGCCAGGATGTCGGTGTGCCCAGGATCTTCCCCAGCCACCAACCCTTTGGTGTTAGCCTGCCCGGCACCATCTCTTTGCAGTGGAGCTCCAGCCACAGGAGACCTTCTAACAGCGCGGGCTCTAGTGGGGAGCAGGTTTAGATGCCTGAGACCACGCAGTTGCTGGCCAGTGGGCTCTGGCAGGAAGCTGAGTTCTTCTTGAGATGTCCCTCCAGCTCCTGCTTATTTCCTGCTCTTGCCCCAGACACCGTGGACTGGACTCAGTAATTGTGTGACCCAACACCACTGCTCTCCTCCATTGCCTGGGACAGCGATGTACGTGCGAGACTGGTACACGAGAACCCACACAGTCCTCTGATCCTGCTCGATGATTGTTTTTCCATGAACTGCAGGAGAGGCTAGCCAGCGTGTGGGCCCCTGGGCCAGTGCGAGGAAGCAGCTGTGAGATGGCACTTTTTGCTTAGAACTTTTCACATGCGTGGTCACCGCAAAGGTGATTTGGAGAGGAGAAGCTCCAAAGAACAGATTAGGGCTGGAGAAGTCTTGGGGCTCATGGATGGGGCATCTTCGCTTGCAGTTCTCCCTGAGCCATACAGGGTGGCTGGGCTGAAGAAATGTCTTCCACCAACCAAAGCCACATTGTGGTCCTGCTGAAGGAAGGAGGATCGTGAGTATGGACCTCTTTGCCCTGGGAACCAACATGCCCGTTGGCACAGTCGGTGCCACAGTGACGCCAAGACTATGGGAAGGCCCCTCTCAAGACTGAAGGAGATGCTGGAGATGCACAGAGCCCGTGGCCAGCTGGCCACCAGTGCTGAGGCGTAACAGAACCATGTATAATGTGGTTATGTTGTGCATGGCTTATGCCACCACACAACAAGTCTCTTTGAGTATGTGGGTGCTGCCTAGACCCACACCATGTTGTTGTGTTGATGGGAACAAGGGCTCGTAGCCCCTGTTTGAGGAACCAGCATCTTTCAGCCCTGACAAACACAAGGGAACCTCACTGCTGGTCCAGTCCCTCTATTTATGTTGTCTAGGACGTGTCTATGTTTCGTTTGGGACAAAAGATGCAGACTGCACAAAATAAACCTTGGTTTTCTTTTTTACCTGCTGACACGTTGCAGTTCCTTGATGGGAGGGAACTGCCTGCACCAGCTGCTGTAGCTCTGAAGTCCCCACAATGAAGCTGGAGACTTGCTGGGTGCTGCTCATTGGGAGCTGCAGAGTGTGCGTCAGCTCTGGCACTGCCATAGAGCTGAGAGTGCCAGGAAAGCCACCCTCTGGTGCCAGGCCTGCTGGAGAGTCAGCTGGGGAGAAATTTGATGAGGTCCAGCAAGGGCCAGTGCTGCATCTGGTGGAGAACAGCCCCATGTATCGGCACTGGCTAAGGATGGAGCTGCTGGAGGGCAGTTCGGGGGGAAAGGGACCTGGGGATGCTGGTGGACCACAGGCTGCCCATGAGCTGGAGATCATTGTCCATCCCAACGCCCTCCCTGTCCTCTGCGACCCGACCTCCCTGTGGCCTCAGGACACTCACCCACCACCGCTAGGCTCTGGATCCAGCTTCCCCAGCACCCTGGGCAGCCCCATAGGTAGAAGCAACTGTCTAGTGAAGCTAGAGTGCTACTCCTGGTCCCTGGAGGAGCCGCTGCCCTGGGCGACAGCCTGGAAGAAGAGATCATCGAATCATTAGGGATTGGAAGGGACCTCGAAAGAGATGGCAGTGTAGGGCTTGGCAGGAGGTGCTGTGCAGAAGCCAGGACCCGCCAGACCCTGGTCCTGGGAGGGACGGGACACTCTGGTGGGTGAAGGAGGGAGCTCCAGGCTTCCAGCACCCAGGCAGGAGGTGCGCGGAGGTGAGGAAGGAGCTGCTGTAGAGCCTCTTCCTCTGGAGCCCGTCAAACCCTGCCTGGACCGTCCCCGCGGGACCCGCTCTTGGCGATCCTGCCCTGGCGGGGGGCTGGCCCGGCCGACGGCGAACGCCCCGTCCAACCCCGGCAGCCCATGACTCCGTGACCCCGCCGAGCCCGCCCNGTGAAGGAGTTCGTGCCTCCCCCGCCGCCGAGGCCCGGCGCCGCTCGCCGCCCCGGGGCCCGCCCGCCCGCCGCCGACTGCGCCGAGTACGGCTTCCGCAAGGAGCGCGCCGCGCTCGAGCAGCTGCGCGGGCACCGCAACATCGGTAACGGCGACCCCCGGCACCCCCCGCTCTCCTCCCGGCTCCCCCTCTTCCCATCCCTGCGCGGAGTGGCGCCTCCCAACCTCAGCACCCGCAGTCCTCTCCCCCTTTCGTGAGTCGGGCTTCTCTCGCTCCCGAACCGGCGCCCTAGGCAAGGCTGGAGACCCCCTCTCGCCGTGCGGGACACCCCCAGCAGCGTTCCCGTGGTGGGCACTTCCCCATACTCTCCCAACGGGGCAAGTTCCTGGGTACCCCCCGCTTCCCTGGGCTGGGCACCTGTAGGTCACCCCCGGCCCTGTGTGGGTGGGAGACGGTGGTCACCCTGTGGGTAGGTCACCGCAGGCAGGGCACCTCAGAATGGGTTGAGAAGAGAGCAACTGCTAGAAGCCCCCAGGTTCTCCCAGTGTCTGGCCAAAATGGCTTAATGCAGCAGGACGCTCAGACAGAGCTTTGGGCTCCCACTGTGCTGTGTGGGTCATTGGCAGATGTCCCTAAGAGAGCAGTGGTACCTCCCTTTTACTCACCAGCACCTGCTTATCAGTGTCATCATAGAATCATTAGGGACTGGAAGGGACCTCAAAAGCTCATCCAGTCCAACCCCGCTGCCACAGCAGCATCACCTAGACCAGGTCGCACAGGAACACATCCAGGTGGGTTTTAAATGTCTCCAGAGAAGAAGACTCCACAACCCCCTGGGCAGCCTCACTGGGAAGAAGGTCCTTCTGGTATTTACGTGGAACCTCCTATGTTCCAGCTCACGGCCATTGCCCCTCGTCCTATCACCAGATGCCACTGAACAGAGCCTGGCTCCATCCTCCTGACACCCACCCTTCACACAATTATTGATGCAGCAGAACCTGGTGTGGTTTTGTGAGACCAGCCTGTCCCTGAAAGCTAATAGAGGGGTGACACGGTGACGTGGCTGCTTTTCCCTTGTGGCTTCCCTCCAAAGTCTGATTCTCCAGCTCTCTGAGCATACCACCTTGTAAAACAGTTGGGCCACATCTTTTGTGGTCTTCTTGGCAGTAGTGTAGAGTGATGTAGTGTGAGGACCGTGTAAGTGCTCGTTACCGACGCATGTGTCTCACCGCAGTGACGCTCTATGGTGTGTTCACCAACCACTACTCTGCCAACGGCCCATCCCGCTGTCTTCTTCTGGAGCTGCTGGATGTCAGCGTGTCAGAGCTGCTGCTGCATTCCAGCAACCAGGGCTGCTCCATGTGGATGATCCAGCACTGTGCCAGAGATGTCCTCGAAGCCCTGGCTTTCCTGCATCACAAAGGCTACGTACACGCAGACCTCAAGCCACGCAACATCCTGTGGAGTGCGGAGGAGGAGTGCTTCAAGCTCATTGACTTTGGACTTAGCTTCAAAGAGGGGAATCAGGTTTGGAACACGCGGCTCTCCAAGCAGTTGGCTCTGTGTTGAGTTGTGTGGGTCTGTAGTGCTTTCAACTCATGAGTGCAGGAGCTGATGTGACGTGATGGGAGTAGTAGCTCAGCTAGAACCCTAGGAAAGGGTGGAATATAGCCTGCTCCCAGAAACAGAAGTTCATGTCCCCGTTCTCCTTGTATGTCTGTGATCTCTGTTGATGTCTCTCTTTTTGTCCTAGGCAAGTTCCAGAGCTGCCTATGCCCTGGAAAAGTCATGTCTCAGCTTTCTGAAGAATTTGCTAGTGTTTGTGTGGTCAGATGAGTGGGAGCACCCAGTTGCGTAGAGTTTCCTTTCAGTCATCCCTTACTGTATGTAGCAGTAACCCAGGCTCCACCGTCAGCCTCCCCAGTGCATTGCGTTGTCTCTGATGGTGTCCTCGTGCTCGTCTGCACTTTCACCCTGTCTTCAGCAGCCTCCTTTTTGCAGGATGTCTGGATGTTTCGTTCCCACGTCCTCATGTCAATGGAAGCTGGTGCCCTGGCTGTTCTTTGCTAGCACACACAGGTCTCTGCCTGTTCTGCTTTGCTCTTCCTCCTTGCTGGGCCTTCACCCCCTCACCACGCTGTCACTTCTTGGTGATATTTTTACTCTTTTTGTGTTCTTTTCTGTGGCCTCCAATTGCCTCAGGAGGTTCTGCAGTTCACAGGCTTGCAGGTCTGTAAAGTGGATTGTGATTTGCTTTCCATGCAGACGTTGCCCTGGCCTGTTCCTACTCCATGTGCTCCACTTGTTCACAGGTTTTAAATTCATACACTTTCTTACTGGTTTGCCTGGGAGCAATGGCGCAGCTTGCTGACTTTGGAGCACAAGAGGCTTGTGTGGATGATCCACCTCAGAATTGTTTGGTACAGGAGCTGATTTTACTATTTCTTAACTCCTCTGTGTCGTCTTCAGTTCTCCCACACTCTCAGCTGAACGCTGGGAGTGTTGTTCTGGGAATCTGTTGCTGTCTGTCAACAAAAACATTCTCCTTGGTAGCCTGTGTCCAGTGAAGGTCTGTTTCTTCTTCGGGCAGCGTTTGGCTGCTTGCTCTGTGAGTTGCCTCATAAGAGCTGATCAGGTGTTTTATTTGCTTCTGTGGGTCCTTACAACCCCTTTTTCTTTGAGCTGAGTTTCCTTTTCCCATTCTTGGAAACACACTGACTGTAGGGGAGAACCTCCTGACCCTGCTTTGAATGGGCACGGGGTGCCAGCTTCCCCTTGCTGCCCCGGGCAGCAGCATACGTGCGTGGTTTCCGTGAGATGCTGCTGCTTGTGACAGCTCTCCCCAGCCTATTCTTGCATAACTTCTACTGCTGTGACTGTTTCACAGAGCAGAGCGAGGTGTCTCGGCCATTAACTTGTCTCAAAAAGCTTTAGATGACAGGAATGAAATTCCAGCTCGCCGTTTGTGCTGGTGGTGTTGACCGTGGTGTTTCCTGTGTCTCTGAATAATGTTTGGTGGGACTGCTGAGCTGCTGCTTCCCACAGAATGACAGACCAGTGGGGGCTGGAAGGGACTTCTGAAGTTCAGCTAGGCCAACCCCACTGCTAGGGCAGGGTCACCTAGACAAGATCACACAGGCATTTTGCCATGCTGGAGGTTCTGCTCCTTGCTTCCTTCTGATAGGAGGTTCTGCTTCCTTCTGATAGGAGGAAGGACCGATTTGTTTGTCAATATGTTTTATGAAGCTCACAAAACACGTTTGAACTCTGATGCCTGACAATGTCCTTCATAAACTTTGCTTTCAGTTAGAGAAGCAGATAGTTTTGCTTTGACTGCGTTCCCTTGGTGACAGTTCTCAGTCCTGTGCCGTGTCTTAGAAGCAGCTTCACATACCCTCTGGTCGCTCCTTGAGTCACATCAGTGTGTCTGAAACCCTTCTGAGTTGAAACGACGCAGCGTGTGGTTTGTCTTTGAGCCTTGGCTGGACAAAGACACAGATCAGGTGTTGCCTGTGAGCAGGAGGCTGCACTGGAGACCCTCAGAGTGGCCCTTCCAGCCAGTGCTTGAGCGATGCTGTAATTTCCTGTGTTCCTTTGATCTGACAACGCGTGGGCACGCTCGTTCTGCTGTGTCAGCCACGGCAGCTGGGCAGGTATTGATTGCTGCAGCACTTCTGGCTGCGATGGCGAGAAGGAAATAGGTGTGTGGGAAGCACCTTGGATAATTTCCTTGTCTCGGCGTTGGGTGCCTGTTTTGTTCCTTCAGCCTGCTGTTCCAGAGAACATTGGTACCTGGATAATGGCAGCTGCTGCTGGTGCTCCCTGTTCAGACCAAACTGTTCGTGCTCTTATGCAGCTCGTGTGGGACCATGTTGTGAGTGCTGGACCCTTTTCTGGAAACTTCTATCTCTTTTCATACTTAGGAGAGGCCAATGGGCCAAAGTGCAGTGACATCCAGCCTCTGCCTCACATCAGTGCTGCCCAGAGAAACCAGTTGGCAGTGGGATACCTGCTGTTTTGCATGGATATACTTTCTCTTCCAGAGAGCCTCTTTTGTTTTCCTCAGCAGCAGGGCGAGTTGAACTAACACGACTAGCTGCACCAGGCTTTCTGACAGTTCAGTAGTATCATAGAACCATCAGGGACTGGAAGGGACCTTGAAAGATCATCCAGTCCAATCCCCCCTGCCACCAGCAGGATCATCTAGACCCAGTCACACAGGAGCACATCCAGGCGGGTTTTAAACGTCTCCAGTGAAGGAGACTCCACAACCCCCCTGGGCAGCCTGTAGTATGTTGATCACCCATTGGGGGGGCCTCTGTGAACGGATTTAAGTAGAGAGTGGAGAAGCTGAAGCTGGAAATGGAGCTGTTTGTGTGTTTGGTCTCCTGCAGGATGTGAAGTATATTCAAACGGACGGGTATCGGGCTCCAGAGGCAGAACTGCAGAACTGCCTGGCGCAGGCAGGGCTCCAGAGTGAGACGGAGTGCACCTCTGCTGTGGATCTGTGGAGTCTGGGAATCGTTTTACTGGAAATGTTCTCAGGAATGAAACTGAAACATACAGTCCAATCTCAGGAATGGAAGGTGAGTCAGAGCTGCAGCAGGATGGGTCCTCCTCCTCCTCCTTGTTCATAACCTGGATTCGTGAGGTAGTACCTGGCAACTAGAGACTGTTTCCAGGATGTTCCTCTAATCCTATTGCCGTGAGAATTAAGGCTCCAGAACCTTAAAGACCCACCTGCACTGTGGGACTGGCACGTGTGAATGGTGCCTCAGTTCAGGTCCCTGAAAGCTGAGGGTTCCAGGAGGTTGTGCTGGGAGCCTGTGCCTCGCCAAGTATTTGGGAGTTGAGTTGGGCTGGCTGCAGTGTGGCACAGAAGGAAGAACAAGAGGGATGGCTGGTGGCTGCCAGCTGCATCAACAGCACAGTGGCACAGGAACTATTTGTTGGGTTCTGTCTAATGTGAGCTTTCATTTGGGGATCTCCTGACAAAACTTATCCTGAGAAGAGGAAGACAGGGTCTGTGTTGTGAGCCTGAAGCCTGTCACTGTCCTCTGTTGTGCATGAAGTAGTTTTGTGCTGTCCTTCCTTCTCTTTCCTGAAAGGAAAGTGCATCCTCCTGGTATCATCATGCCCACAGTAACAGCCAGTTTGCCGGTATGTGGAAGCTTGGAGCTTCTGCACCCACAAAGCTTCATCTGATGTAGGCCTGCTGCTTTGACATGTGAGGCTGGACCCTTGGAGGCTCTCCCAGAGCACCACGGAAACAAAGCCCTCTGCATCCAGCACAGAGAGAAGTGGAGTGTGGCAAGCCTAGGCTTTTATTTCCCCTCCCTAGTCGCCGTTTCTTTTTCTTTGCAGACAAACAGCTCTGCCATCATCGATCGCATATTTGCCAGTGAAGGGGTGGTTAATTCAGCCATTCCAGCTTATCACCTCAGAGACCTTATCAAAAGGTATGTGATCATACTGGCTGGCTGCTGCCTACAGATGTGCTCTGTAAAGCCTCATACCTTGTTCGTGGTACTGCAGAGTATGTGCCCAGCGCTGTTTGGCTCCTCTGATTTTGGCATAATTTGAAGTAAGCATCTAAGAAACAGGTCTTCATTGTGATCTTCACTGGCTGCTGTTTCAGCTCTTTGCTCCTCCTGATGAGGTTGTGCTTGGGGAAAACTGGGGACTTTGCTGCTTTTGGGGAGTGTTGTCAGAAAGGGGGGAGCACAGCAAACAGTGCTGCTTCCCGCCGCTGTCAAACACACTTGTGCAGCTCTGCTGAGAGGGCTGCAGAGGAGATTGTTTTCATTGTCCTGTGACTGGGCTCAGGCTACAGAGTCAAGGAGGACACACCTTGGCAGAAATAGCATCCTGAGCCACTGGTAAAGCTGAGCAGGGGATGTTCTCGGGCTGCAGGGGATGTTCTGGGCCATGAGCTGCTTTGGATCCCTTTGGTGTGAAGCTTTGAGGGTTCCTTGTCACGCAGCCACTTTCATGAGACCACATGTGTGCCTGAGACCTGGGCTGAATGGCCTGGGGAGGTGGAGCTGGGCTGTGCTGTGTTCTTTGTGAACTTGTGAGCAAGCAACTTCCACCATTTGGTACTGAGACTCTGAGAAGAAGAGCCTGCAGTACCAGGTATCCAGAAGGCTTTTGGGGGATCCTTGTGGTGTCCTCCAGCTGTGAGTGGGAGAATGTGCTGCTTGCTCTTCTCTTTGTGCCATAAGGGCCCCAAAGAGGAGTTACTCCTCTGCATCCTGAGTTGAATTTTTTGATAAAGAACTGTCACGTGCGAGGGTGTAAGGGTGTCTTCTCTTCCAGCATGCTCCATTGTGACCAAGGAAAGCGAGCCTCTGCCGAGAAGGCTTTGTGCAGCCCGTTCTTCAGCATTCCCTTTGGTAAGCTGTGCACACTACCCCTGCTTGGGGCTTTTCTTTCTCAGCATGTCCTGGAAGAAGCAGCATGGGGCATAGTTAAACGGGAGACCTGGCAGTCCTGGTGGACAGCGGGATGGCTGTGAGCCAGCAATGTGCTCTGGTGGCCAAGAGGGCCAACAGCATCCTGGATGGATCAGAACGTGGGCACTTGCCTGTCAAGATCCTGGGGTGGGCCAGAGCGGGGGTGGTTAGCAGATCAAGAGAGGTTCTTCTCCCCCTCTACTGTGCCCTGGTGAGACCACATCTGGAGTATTGTGTCCAGTTCTGAGCACCTCAGTTCAAGAGGGACATAGAGCTGCTGGAGGGTGTCCAGCGCAGGGCAACAAGGATGATGAAGGAAGTGGAGCACCTCCCTGATGAGGAGAGGCTGAGGGAGCTGAGGCTCTTTAGCTTGGAGAAGAGGAGGCTGAGGGGTGACCTCATTACTGTCTCTGAATATGTGAAGGTTGGCTGTCAGGAGGAAGGAGCCAGGCTCTGCTCAGTGTCATCTAGTGATAGGACAAGGGGCAGTGGGTGTCAGCTGGAACACAGGAGGTTAAATATAAATATCAGAAAGAACTTCCCAGTGAGGTGACAGAGCACTGGAAGGGGCTGCCCAGGGGGGTTGTGGAGTCTCCTCTGGAGATACTTAAAACCCACCTGGGTATGTTCCTGTGTAACTTGGTCTAGGTGATGCTGCTGTGGTGGTGGGATTGGACTGGATGATCTTTCAAGGTTCCTTCCAATCCCTAATGATTCCTTGATTCCATGTTATTTCTGATGCTGTCTCATCGCTGCCCCTTTGCTCTGTGCAGCGCTCACCAGCCCTTTGTAGTCCTGCAGCAGGTGGGTCAGAGTGGTGCTCGCAGTGCCCCTCCAGCCCTGCAAGCTGTCACTTCTCCCTGATCAGACTCCCGTTAAATTCTGCCCGGACCAAACTGACCAGGAGTGTATTGACAGCAGCAAATGAGGACAGAGGAAACTGTGGTGCTTTTGTTCTATGGTGGCCGTTACGTGCTTTTAAAGAGTGGTGCTATTTATGGTCAGTGGATGGTTCTTCTTGTGCTGAGAGTTTCCCAGTTCAGAAACCAGGAATGTGAATGACTAGGGCAGGTGGTGACATCTGCTGTTGTCTCCTCTGAACAGGTCAGATAGCACCAGTGTGTTCTTGTGGTGTGAGCACATTGTCTGCAGTGTCTGGCCCCCGTACCGTTCTCCTGGGCTTGTTTGCTTTCCAGAACACCAGTGAAGAGCTCTGCATCCAGCTTCTCTGCAGCATCAATGCTCCAAGCATCCAGCTTTTGGCTGGGACAGTATTTTCCCCTTGAGGCTTAGTCCTGCTTTTCGTAAGCTGCTTGTTGTCCCTTGCAGTAGAGATGGTTAAATGTTGCCTCTCGAGGTAACGTCGTGTGTATTGGGCAAAGACAGCAAACTCACTCCTGTTTGCAAACGTCTCTTGTGTCTCAGAATCTGGCATTGCCAGAACCAAAGCCACCTTCTGTGGCCCAGCCTTGCAGCCAGCATTGCTTTGGAGCAGAGGGAGGAGTCTGCAGGCAGTACTTCCTGGTCTGGTTTTAACACACAGACCTCTGACTGTATCTGGGAAGGTGCTTCTGGGGTTAGTGCTACAGGTTTATATAACAGCTTCACTTTTTCGGAGTTCTCTTTGCTGATTCTCCTTCCTTGCCAGACTTGGACGTGTGCTTGTCTGGACAAAGAAGCATTTACTCTTGCTTCTCTAGGAAGTCAGAAAATGATCTGTTGTCGCCTTTGTCCTGGGTGTGTTTGGGTATTTTTTTCTGTTTAGAGCAAAGACAGCTGAGAATGGCTCTCCTTGTCATTTACAGCCTAGTCTTGACTTTCCAGTTCATCAACTTCTTTGCTGAGCTGCTGCCAGGCTCTGTGTTCTCAGTGTGGTTGGCATCACTCAGCATTTTGAAGAGGCAGAAAGCACCTCCTAGGGCAAGAGAGTACTTCAGGAAATGCATTTGTCACTTGGTTAGAGGAACTGGAGTTCCTCTAACCTAGAACCTCTGAGTCCTAGGGCTGGGCTGGATGAGGCTCTGGCCAGCCTGATCTAGGGTGGGGTGTCCCTGCCCATGGCAGGGGAGTTGGAACTGGATGATCCTGTGGTCCCTTCTAACCTTGACTTGGTCTAGGTGATGCTGCTGTGGCAGGGGGATTGGACTAGATGATTTTTCGAGGTCCCTTCCAATCCCTAATGATTCTATGATCCTCTCTGAAAAAGGACCTGTGAAATGAAGGACAGACTTACTTGAATAAAAGGGGCAACATACAAGACCAGTGTTAAATGTCCATTCATACCCTGTGTCTTGGTTGCCAGCAGTCCTGTGGAAGAATGTTCCCACTTGGAACGTGCCTGGTTATCTGACTGCTGCACCTTTTTGTGAGGGCTGGCCCCGAGCCCTTGTCTAGCCTGATAAGTCCTTTCATACTAAGGCTTTTCATAAGGACTCTCCCATGTCAGGAGGAGATTTATTGCCAGTCATCTCCTCTTGCTCCACACAACCAGCATCTTCTCTCTGTGGATGGCTCCTTCATGTGGGTTGTGCAAAACTGCAGGGTGTGTGGAGCTCTTGGGAAGAATCTCTGGGTGCACAGGTGAAGACAAGCTCGGGACAGGGAGAGTGCAGGCTGTAAATGCAGGCTGTAGTGGACAGAGGCACAGAGCAGTAAGCGCCCGTGTGTGACAGTGCACGTTGAGTCAAGTTCCTGTTCTCTTGCTCCCTCAGACTGTGACTTTATTTTTTCTCTCTCACCCTGCGGGTGTCGAGCAGCTCCCCATATTGAAGATTTGGTGATGCTCCCCACGCCTGTGCTGAGACTGCTAAATGTTCTAAGTGATGCTTCTCTGCAGTGCGAAGAAGAATATGAAGGTTGGTGCAAGCTGTGCAGTTCCCATATAGCAGTCTTGTCTCTGTTTTCCTTGGTTTTAGGGCTGCCAGAGCAAGCAGAAGAGCAATTAATAAGGGTAAGAACAGCAAGCCAAGAGCTGCCCAGCTGAGATTTGGTGCCACATGGGTCAGCTGCACCAACAGAGAATAGACACAAAGTAGAGTGTGTAGGACAGTTCTTGAAGGATCCCAGATCCAAGCAAGCGAATAGTGTATTTTGATTTTCTTCTTTGGTTAAGTGCCCACAGACCTCATAACGTGTTTGTGTCTCTGAGCTTCTGCTGGACGTGCAAAGGACTCTGGAGACCAGTGACAGAGATACTTAGAAGTTTGCTGATGATTTTTCTTACCCCAAGATCTTTGCAGGGAACTGAAATAATCTCACAGGAGTTCTTCAACTGTAGCAGAACTATAGGTGGCAGGGCACGTTGGTGGAATTGGCATTTGTTTGTGCTCTCAGGTCCACACTGAGTTTAAAAAGCTGGATTTTGCTCACACAGAGAAGGGTCTGTGGCAGCTGCTTGAAGCTTCCCTCCTCCCAGCATGGTAACACATACATACGTGATAAAACCACTCACAAATCTCAAATGTTGTAGCTCGTGGAAGGCCAGGCTCTGTGTGCAAGGAAAAGTGCTCTCCATGTGCTCCAAACCCTGCTGTTAGGGGTTCTCTGCCTGCAGGCCCTTGTTCCTGAGCCTCACCTGAGACACTTTGTCTTGTTACCTGACCATCAGGCAGTGTCGTCTTGGGCCAGGGCACCTCTCCAGCGTTTCTGTTGAATGTAGAGGAAAAGAGTTACCTGTTGGCTGAGTGTTCTTGATGTGTTCATCTGGCCTTCGTTTGTCTCTTGGCTTGTCCTCGTTTGCAGAGCGAAAGACAGACCCCTCTTTTCTTTCTCAGATATCCTGGAAGACATAAGGGAGGAGTGTCAGAGATACGGACCGGTAGTTTCCTTGCTGATTCCAAAGGAGAATCCTGGTAAAGGCCAAGTGAGTGAACGGAGGGAAGATGCTGCTCATTCCTGCGTGTGCTGCAGGACTGCTGCTCAGCTCCTGGAAATCTCCTGGCTGAGGACAGTGCTAAAAATAACTGGTTGTCTTGAAGGACAGCGCAGGTTCCTCGCTGGTTACGTAAGGCTGTCTAGCCTGGGAGGTTCCCAAAAAGCTTCTAGCAGTGGGGCTGGGATAGAGGAGGGGACAGCAGAAACTGGTGGGTGGGAGGTGAGGCGCTGAGGATGTAACACATCACCATCATTTCTCCCACCTTACCAAACCCCTGAGTAATGAGGAGCAAGCAGTAAAATTCCAGTGTAGAGATACAGCTCTTTTCTTTTTAGCTCAGGGGTCAACCAAGGATGAAGGGGAAAAATGTGTTGAGAAAGTGTTTTCCTCTCTGTAGGAGCGGCAGGGGGCTGGAAGTCCTACTGAAGTCTTGTTTTTCTTCTCTCTCTTTCAGGTCTTTGTTGAATATGCAAATGCTGGTGATTCCAAAGCTGCCCAAAAAATGCTGACTGGAAAGATTTTTGATGGCAAGTTTGTCGTGGCTACGTTTTACCCACTGAGTGCCTATAAGAGAGGATATCTGTACCAAAACTTGCTGTAGGCAGTAGCAACAATCAGGAGAGTTGTCTTGCTCCTCTTCCTCACATGTTTTACAGTTGAATGTACAAAAGAGCTTCCTAGCCCTGCTTCTTGAGTAATCTGTGAAGGAGAGATGCAAAGGACTTAAGTGGGCTTTGAAACCTTTACTGCTGCTTTGTGATGTGCAGAGGAGGCCGGGATGCCTTTCAGTGCGTGCTCGTGTGTGTGTTGTGCTTGCTCGTTTACACTGGGTGTGCGGCTTTGCCTCGGCGGACACTCGGCTGGCAGGAGGAGGGACAGTGGGAGCCTAGGAGGCCAGGCACATCTTGGCAAGTGATTTGAAAAGAGGCCTTTTAAAGTCTTGGCCTTAGTGCTTCACTGTGTTCTGGTGAGAGGGTTCCTTTGTTAGGCTTTTCTGTACCACATGTGTTCTTCCCCACTGCAGGGGAGGAGGAGGAGGAAGGCTTCCTTGCTTCTTGTTGCTATCTAAAATAGAGAAGCACCATCCTTTTTAAATCAGGCCAGGACTTGGAGTCTTCACGTCATGCAGAGCAGAGGGAGGCAGTGAAATCAGATCTGCTGAGCTGTTTGTGACCCAGGGAGGGCTCTCCAGCTGACCTGGCACAGATGCTGGGCTGGGCTTAGGCAGTGAGGGGTGGGTGATGCTGCCTTGCTCACGTGCCTGGGGCGGGCAGCGACTAGTGGTGGATGCGAGTGGTCACAGCAGTGCCATCCTCAGCCTCAACACAACCTGTAAGCACTGTGTAGTGTGAGGCAATGTGAAAAGCCCATTGCACAGAGTCATCTTTCTAGGAGCTGGCGCGGATGTGCCCTCACCCTGATTCCAAATCAGCTGCAATGCGTAAGCGTCTTGGGGTGGTGCTTCTGGAAAGGAGTGCTACGGCATGCAGTACTCTGTGTGTCCCAGCAGGACTGCTGCCCTCCTGCCAGCCTTTCAGGAAAGAACAAGTATTTGTCTGCCGTAGGTCCCACACGTGGCTGGTTCTGTGTTGTGCATTTTGATTTTGCATTAATTTGTTCGACGTGTAGCTTAGAAGCACTGACACTTTTGGTCCGTCCCAGGTTACACAGAGGGCCTGAGGCAGTCTGAGATCCTATGGAGAAAGGGCTCTGTCATTCAGCAGACTTTACTGGCCGGGAGAGTGACTTTCCCAGCAGCCACGTGCTCCTGGGGATGAAGAGTGGGGGTGAGCAGCGTCATTCTCCACCTCTGTGCAGGCAGAAGCTCACTCGCACAGCTGCTGACACGGAGGAGGCAGCGGCTGTTTCCCCAGCAGTCTGCAGAGCCTTTCCCTGCAGGATGGGCATTTTGCTCTGGAGGAGCACAGTGTGAAACACCCCTGCCTGGAGAGGGACCAGCGTAGTCTGGCTTGTGGCCCTAGTACCAGTCCCACTGAGGAGGAGAGCTCTCGTCAGTCCTTTTCTCCCACTGAAGTACTCACGGGTAGCTACCTGAACCATCTCTGATCTTCCCTTGAGTAACACCTGCGTTACTTGGCAGTTTACTCTTCACATCTTGCTGACACTGGACTTGCCAGAATCTTGTACTTAGAAGTTCCTCTTGCTTTTTACCCTGTACACACACGTGTGCTGCGTCAGGGGATCCAACACCTGTGGCACTTCCTGAGCCTTGAGCTCCTCCCTGTGCTGGTGCAGAGTCCTGCCTGCTACGGCCCTTCCCGAACTCCCCCAGAAAGGACCAATTTCTTTGCGTTTTTCTGTTGCCTTTAAGGTGGTGGGTTGTCCAGGAAAACGGGAGTAAATCCCACAGTGAGTTTTCAGGTGTGATTTGCTGCTCAAACGTTGTCTGGGAATGATGCTACTTCGGTGTACCTAGCTGTGCAGCGGCTTTACGTAGATAGAGTGTGTGATGCCTTGCTTTTAACTGAACTGTCCCTGCTGCGAAGCACCTTTAGTGTCTGGGAGGAACTGGATGATTATCTGGGTGAGGGCTTTTCCTGTGCGAAGGGCAGTGTTTAAAGAATTCCTGTGTATTAGTAGGTGTTGACAGAACTCCTCAGCTCCGTTGCTGTCCCTGGTGGGCTGAGCCAGGGGTGAAAGCACTTTGTCCCAGAAGTTCATGTTTTGAACACCATCATGCAGCAGCATTAAACTGTCTGCATGTGTGCAGCAGCAGCAGACCTGGGAACTCCTGCCTTGCTTGGTGCCAGCTTGTGTGGGGACACAGGGAGCCCCCCCAGGTGTGGGGCTTGATGTCTGTCACCTACAGCAGGATCAGGACAGAGAGATGCAGGGATGCAAGTGCCGACCTAAGTTCTCACATGCGTTTGTCTAGGGCTGTGAGCTGCCCTGTCATCTTTCAAGCATCTCTTTTTCAGTCAGAATTGTGCTTTGGATCTGAAGAGAAAGAGCTGTGCCAGGATTAATCTTTAGAGAGCAGCTACAACCTGTTCCTGCAGAATGGTGGTACGGCTGTTTGACCCGAGTTTGGCTGCTTTAACAGGAGCTAAATAAGTCTTCAAGATGCAAACTTCTGCTACCAGACTCTCTCTCTGGATGTTGATTGAGCACTGAGGTTTTTTTGTTTTTAATTTTCCTCCTGGCAAGGGTTGAAAAGTTGAAAATGCTGATCTCTGTCCTATCACTGGATCCAGCCCCTGGCTTCCCTCTGCAAGCTGTGGGTTGTGGGGAGGTTTACAAGCATCTTGGAGCAGAAGTGTTTTGTCATTATCCCTCACGCTCTGCCTTCAAAGCTTTTTTTAAATCAAGCTGAAGCTCACTTTGATGTCTCAGTGATCCCGTGGTGAACTTGGCATAAGTTTCAGCGCTGCTAAAACCTGTGAGTTTTTTAACTCTAGGTCGTATCCAAAGTGTGAGTCACGATCCAATTCAAGACATCCGGCATGGTGAGTGCTTGGGAAGTGCCTGGCTTTCCTCATCTCCAGCCTGCCTGCCTGAGTGGCAGAAATGCTGTTGTTGCTCTCTGGGTGTCTCAGTCGGCGCGTTAGGTGACAGCTAGACATGGAAATGTGCAGGGTGCCTTTGAGGGACAGATCTCCTTGAGGGGGAAAGGGATGAAAGATTAAGCCTGCGTGGACCTCCAGGGAAGGCTGGCACTGGGCTCGCAAGGTGCCTGGGTGGGTGCTCAAGCCCATCCTTGGGTGGAGGCAAACCAAGGGGTGTGAACAGGAAATGCACTCAGCGATTCGTTGGTGATGTTTGGGTTCCATCACCGATCTGACACAAAAGTCACTGCCAGTCAAAGAAGAACTGTCCTTCCTCCATCACCGATACCTATGTGGGAGCAATGTGCAGAGAGAGAGTTGTTTGCACTTCCGCCTACTTATTATATGCAAGGAGGGTAACTAGTTTTTAAGTCACTTGGCCAAAGCACAAATCAGCTCCAATCTTGCTGTATTCCTAACCCTCATTCCTCACTGGTCTCCAGCCTCCCAACAACAGCATAGCCTGAGCGCCGTGTTACACCCGGGTTGTCTTTCCAGAGCGTCCCGTACGCTTCCCCGCTGCGCCGGCTCCTGTAACCACGTGCCTCCCCTTTGGGATTGATGTCAGCTGCTGTGTCGCATCACGCACCTTTGCTGAGCAGATGTGTGCTTGATACTGGTGATCAATAAACAATGCTTCAGTACGCAGCGGCTACCCAGCGTGTTCTTGTGGGGTGCCACGTAGCCAAGGAAGTTCTTCATCGCCCTATGCTGGGGTGTCCATCTGGGGTTGGGGACACTGTGGAGACTACCTTGAGTTCAGTTTTGGGCACCTCAATAGATGGAAGACACTGGGGGGCAGGGACACGAGGGTGGTGAAGGGTGTGGAGAGCCAACCTTGTGAGGAGCAGCTGAAGGAGCTGGGGCTGCTTGGTCTGAAGGAGGTTCAGGGGAGACCTTACTGCTGTCTACAACAAAAGGAGGATGTAGAGACGTGGGTGATGGTCTGTTTTCGCAAGTGATGGGACAAGAGGAGGTGGCCTGAAGCTGAGACAGGGAAGGTTTAGGTTGGATGTCAGGAAAATTTTCATGGGACGGGTTATCAGGCCTTGGAACAGGCTGCTCAGGGAGGGGGTTGAATCACCATCCCTGGACGTGTTTGAAAGTCCTTCAGCTCCATCTCCTCGTTAGCTATGGCCTTGGGACAGTTGGGTTAATGGTTGGACTTGTTGCTCTTAAAGGTCTTTTCCAACCGAAGCGATTCTGGGATTCTAACTTGGCCGCCCTGCCTGAAGCTCCCGGTGGGCCAGTGCGGGTGAATGTTGGCTGGCTGGAGCCCCCCGTGCCCCGGGCTGTTCCCTGCCCGGCACCGCTTACTCACGCCCCGCTTTACCGTAACGGTTTCCGCGCTGATGTCAACCGCGGGGGAAGAACCGCGGCCGCCGCCCCCGGGGATGCTGCAGGGTTGCACAACCGCGGGGGGATGACGCGGCGGCGGGTCACCAGGGTCGGGCCGCACCCCAGTGCCCGGGCCGGGATCCCGGGGCGGAGCGGGCCCCTCCGTGCCCGGTACGGGCGGGTGTGAGCCGGGACCGCTGAGGCCGGGCGCGGGGTGGAGGCCGCGCGCTGACGTGGCGGCCGTTGCCATGGCAGCTCGCGGCGCGCGCGCCTCCGCCGCCGATTGGCCGCGCCGCGGGGAAAGGGGGCGGGGCACCACGTGGCACGGGGCGCAGCCGCCGCGGTGACGACGCACGACCAACAGCAAAGGAGGGCGCGGGACGAGCCGCCGCAGGCCGGTCATTGGCGGCGGCGCGGCGGCGGGGGCCATATAAAAGGGTGACGGAGGCGGCGCGGCGGCCCGGTGGCGGCGGGCGGGCAGGATGGAAGGGGAGGAAGGGGATTGTGATGCGGCCGCGGTGGCGGCGCTGAGGCAGCGGCTGACGGCGAGCGGGCAGGGCCATGTGCTGCGTTTCTGGGCCGAGTTGGACGGCGCGGCCCGGCGGGCGCTGGTGGCGGAGCTGCGTGATATGGACGTGGCGGAGATCAACCGCTTCTTCCGCCGAGCCCGCGGAGACGGCGGCGGCAACGGTGGGATGGCGGCGGCCGCGGGGCTGGATGCGCGGATGGAGCCGGTGCCGCGGGACGTGCTGGGCAGCGTCTGCCGCGACCGCGCGCTGCTGCCGCGCTGGGAGAGCCGCGGTAGGTGCGGGGTCGGGGGGCGGCGGCAGCGGGGCCCCGTCGCGTCCGCTCCGTCCCCCTGAGGCGGGTGCGGGTGTTCCCCGCATCGTGCCCACGCGTGTTCCTCTCCCGCGCACAGGGCTGGCGGAGATCGCGGGCAGCCGGGTGGCTGTGCTGCTGCTGGCAGGTGGGCAGGGCACCCGCCTGGGCGTCCCCTACCCCAAGGGCATGTGCGACGTGGGGCTGCCCTCCCGCAAGAGCCTCTTCCACCTGCAGGCCCAGCGCCTGCGGCGGCTGCAGCAGCTGGCTGAGGAGCAGCACGGTGCTCCCTGCCACATCCCCTGGTGAGTCCTGGAGGATCAGCCCCCCCTGGGGTGGGCTCGGGTTCCGGGGAGGTGTTGGTAGGGCACCGCTGGTGGCAGTGGGTTGGGCTCCTGTGTTGATGATGCTGGCAGTGTCCCATCGGTGTCAGCCCGAGTGGTGGTGGTGAAGGGCCCGTGCGTTGGTGTCATTCCACAGGTATTGGCTGGATTAAAGCCCTGTTGGCCTTCATGGGTCAGGGTGAGGTGTGTGTGCCCCGTTGCTGTCAGAGGGACAAGTATCCCAGCCATGGGTGCAGACCCCCTTGGTATCCGTGTGCGTTGACCCTCTTGACACCAGGTCTATTGCTATGGGAATAGAGCCTGTTGGAGTCAGTGGGTGGCAGCCCAGAGGGTGGCACTGGCAGGTCTCACGTCGTCAGACTCAAACTTGCAGCCTTTGACAACATTTGTCCTGTTGCCTGCGGCCAGCCTGCTCCGAACAAGTTGGGGGTCTGGCGGGACACAACCTTCTGTCTGCAGAGGGTTCGTGTCATGGAGGGAGCTGGTTCTTCCCAGCTGGATGTCCCCCCAACAGCTGCACAGGGTGTGGCAGGGTTTTGGACATGTGTGTTGCAAGAAGAGGAGAAGCCCTCGGTTGGCTCGCCAAAGAGGTGGGACCACAGTGGATCACATCCTTCTAGATGTTTGTGAGGGAAAGAAACCCGTCCTGCGTGCCGTGGGTTCCCTGTGTTTGGCCTGAAGAGAGTGAGACCTTGCCTCTTCTCCCTGTTCATTGAACCTCTTCTGTGCTGTGGCAGGTACATTATGACGAGTGGTCGGACTATGGAGTCCACCAAGGAGTTCTTCCTGAAGCATCACTATTTCGGCTTGAAGAAGGAAAATGTCATCTTCTTCCAGCAGGGCATGCTGCCTGCCATGGGGTTTGATGGGAAAATCCTGCTGGAGGAGAAGGGCAAGATTGCCATGGCACCAGGTCAGTGTCCTGAAACTGGTGGGAGCATGAGACACAATGTTGAGGACAAGCTTTTGGAGCTGAAGCCTGTGTAGGAAGTCTCACAGCATGACGTGGTGCATGGGTGACGCAGGCTGGGAGTTGTCTGTCTTAGCAAGGGCGGTCAGGGTGGGGTGCAGCTGGATTGCTGACCCTCTGCCCCTCTTCTGTG
The DNA here is from genome assembly GCA_013400115.1 of Rhinopomastus cyanomelas. Classification (NCBI taxonomy): domain Eukaryota; kingdom Metazoa; phylum Chordata; class Aves; order Bucerotiformes; family Rhinopomastidae; genus Rhinopomastus; species Rhinopomastus cyanomelas. Next base: position 314,350 of record VXBP01005923.1, on the reverse strand, counting down.
GGGAAGGAGGAGGAGCTGATGGGATGGATGGCTTTTGATATGACCCAAACAGTTTGTTCCCATCACAGATGGCAATGGAGGCTTGTACCGGGCTCTGGGGGCACATGGTATCGTGGACGATATGGAGAGGAGAGGTGTGCAGAGTGTTCATGTCTACTGTGTGGACAACATCCTGGTGAAGGTGGCTGACCCCAGGTTCATTGGGTTCTGCTTGGAGAAGGGAGCAGACTGTGGAGCCAAGGTATGGGTTTGGGGACAGGCAGACGCCGCTTCCCTGGAGCGGGGTGGGTGTCTGTCCTGCTCCTTGTCTGGCTTTACTGACTTCTCACCCTTCCTTGCTGGCTGGCCACAGCCAGCAGGAATAACTAAATACTGGGAACTCACTGGTGGAGTAGCACCTGCCCTTCTGTTCTGGCATCCCAGCAGAGCTCAGGCTTCACTGGACCCTTCCCCAGTGCTGTTCAGCTCCTGCCCTGCATGGGCACGTGGCACTGACCGTTCCAGAGCTCACCAGTACCCTAGTCTGTGGATGTGTGAGCTGCTGGGGTGCCCCGTGGGGCTGCGTGGTCCACACCTGGGTGCTGGGTCGGTGTGCAGGTGACTGCAGGGAGCACGGGCAGCCAGGATCCCTGCTGCTGGGGCTGCCAGCTGTCCTGCCTGTCACATCCTGGGTGCCAGACCAGGATGTTAGTGGGTGCAGCTGGCTGCTGAGCCCAGCCCTGTGTCTCGCAGGTAAGACGTTGCGCACCCAAGGCTTTACTTAAAGGCCGGATTAGCAGCCGAAGGGGTGCTGGGGTTGTTTGCACTGGGCTCAGCTCTGGTAAACAGGTGATAGGGCTTGCTGGCCTCAAAGCTTTCAGAGAGTGAGCTGGGAAAGGGAAAGCAGTTCCTCCTCGTGGTCGGGGCAAGAGAAGGAGGAAGTAAACCTTCACACACAACAAGGTGGTAGCACATTGCCCTGCAGTGGTCGCGGCAACGAGGAGGGATTTTTCTGGGGAGGTCCTGTTCCCAGAGGCGGTTGTGTGAGCTGTGAGGAAGAGGAGGAAGAGGGATGGTTTTACTGAGGCAGCAGCCTCCTGCTTGAGCATAGAAAGTGGGTTGTTCCTGTTCAGGCTGGGCACTATAATATCCATGGAGGCCAGTGCCCGTGTCACCTAGCCGTGCCATTCCACCCTCCTCCTGGCACCATCGCCAGAAGCACTTGGCAGGGGGGTGCTCCAGCATCCCTATTCCCTGTGCTGTCCCTGCTGTCACACAAGAAAATGGAATGGAAAATGCCTTCTTGGGGGCTGCTGGGCAGGAGGGAGTATGTTTGAAGCGCAGGGCTTTGGGCTACTTTCCTTGACAATGCTTTTGCCCACGGACAGGTGGTGGAGAAGACCAACCCCACCGAGCCAGTTGGTGTGGTGTGTCGAGTGGACGGTGTCTACCAGGTGGTGGAGTACAGCGAGATCTCCCTGGCCACTGCCCAGAAACGGGGCCCAGATGGGCGGCTGCTCTTCAACGCAGGCAACATCGCCAATCACTATTTCACCACCGCCTTCCTGAAGGACGTAGTCAAGTAAGGGCCTGCTGGGCTGCTGCCAGGGAGCTGGAGGAGTGTCGCTGCTGACTGGAGCTGGCTGCCTGTGCCTTGCTTTCTGCTGGTGGAGCTCCAGCTGTTTGCAGGCACGCCAGGGTGAGGCCTGTAGGGGCTGGTCACTGGCCCCTGCATGTGTGGCCCAATCCCACCTCTGCACGCAGTCCCTTCCCTGAGATAAGGTCTCCCGCAGCCATCCCTGGCTAGTACAGGGCCGTCCTTGTTTGGGGCAAGCAGTCCATGCCTTGGCATTGCTGGAGGTTGTGGCAGAGCTGCCATCCTGCCGCAGCAGAGTCTGAGCCCATAGGCTGGAGATGTGTCTTGCTTGGGTGAGTGATAGCCTCTTCTTGGCCACCTCCAGCACTTACGAACCGCAGCTGCAGCACCACGTGGCTGAGAAGAAGATCCCGCACGTGGACATCGCTACGGGGCAGCTGATCCAGCCTGAGAAGCCCAACGGGATCAAGATGGAAAAGTTTGTCTTCGACATCTTCCAGTTTTCCAAGTATGCTCTTCTCCCTCTGCAAGGAGCAGGCTGCTGGCTCGCCCCTGGGCAGCTCTGAGAGCCTCTGGGTGGGTGCCAGGGCTGTGCCTTGGGGTCAGGGCAGGGTACTCAGCAGCGCTGGATGGTCGTGTCCCAAGATGTGCAGGGATGTGAGCAGCAGGAGGCACTGGTGCTGTTTGCCTCTCCCCTGGCCAAGCCTTGCTCTGTGCCAGAGGAGCATCATCTTGGCCCTACAGCCCAGGTCCCCCCACTTCCTCCTTCATAGGTGTGAGCTGCATGAGGGCCATGGGGAGAAGCTGAGGGCCCAGGGAGCAGCCCTCTTTCTCAAAGCTGACCCTCCTGTGCCCTTTCCCCCACCCCAGGAAGTTTGTGGTGTACGAGGTGCTACGTGAAGACGAGTTTTCTCCCCTGAAGAACGCGGATAGCCAGAATGGCAAGGACAATCCCACCACAGCCCGACACGCGTTGATGTCCCTGCACCACTGCTGGGTTCTCAATGCAGGGGGGCACTTTGTGGACGAGAATGGCACACGCATCCCTGCCATCCCTCGGTGAGTTGGTGCTCCCAGTCCTGCGTGCTCTTTTGGAGGGGGTGCAAAGCACTGGGAAGTCTCCAGCACCGCTCTGTTCCTGTGCTTCTGAAACTGGTGTTGCTGGAACGACCAGCCACGGGTCCTTTGTGGTCTGTAAGGCAGAGGCGGGTGGTGTGTGCAGGCTGAGCACTTGCTTGGTTGGCAGGAGCTTTCCTTCTTGATACAACACCACGACCCAAATCCCTGCTGGTGCCCTTCGCCAAGGCTGCCCGTGCAGGGAGGAGGTGGCCCCCTGAAGCCCAAGTGCACCAGCAGATCCACACAGTAGCCAGGCTGGGCTAGTAGAACCATGAGGGATCGTGGCATCCCTCTGCTCCTGAGAAGAGCAGACACCCAGTTTGACCTGCTCCCCTTTCCCCCACCCTCGCTAACCCTTGTTTATTCCCACGTAGCGTCACAAACGGGAGGTCAGACGCCACCGCAGCAGCTGTCAATGACACGTAATTACAGCGTGCAGGGTGCATGGGGGGGGCTGTGCTCAGGGACTAACGGGCTGCGTGCGAGGCAGCGGGCACCCCAGGGGCCTGCCAGGCCCGGGAGCAGGTGCCACAGTAACTAACGGGGCGCTCGGGGCGCATGCTGGGAGCGGGGGCATGTCTTTCCGTGGGGACTCCAGGTGCTGCTGCTTGTGGTGGTGGATGGCAGGCAGCGTCTGCGCCCTCCTGGGCTCCTTTCCACAGAGGCAGCAGCCGCTGGGGGCTGAGTGGAAGGGGCTTGTGCCTTAGATGCAGATGCAGGGCAGCAGGTAGCCCCCACAGCTGGCGTGTCCTGTGGGTGACAGTCCCCTGTTCATCACAGCAAGGCTAGTCCCGTAGCTGCAGACGAGTACAGACACGAAGTGAACGTCAGGCAGGCTTTGACGTCACCTGTGCAAGCCCCAGCACAGGTGACCATCAGCATCTGCTGTGACTTCAGCTCCTGAGTTCTGAAGATCCAGACTGTGACACCAGGGAAAGCCTTTGGCTCAGCCCTTGGAAGCTTCAGAAGTAAATGGGGAGTGACAGTTCAGTGCTGAAGCAACTCCTGCAGTAGCAGAGTGTCCTCTGGGCTGGGACTTGTTGCTGCTGCGTGTCGAAGACGTGCAGACTGAGCAAGCTTTGACCTGTGTCTGCTTCCAGGTGAACCTGTGTCTTCTGGTGCCTTCTGGTGGGATATATCGTGGGTCTCCATGCCAAGTGCCTGGAGGTGCCAACTAGCCCACAGCACCAGACACAGTGCAGGACAGAGGAGGCACTTCAGCCTGTGTTCATCCTTCCTTGCCAGTTGATAGCACTGCTGGCTTTTGAAGGGACTGCCTTGACTCGAAGGCAAACACGAGTGCGAGGGCTGGCTGACGTTTCACTAGCAGCTGGAGCAGGATGAGGCCGAGCAAGTGCGTGGCAGCAGGAAAGAGTGAAGGCAGCGCTTTCACGGCTGGCCTAACTGGCCATGGCAGCCAGCGGCTGGGAAGGGGCACCCTCAGCCGTGCCAGATCCAGGAACAGTTCAGGGGGCCCTGCAAAGGCTGGTGGCAGCAGGAAGAGGATTGGGGAGCCTGTGCAGGGAGCAGGCAGTGCTGTGGGGAGTGTTTCTGGGCGAGCAGGCAGGCCTACCCCATGTCCTCAGGTCGTGCCTTAGCCAAGGAGTGTGTTGAAGAGCAGTTGTGTTGTCACCAGCCAAGCAGGAAGGTGCTGTGAGTGCATCTTTCATCCCAAGGACGCAGGAGGGGTAGGAAGGGATGAGCACCCTGCACGTAGCATCAAACGTAGTGGGGCTGTGGTCCCAGCTGGGTTGTAGGCGCTGCTGTAGCCACACACGTGGGAGAGGGCATAGATCCTGGGGAAAGCAGAGTCTGAAGCTCTCTTCTCTCTTTCAGTCACTGCTGGTGTCTAAACTTTAGCTCGCACCTATGTGGACAGCACGCAAAGCTTGACTAACCCAGGGCAGCTCTGTGTGCTCCAGACAGCTGCTGCCCCCTGTGCCGCTGTCTGCGAGGTCTCTGAGCCCCACCTGACAGGGCTACGTGGCTAACCCTGAGGACTTTCTCTTTGTCTCTGCAGCTTGAAGGATGCAAATGATCTCCCAATCCAGTGTGAAATTTCTCCCCTCATCTCCTATGGAGGAGAAGTGAGTACTGGCTCTCCAGGGTGGATTAGCTAGGTGCTAGGGAGGTGGGTAAGCCATGAAGGAGTCACAGAACCACAGAACATCAGGGATTGGGAGGGACCTCAAGAGATCATCCAGCCCAACCCCCCTGCCACAACAGGATCACCCAGACCAAGTCACACAGGAACACATCCAGGTGGGTTTGAAACTTCTCCAGAGAAGGAGACTCCACAACCCCCCTGGGCAGCCCCTTCCAGTGCTCTGTCACCCTCACTGGGAAGAAGGTCCTTCTGATATTTATTTACATGGAACCTCCTATGTTCCAGCTCACACCCACTGCCCCTTGTCCTGTCACTAGATGACAATGAGCAAGCGCCTGGCTCCTTCCTCCTGACACCCACCCCTCACATATTGATAGACATTAATGAGGTCGCCCCTCAGTCTCCTCCAAGCTCAAGAGACCCAGCTCCCTCAGCCTCTCCTCATCAGGGAGATGCTCCACTCCCTTCATCATCCTCGCTGCTCTGTGCTGGACTCCCTCCAGCAGCTCCGCGTCCTTCTTGAACTGAGGGGCCCCGAGCTGGACACAACAGTCCAGCTGTGGTCCAGTCACTTGAAGCCCCTGTGGTGCTCTCCAAGGCAGTGTCCCCAAGCACCGGAGGGAACCGGGGCCTCCTGCCAGCAGGTCAGCAGGATGGGTGCCTGCGGTGCGTCGCTGATGAGCTGCTTCCTTCTCCCTTAGGACCTGGAGAAGTATGTGAAGGACCGGGAGTTCCGCGCACCCCTGATTATTGACGAAGACGGGATCCACGAGCTGGTGAAGAACGGGCTGTAGCAGCTGAAGGCCGGGCTGCCTGTCCCACCTCCTGGGCTGGGAACGTGGACACGTGAAGGTTTTGTAGCTGTAACTGGTAGCGGGGGCCGACGCCGCTGGCTCCGGCCCTGGGCAGAGGAGGATGTTGCCCGCTCCATTCTCGGCATCTCGTACGCTTCTATTTATATTTTAATTTAAGAAACCAAACGCTTCGTGGACTCCTCTGCCGCGAAGCCCAGCTGCGGCGCCGCAAAGGCCAGCTGCGGGCGGGTATCTAGTGGCCGTGGCTGCGCACACGGAGGATCTCTATGGTACGGGGCTGGGGATACTCTGGAGTTTTTGTTCTCCTCAAGTCTACGTGGCTGGTTTTTTTTAACAGGGCCCTTGGGGGCCCCTCTGTCCTCCCTTTTGGTCACACTTTGTACGCTGCACAACTGGAAGTGCCCCATTAAACTCTGATTCCCTCCGCTCTGTCGCCTGGTGTTGGTTTAGCGCCCGTGGCTTTCTGCAGGAGTCTTGGCTGCTTCACACCTGGTGTCCAGCTCGGCAGCTCTGCCCAGGGCAGGGTCAGGGAGCTCCCCTGGCCTGGGATGCTCGTTTGTGGTGTTTCTGGAGCAAGGGAAGAGCTGTGCTTTCCTCTTCAGCTTCTGCACGTGGGGGCAACTGAGGGCAAGAAATCGCATCTCTTGCAGCTCTGGTCCCCATCTGACTTCACCTGGGCTCTTGCAGCCCGTGGAATGTGCAGCAGCTCCAGCAGGTAGGAATGTTGGGTGAGCAGCGCTGCTAGGCAGCTTGGGGTGGAACTAGCCCAGCACCGTGCCCTCCAGCAGCTTTGCGTGCCCTCTACTTTTCCAGGGAGGGCTCTTGTTGCTCCTGCCAGAGCCCTGGAGCGTGATGTTGCCGTGCCCGTAGCCAGAGCATCACAGCTCCATCACCTCTGATTCAGTGATGGTGCTTGACTGTCCTCGCATGGGGTGGCACAGGCACTCCCTGTTCCACAGCCACTTTAGGAGACTTCTTTCCTCGCAGGAAAGACCCAAACCACTAGCCCCAGAGGAAGTCACCAAGTCTCCTGAGTGCCACCATGGCTGTTGGGTACCCCAGGCTCGGATTAGTGCTTGGCTCTCCAGGCAGCCTGGGAAGCCAGGGCTGGTGGCTTGCTGGGGGGCCGCCTGGCTGTGTGTGGCCGAGGCAGGCTGGCAGCTGCAAGTCCTGGGGGACAGCCCGGGATGGGGGCCAGAGCAGACGCGAGGAGCCGGAGTGGAGCACCGAGGGTGGTCTGTGCCAGCACCTCCTGCTGTCCCTCACCTCTGCTGCCTTGGGGAAGGGACATCTCTTCTCAGGGAGCAGGTGGTCACCCCCAGAGATGCTGCCCTTTGGCCCCCCTCAGAGAAGCACAGGGCCCCAGGACCAGCACTGAGCAGATGCCACCCAGTGGGACCCCAGCTGGAAGAGGTGGAGGGGAGGTGTTCGGCTGTTTGCACATCAACCCCATTGCCTTGGGTCTTGGGGTAGAGTGGCAGGGCACAGTTCCCCCAGGATACCCAAGCTCCAGTTAGAGGTAGCAGAAGATACTGGTGGCAGAGATGAGGGTCCCTGGCCTGTCACTAGTGTCAGTGGGTGGCTCCTGCTGCCTGCAAGGAGGTTTCCTTAGGAATAAGGCTGCAGCCCTTGTGCCCTGCAGGAGAGGGGCAGCTTTGAGGAGCTGCTGGGGGTGCTGCTTCCCTCGCCAGTCAACGTGGGCATGAAACACCAGTCTGGAAAGGAAGGCAATGGGATCGTTATTGCGTTGGGTGCGTTGTCAGCCGCTGCACACGGGCCAGCGCCAGCCTTTTGTTACTGCCGTTAGCCGCTCCGTGCCGCGTCGCAAAGCCGGTGGCCGCGGTGCCAAGCTAGTGCCTGGAAATGCTGCGGAAGCTCGAACTCGCCGCGCGGCTCGGGCACCCAGAGCGCTTCCTCCGTGCCCTGTGCCGGGGCCGGTCCGTCAGTCCCCCAGACGGCGTCCTGGCCGCGGGCACCAGTCCCACCGGGGGCCCGGAGCGGGGCAACAGGGAAGCAGAGCGCTGTTGCCTGTTGCTTCGAGTTCCGTCGGCGGCCGTGGAGACTTTTTTCCTGTCTCTCTCTCTCTTTCTCTCTCCCCCTTACTTTTCGCTCCCGCTCCGTGACCGGGCTCCGGGGCAAATTGCAGCCTTGCGCACGAGCCTCGGGCCGAGGCAACCAACCGCTGCCGCGGAGCCGGCCCGGGCTGGCGACGGGCTCCCCCCGTCTCCGCTCCCTAATTGAAACCAAATGCGCGAGATGCAGGATTGTGGGATTTCTGGCCGGCTCCCAGGAATCCGCAGAATGCGAACGCGCTCCCAGAGGCATCTTGCATCAGCCCGGGAACGTCCGCTCCTCGCCTGGCTCCCCGGGCGAGGGGCGAGGAGCCCTCCTGCCCGCGCCGCCAGCCCCCCGCTCCGGTAAGTGGCAATCGGGTGGTCGTCCCGCTGAGCGTGAGATGCCGGGGGGCCGTGGGGTCGGCTGGGCTCCGCGGCAGAGCCTGGGCTGGGATGTGGGTCTACCCGGGGCAGCGTCCCCAGCCCGGGAGGTGCCATTTGGCCCCTTCCCTCCGCTTTTACCCAACCGCCTGCTTTTGCCCTCCGGTGCCTTGTGCCAGGCTGGCATTTCCTGCTGTCCCTCCTCTGCTCCCACCCCTGTGGCTGTTGGCAGAGCTGCGGTGGCGCTGGCCAGCCGGAGAGGCCCTGCTGGCCCTGGGAGTCAACAGACCCTGGGTCACGCTGGGGAGGGGACATGGGGGCGACGGCTCTGGTGCTCCTGAGCATCCTGCCCCCAGGCCTGGCGCTGGGAGCTCGCCGGTGGCTTCCCAGCCGTGTCTCGTGGCGCAGGGCAGGGAAGAGGGCTGCAAGCTGAGCACAGCACCTACAGGACCATGTCCCCAGGTCCTGTGGCCATGGGCTGTGCTGGTGTCAGGTCTCTCCAGGGCGGCTGGTAGCCACGGAAGGGACACGCCGGCTCCTCCTCGCGCTCCGCATGGCTGTGGCACCTCTGGCTGAGCCGGGCAGCCTGCGGCTGGAGAGGTGCCTTCTGCTGCAGAAAATGGGGCTCTGTCCAGCCCAAGGAAGGTCTAAAATGGCATTTTCATACGGGAGGAGTACTACGGGTCCCAGCATGCTGCACCGGGCTCCCCAGGCGGCTGCGCTGTCTGCTCGGCATGCCGGGGGCTGTAGTGCCAGCTGGGCTGGGGGTCCTGAACCTCCTTACCCAAAGGAGGGCAACGGAACCAGGGTCGCCGGGAGCCTCTCCCAGATCAAGGATGCTCAGCGTGGCCTCAGCATATCCAACCCGCTCGCCATCCCAGCAGGACGGGACCCCTGGCCCCACACAAGGATGGGGAAGTCAGCACGGGGAGCCCTGGCAACCCACAGGCTATGGGCTGCTGCCATCCAGCCCCCTCCTCACAGATGATGCTCCTCCAGTGCCAGCAAGGACGGCAGTGCCCACCTAGAAAACGAGCTGGGGACTTGGCTGGCCAACGCAGGCTGGGGGTGGCTGGAACAGTGGCCCTGGGGTAGGGATTGTCTCTGAACAAAGATGCACCCAATTATTTTTCCCTGGTGACTTCAGTAGAGTAAGAAGGGGGGAACATACAAAAGCATCAGCCAAAGGAAGCTCTGAAGGGCTGGTGATGCCAGGGAGCAGCTCCAAAACGCTTCCTGTGCTCAGAGTTTCCAGCCATTGAAAAACCTCCCCAAACGTCCTCAGACAAAACACTGCACAGCCACCCCCTCCTGCAGGGCTGCCTGAGGAAAAGCCCCTTTCCACCCAGGTTGCCAGTTTGACCACGTGTCCCTTTGCCCCTGGCCTTGGTACCTGGAATTGGGGTCCCCCAGCCTGGCTCCCCTGAGGAGCATCAGGCACCTCACTGAGGCTGTGAGGGGACACTGACCCTCCACTGGGCTGAGCGTAACTGTGTCCCCCGCCGGGAGATGGTGGCATCTGGTGTCCTGATGCTTAAACAGAAAGAATTGTGGGGGAAAAACAACCTTGGGTGGTTTGTACTGAGTGGAGAAGGAAATTGAGACTCTTTCATGTCGGAGGAACTGACCGTCATCAAACACTGGAGCCTCCTGGGTGCCTCTCGGCAATGCAGCTGGACTTCCCAGTCACAGACCAGTTAGTTGTAGCTGATGGCAATGCAGCTGGACTTCCCAGTCACAGAGCAGTTTGTTGTAGCTGATGGCAATGCAGATGGAATTCCCAGTTGCACACCAGTTAGTTGTAGCTGTTGGCAATGCAGCTGGAATTCCCAGTCACAGACCAGTTTAGTGATAAATATATGAAGGGTGGGTGTCAGGAGGATGGAGCCAGGCTCTGCTCAGGGACACCCAATGATAGGACAAGAGACAGTGGGTGTGAGCTGGAACAGAGAGGTTCCACATCAATCTGAGAAGGACCTTCCTCCCAGTGAGGGTGACAGAGCCCTGGAAGGGGCTGCCCAGTGGGGTGGTGGAGTCTCCTTCTCTGGAGACATTTAAAACCCGCCTGGACGTGTTCCTGTGCGACCTGGTCTAGGTGATCCTGCTCTGGCAGGGGATTGGACTGGATGATCTTTCGAGGTCCCTTCCAGCCCTTCGGGTTCTGTGATCCTGTGACTGAACTTTCACAGCTGGGAACAGGGAGGGTTAAAAAAAGCAGCCACTGGTTTTGCCCGTCAGTAAGGTCAGCAGCTCCCAGCTGGGCTCTGCAGGAGTGGGGGGGATCTGGTGTGAGGCAGCTGGTTTGGGGTAGGTTTGGGCTTTCTCTAGGCTGGTCCTCCCATGGGGTGAGGGCAGGGACACAAGCTGGTCACTAGTGTCAGGCCAGCTCGGGGACCCAGCTACAACAGGATGTGGCTGGGATTTACTACAGCGCTCGAGCACAGCCCGGTCCCTTCGACCAAGCCCCGGGTCAGTAAGTTGTTCCTCAAGAACTAACGTGCACGTAGACCAGATGGGATTTGCCCTTTTCTCGTGAAAAGTGGGTTAGTCCATGAAGGGCCATCCCAGCAGGACAGGTCCCCACAGCAAATCAGCAGAGGGGCTGCCCAGGAAGCCTGGGGCACGGCCAGTGACACGCAGGGCTGTTGCTGATGTGTGCTCAGCACAGGGTTGTTGCCCCAGACAGGTTCCCTGGAGCTGTGTGGGCATGGAGATGCTGCTCAGGCTCTGGGGGTCTCTGGAAGCCAAGTGTTTGCCAGAGGCAGGGCAGTGGCCACTGGAGCGACTATGGTGGCAGCCCTGACTTGAGGACAAGTGTGGGGCAGAGCCACATGTCCCAAAGGTGCTGGGACACTGGGACCACTGTCACAGGCGTGAGGTTTGGAAGGCTTGGAACTGCTCTGTCTGTAGGGGTGAGTGAGGTGGGAACCCAGGTCTCACTCAAGGGAAGCCCTCCTGTGCCCGGCTGGCCATGGCAAGCAGGGTGGGCATCTCCGCAGCGCCTCGGCCACCTCAGCATGACAAGTGCTGGCTCTGTCTCCACAGGACAGTGGACATGCCCGTCACCTCCAGATCAGCCCTGCTGCCTCTGCTGCTGCTGCTGCACCTTCCATGGGCTGCGAGAGCCCAGGTCAACCCAGGTAGGTCAGATGGGGACCGGAGCTGCAGGAGATGTGATTTGCCCCCCTGCTAGGGCATCCAGGCCTGGCCTCGAGTCATCTCTGCCATCTCCAGGACCTTCCCAGCTTTGGGAGCAGCGTGTGTGCCTGCCCGGGCACCCTGCTGTCCTGCAGCTCCCCCGCCGCCACCAGTGACCCAGAAAACGTCCTCCGTGTGCCCTAGGTGCCCCTCCTGGCGCTGGCAGAGCCCTGGAACCAGAGCCCTGGGCTCCGGCGGGGGCCCCGCTCCATCAGGCTCCCGCTCACTCTGAAGGTGCAGCAGGCAGGGCCCTGGGTGCTGTTTGCTGCTGGGCAGAGCTTTCTTCGGCGGCCGTGCGGCGAGCCAAGGCTGCCTTTGGCCGGGCAGCTCCGTGAGGCGCCTGGCTTCTGCTCGGCAACCACAGCCCTGCCGAGAATCGCCGCTGGGATGGGTGTTTCCCTGGGGCTCGGCCGCCTGCAGGGATGGACGCAGAGCCCGGGCGCCTCCAGCGTGGCAGGGTTCCCCTCGGGCATCTCCCCGACGAGCCTCTTCAGAGGTGTCTCCCGTCTGCGGGAAGTCTGCTGAGGCTGTGCGGTGCTTGGGGAAGCAGCCGCGTTCCCCTGCAGCCACCCGCGGCTGGCGGTGATGGCTTTGCCTGACCAGGGTGGCACAGCACCGGGCAGGAGGTGGCCCTCGCACCGCATCCTCTCCATGGCCCTGCCACCTCGGTGCGGGTGTTTGCGGAGGGAGTGCGGTGGGCTGGAGCCGGTGGCCAGACGGTAAACACGGGCAGACAAGCTGCCCTTTCAGCAGCTCTGCTGGCAGCCGGGCGTGAACAAACAGCCCCTGGGAAGGACCGTGGCTGCGGAGCCGCCGGAGCCGCTCGGGGCTGCGGCACCGCAGCCACCCCGGGTACTTTTCCACTCGCAGCCGGCGACCGAGCTGCAGGGCCAGCGGGAAGGCGAGAGCCCACCTTGGTCACTCGTTTCCCCGGGCAAGTGGCCGAGCAGCGGGGAGCCGCAGTCCTCAACAGTTTGCTGTGGGGTGGGGGTTTTTTGGGCAAGTGGCCTCTGGGGTGAACCGAGCCCTCTGTGTGCCCCCAGAACGGACTTGCCCCGCACCACAGCCAAAGCTCTCACCGGCAAGGCTTGAAGGGATCCCTGGGGGTGGCACTGGCTGTGCCCAGCAGCTCCTGGGGCGCTGCTTCCCCTTGCTTCCAGCTCCACTTTGAGCTGGGCTGGCAGCCGCTGCTGGGCAGTGGGTGTCCCCGCGTGCAGGACCCCCCTTCACAAGCCACAGAGATGGAGAGAGCAGTGCCCGTGGCACCCTGCCGGTGCCATGCCGTGTCTCGGTGCGCGTCGTGGCCAGCACGAGGAGGGGGGTGCCCGCTCAGTGCTGCGATGGTCTCGTTGCAGCTGTGTGCCGGTACCCCTTGGGCATGTCAGGCGGGCACATTCCCGATGAGGACATCTCAGCCTCCAGCCAGTGGTCTGAGACCACAGCTGCCAAGTACGGCCGGTGAGTGCGGGGGGCCTCCCGCAGCAGCCACGGCGGGGGTCTGGGCTGGCATGGAGAAGCAGAGGAAGGGCTCCGGGCCAGCTCTGGCTGCCCGCGAGTGGCTCCTACGCTCTGGGTTTGCAGGCTGGACTCGGAGGACGGCGACGGAGCCTGGTGCCCCGAGATCTCGGTGGAGCCTCACGACCTGAAGGAATTCCTGCAGATTGACCTGCGCGCCCTGCACTTCATCACGCTGGTGGGCACCCAGGGCCGCCACGCTGGGGGCCACGGCAACGAGTTTGCCCCTATGTATAAGATCAACTACAGCCGGGACGGCACCCGCTGGATATCCTGGCGGAACCGGCACGGGAAGCAGGTGAGGAGTCAAGAGGGAGCTGCACCAGGCGGCAGGCGAGGGCCGTGCCTGCACGTCCCCACCTCACGCCGCTCTCCCCAGTTGCTGGATGGAAACACCAACCCCTATGACATCGTCCTCAAGGACCTGGAGCCGCCCCTCATCGCCCGCTTTGTCCGCTTCATCCCCGTCACCGACCACTCCATGAACGTCGTCTGCCTGCGCGTGGAGCTCTACGGCTGTGTCTGGCTGGGTGGGTGCCTCGGTCCTGGGCCCTTCCCCGTGCCATGGAGCCTGCCTGGGGAGCCTGTCCGTGCTGCTGGGGGCCACTGGTCCTAGCTCCAGCCAGCCAAGCTCCATTCCCCACAGATGGGCTGGTGTCCTACAACGCTCCAGCCGGGCAGCAGTTCGTCCTTCCTGGGGGCACCGTCATCTACCTGAACGACTCGGTGTACGACGGGGCATTTGGGTACAGGTGAGGACCAGGTGGACCTGGGCCGGGAGAGGGTGGGGATGCTTCTTCCCCGTGCTTGCAGGCGGTGGTGCTGGTCTGCAGCAGAGCAAATACCAGGGGTCGTCCTGAAGCAGGAGATGTGGCTACCTCCGGGAGGTCACACGGTGCGATGGGGAGGGCATCGCTAGCCCTGGCCCTAGCCAGCCACGTGCGCGTTCAGCATCCTGCAGCCTTTCCCAGGGAGAGCAGCAGAAGCGCGAAACCCGCTCCTGAGCCTCCCGGGAGCTGCGAGCCTGGGGCACGGGGCGGTGGCAGGGTGGTGAAGCTGGAAGGAGTCACCTTCCCTTTGCTCCCCCGCGTGTGTCAGCATGACCGAGGGCCTGGGCCAGCTGACGGACGGGGTGTCGGGGCTGGACGACTTCACGCAGACCCACGAGTACCATGTCTGGCCGGGCTACGACTACGTCGGCTGGCGGAACGAGAGCACCACCGGCGGCTACGTGGAGATCACCTTCGAGTTCGACCGCGTCAGGAATTTCACCGCCATGAAGGTCCGCACGGCCCCCCCGCCCCAGCCCTGTCCCACCCGTCCGCTGCCGTGACCGTGCTGACGGGCTGCCCCACAGGTCCACTGCAACAACATGTTCGCCAAAGGGGTGAAGATCTTCAAGGAGGTGCAGTGCCACTTCCGCGCTGACTCCAGCGAGTGGGAGCCCAACGCCGTCTCCTCGGTGCTGGTGCTGGATGACGTGAACCCCAGCGCTCGCTTCGTCACCGTGCCCCTGCTCCACCGCATGGCCAGCGCCATCAAGTGCCAGTATTACTTCGCCGACGCCTGGATGATGTTCAGCGAGATCACCTTCCAGTCAGGTGCCCGTCGCCCGTGGGGGTCAGGGCTTCGTGGGGCTACGGGGCGCCCACAGCTCTCATGCTGATGCTCTTCTCCTCTCTCTTGCCAGACGCAGCCATGTACAACAACTCGGTGGCCCCTCCCGAGATGCCGATGGTCCCCACCACTTACGGTAAGGCATTGAAAAGCCGCTCCCAGGCTGGGAGATGCTCTCAGGACCCCTGAGCCACTTGATGAAGGAAGGGGGCCAGCGCTCTCCCCACGTCCCAGCATGACCAGCTCTCAAGTGCCAGCACAGGCCAGGGGCAGACTAGCTGGAGAGCAGCCCTGAAGAGAAAGATCTTGGAGTCCTGATAGACAATAACCTGACCACGAGCCAGCAGCGTGCCCTGGTGGCCAAGAAGGCTAGTGGTGTTCTGCAGTCTGTTGAGAAGACCTTGGCCAGTAGGTCTAGAGAGGTCATGTTCCCCTTTAGAGGCCACATCTGGACTGCTGTGTCCAGCTCTGCTTCCCCCAGTTGAAGACAGACAGGGAACTAACTGCTCAGTGGCATCTAGTGATAGGACAGGGGGCAGTGGGTGTCAGCTGGAACAGAGGAGGTTCCACACAAATATCAGAAGGAACTTCTTCACCGTGAGGGTGACAGAGCACTGGAAGGGGCTGCCCAGGGAGGTTGTGGAGTCTCCTTCTCTGGAGACACTCAAACCTGGACTCAGCCCTGTGCAATGTGCTTCAGGCAGCGCTGCCTTGGCAGGGTCAGGCTTGGACCTGATGCTCTCTTGAGGTCCCTTCCAGTCCTGACAATTCTGTGATTCTTCTGGCAGACTCCACGCTCAAGGTCGACGACAGCAACACGCGCATCCTGATCGGGTGCCTGGTGGCCATCATCTTCATCCTGGTGGCCATCATTGTCATCATACTGTGGCGGCAGTTTTGGCAGAAGATGCTGGAGAAGGTGAGCGAGCGGGGGTTGGCTGGTGAGGTGCTGCCGAGCACCAGGCTCCTGCCGGGCGGGTTGTTCCGGGAGCTCAGCACCAGGGAAGCAGACCTCCTGTCCCAGCTCTCTCCTCCCTCGCCCCACAGGCGTCACGGAGGATGCTGGATGACGAGATGACTGTCAGCCTCTCCCTGCCCAGTGAGTCCAGCATGTTCAACCACAACCGCTCCTCCTCGTCCAGCGAGCAGGAGTCCAGCTCCACCTACGACCGCATATTCCCCCTGGGACCCGACTACCAGGAGCCCTCCCGTCTGATCCGCAAGCTGCCAGAGTTCACGCCGGGCGAGGAGGACACAGGTGAGAGCTGGGACACCTGCACGCTCGGGGCATCGAGCCCCCTCTCCCCAGCCCCAGCTTCGTGCTGATCTCCCATCATTCTGGCGCGGGGAGGTGGGGGGCAGTCGAACCATCTCCTGCGCATCCGTTTCCGAGGTCACACAACCCTTGTGACTGAAGGACCGAGAGTGGCCACCAGGCTGAGCTGTGTCCCCATCACCACCCTTGGGCTGCTCCGGCGTCTCTTCCATGTTGAACCCGACCAGGCACTGGCTGATCCCTGGTGCAGCGGGTGCTGGGTTTGGCCTGGGACAACTGCAGGGTAACTGGGCTACTGAATCGGCAGACAGGGCTGGGGAGCTGAATTGCAGGAGGCCCAGAAGGCCAGTGGCATCATGGCTTTTATCAGAGATAGTTTGGCCAGCAGGACTAGGGACATCATTCTGCTCCTGTGCTGGGCACTGGCGGGGTCTCCCCTCAAGTACCAGGGAGCCCCTCACTTCAAGAAAGAGATGGGGGTGCTGGAGCGGGTCCAGCGGGGCAACGAAGTTCTTGAAGGGACTAGAGGGAACGTCTGATGGGGAAAGGCTGAGGGAGCTGGGGGTGTTCAGCCTGGAGAAGAGGAGGCTCAGGGGGGACCTCATCACTCTCTGTGACTACCTGAAGGCAAGTTGTAGTCAGCTGGGGGTCAGGCCCCTGTCCCAGGCAGCTAGTGACAGGACGAGAGGGCAGGAGGGAGGGTTAGCTGGGGTGTTAGGAAGACCTACCTCACAGAAAGGGTGGTCAGACCCTGGAACGGACTGCCCAGGGGGGTGGTGGGGCCACCATCCCTGAAGATGTCTAAGAAGAGGTGGGATGTGGTGATTGTGGCCTCAGTGACACAGTCTAGGTGACTGTGGTGACACTGGGTGGCAAGCTGGGCTTGATGATCTTTGAGGTCTTGTCCAGCCCCAATAGTCCTGCGATTAGTCAGTGATGGGGAAGGTGCAGAGCAGCCTGTGATGCCCACAGGAGCCTGGCCGTACTGGGGCAGAGCAGGGTGGGGACGGAGAAGCCAGTGGCTGGCGTGTGGAGGAGGCCGGGCAGGACACCCACGGCAGGGCTGGCCCTGCTGTCCCCCTCCCCAGGCTGCAGTGGTCCCACGAAGCCGTCCCAGGCCAGTGGTCCAGAGGGGGTCCCGCACTACGCCGAGGCTGACATCGTGAACCTGCAGGGTGTGACGGGCGGCAACACCTACTCGGTGCCAGCCCTCACCATGGACCTGCTCTCGGGCAAGGACGTAGCCGTTGAGGAGTTCCCCAGGAAGCTGCTGACCTTCAAGGAGAAGCTGGGTGAAGGCCAGTTTGGGGAGGTGAGTAGGAGCTGGAACTGAGCGGGGCTCAGGCAAGGCTCCTGGGAGGCTGTCAGCTAGCCGAGGTGATGGCGCCCCTTGCCCCCCTCCAGGTTCACCTTTGTGAAGTGGAGGGGATGGAGAAATTCACAGGCAAGGACTTCGCCCTGGAGGGCTTGGAGGTCAGCTCCACCCGCCCTGTGCTGGTGGCTGTGAAGATGCTTCGAGCGGATGCCAACAAGAATGCCAGGTACGCGGCTGGGGGATGCCCGCGCCTCCGCGTTGTCCCCCACATGGAGCTCCCTCGGGGGAGCCGGGATGCTTGAACCCTCCGGTGGTCGGGCGCCTGGCGCAGCCGTGAGAGCCACACAGCCGAGGTTCTAGGGGAGCTGGGCTCCTGCAGTTCAGGGCTGCTGGTCCTTGCTGGTCTAGCCAGCTTCCCACCACCTTACACCTGCGTGCTGAGTCCACCCCACTGCCGTGCGTGGGCCAGCCCGAAGCCGCTTGTCACAGCCCTGTGGGTTGACCACGAGGCTGGCGCGGGCAGGCGACAGGCTCGGCAGGACCCTGTGCAGCCCCTCTGGCTGCGTCTGTCCGACCCGTGTGGTTTCTGTTCCGGAAAGGAATGATTTTCTGAAGGAAATCAAGATCATGTCGCGGCTGAAGGACCCCAACATCATCCGGCTGCTGGCAGTGTGCATCACGGACGACCCGCTCTGCATGATCACCGAGTACATGGAGAACGGGGACCTCAACCAGTTCCTGTCCCGCCAGCAGGCAGGCAGCACCTCCACTGGCCACGTGCCCACCGTCAGGTAGCGCTGGCAGGGACAGGCAGGACCCTGCCTGGCTGTGGAAGCCCCAGCTCAGGGCTGGGTACCCCCTCCCCGAGCTGCTGCACTTCTCCGCGCCACAGCCCTCCCTTTCCCCACTGCTGCAGCTACAGTGACCTGCGGTTCATGGCCACCCAGATCGCCTCCGGCATGAAGTACCTCTCCTCCCTCAACTTTGTGCACCGTGACCTGGCCACGCGCAACTGCCTGGTGGGGAAGCACTACACCATCAAGATCGCCGACTTCGGCATGAGCAGGAACCTCTACAGCGGGGACTACTACCGCATCCAGGGGCGGGCAGTGCTGCCCATTCGCTGGATGTCCTGGGAGAGCATCCTGCTGGTACGCGGGGCCGGCTCCTCGGCTGAGCGTTGACACGGCCAGGAGGTGCAGGACGGCCAGGGAGGCCTTTCCCCCCCAGAGCCCAGCTTTGGGGTGCAGCATGAAGAAAGCAGGAGCAGTAGCAACGTTTTGGGGTGGGATTGGGGATTGGGGTGACGTTCAATGTCCTGGTGCCCAGCTTTTCAGTGGGGTGCTTGACATTTTCTTCTAGCCATGGTGAGACCTGGAAGAGGGAGCAGGGTTATGTTTAATCTTTGCAGTGACCTGGGGCCTTACCTTATGGAGCTGGAGGATGGTGGGGCTTGTGGAGCAGGATGGTCAGGCTTGTGGAGCAGGAGGAAGGTCAGGCTCACAGAGCTCCCTCAGGAGAGCCAGGATGCTTGGAGAGCATCACCTGCCTCCAGTAGTCAGGCACTTGGTGCAGCCATGAGAACCACACAGCTGAGGTTTTAGGGGAGCCGGGCTCCTGCAGTTCAGGGCTCTTGGTCCTTGCTGGTCCTAACCAGCTTCCCACCACCTTACCTCCATCCTGAGTCCACCCCACAGCTGTGCGTGGACCAGCCCTAAGCTACTCGTCGTAGCCCGTGCCTGACCTCTGTCCGCCTCCTCTCTGCCCAGGGCAAGTTCACGACCGCCAGTGACGTGTGGGCGTTCGGCGTGACGCTGTGGGAGACGTTCACGCTCTGCCGGGAGCAGCCCTACTCCCAGCTCTCTGACGAGCAGGTCATCGAAAACACTGGCGAGTTCTTCCGGGACCAGGGCCGACAGGTAGGGGTGGCCATGGGGATGGGGCAGGATGCAATGGGATGGGGCAGGCAGTGGTGAATCTGGGACACTGGGGACCTGGGCAAAGACTTTTAGGAGAGCAGGTAGGGATCCTGGCTGCAGGGGAGTCGCAGGACCTGGCACAGCGGACCCTGCACTTCACGCGGCCCAGGGCACCGTGTGCCTGCTGGCCCTGTTCTGGCATTTAGTGAGTCTGGAAGGTGGCCCCGTGCTACTGTGTCACCTGGGGGTCCCCTTGAACACACAGCACTGCACAGCACCCCGTGCTGGAGCATCAAGGAATGGGGCTCCCTGGGAGCAGTTTGCTTTCTGGGTTCCACAGCACTAACTCTGAGCCTTTGTCTTCTCTGCCTCTCGTTCTGAAGACCTACCTTCCACAGCCTGCGCTGTGCCCCGACTCAGTCTATAAGCTAATGCTCAGCTGCTGGAGACGGGACACTAAAGATCGTCCCTCCTTCCAGGACATCCATCGCCTCCTCCAGGAGTCAGCCAGTGAAGAGTGACCCTCTGATCCCCTCAGCCCGGCCCCCATCCCTCCCCGTCCCCAGAGGAGTCCCATACGCAAGCTGAAGCCACTTCACTCGGACTTAGGAATCAAACCCGGGCAGCTGGTCTTGTTCTCTTTGTACAGCGAAGCCTCGGAGGAGAAGCCCAACGGCAGCAAGGAGAGCCACGGCGTGGAGGGCTTAGAGCGCCCACTCGCCTGCTAGCCAAGCTTAGGGGCCGTGCAGGCTGAGAAGGGACTTATTTATTGATGCGGTGTTCTTGGTGACAGTGACTGGGACGGAGCAGCTTCTCTCCCCTGGTCAGACTGGGAGAAGGTCAGCTGGACTTTCTACGTGAAGAAGCTCCTGGCCTGCGTGCAGGAGGCTCCCTGGGGAAGGGTGTGTGCTCGCTGGAGCAGGGCCCGTCCGACAGCCTCCACCTGCTCAAGCTGGAGCTGGAAGCTGCCGTTAGCTCACGGCAGGCTGTGCAAAGACAGGGTGAAGACAGAGACCTTCTGGACATTCTGGGCTTTGGACGTGCCACACGGAGGGGCAGGAAGCCCCATCCCTGCCAGCCAGTCCTCAGCTGCACAGGGAAAAGCCTGACAGCTCTCCTGGCTCCTCACCCAGGCGCTGGGATAAGGTCTCCTCTCACTAAAGAGCTGCTCAGTTGCCCATAAAATGCATTTTGGATGTGCAGCAGCAGGACATCAGAACCTCTTTCCAGTGAGAAGAGATCTCCAGGTCTTCCTCTCCTGGGGATGACCCGCATCGTCGGGGGAATGTACATGGCAGAGCTTTTGCTGTCTGCTCCACCTGTGGGTGACCAGCTCTTCCTTGCTGCTGGCCTAGGGATCGCAGCCCAGCTGAACTCTGCTGCCCCGACCATCCCAGGGCAGTTTGAAACCAGTCCATCATCCCAGATCCAGCAGCTCCGTGGAGCAAACTGGGCAGGCGCCACAGCCACATGCCCCAGCAGGAGCCCCAGAATCGGATCCTCCTGTGGCTGGACAAGAGGAACTTTGTACTCAGAGGGAACACGGACCCCTCCACACTTTTGTACACACTAGTCTGGTACCACTGCGTCACGCGTGGCATGATTCCCAGTACGCTATTGCTAAGAGATATGTATGTTCAGTAGATGCGCCTATATCTAGGGGCAAACGCGCTGAAGAGACTCTTGCTACGTGAAACTGGTTCCATGGTTTCCTTGCGGCACCTCGGGAGGCATCTTGTGTCCTCCACGGGCACCCCTGCTGACACCTGCCTGCCCAGGGTGCTCTCTGGCTGCACTGGGATGCTGCATGAGGAGAGCTTGAGAGTAAGGTGGGAGCGCTGGGGTGGGTAGGGACACTGCACCTCCTGCCCAGCCAAGCTGCTAAGCCCTGAGCTGGGCACCCTGCATGGGGCACCCATGGCCATGGGTCAGTGGTGCCTTGGGGCAGCTCCACTGTCCAGAGGATGCAGGGGAGTTGTCTGCCCGAGACCTCTGCTGGGACCATGTGCCCAGACCTTCTCGGCACAGCAGAGAGGGGAAAAGGAGAAGGGAAAAGAAAGGGGAGTGAAAAGAAGGGAAAAAAAGGGAAAGGAAAGAGGAAGGGAAAGGAAGCTAAAAGAGGAGTGAAAAGAAGGGGAAGGGAAAAGAAGGGAACGGAAGGGGACTAGATGATCTTTCGAGGTCCCTTCCAGTCCCTCATGATCATAGGATCATAGGATGTTAGGGGTTGGAAGGGACCCAAGAGATCATCGAGTCCAACCCCCCTGCCGGAGCAGGACAAAACTATCTGACACAGATCACAGAGGAACGCATATGATGCTATGATTCTATGAAAAGAAGGGGGAAGGGCAAAGAAAGGGGAAGAGAAAAGAAAGTGAAAGGAAAAAGAAGGGAAAGGAAGGGGAAGGGAAAAGAAGGAAAAGGGAAGAGAAAAGAAGGAAAAAGAGAAAGGAAAGGAAGCGGAAGGAAAAAGGAAAGGGAGAGGGAGGAGAAGGGGACTACGGGACCCCAGCGGTAGCCGGAGTGGGCGTGGCCTGCTCAGAAAGGGCGGGTCCTATAAGGCCCGGGAGGGTATTTGCAAAAGGGGCGTGGCCTGCAGCCGCGGGGCGTGTTCCGGAGGGCATGTTCCGGTGGGCGTGTCCCCTCTCGCCCCGCCCCTTCTCTCTGCCCACCATCACGCCACCGGCCGCACGGGCTCCGCCCCCTCGCCGCGAAGCGATTGGCAGAGGGGCGGGGCGGGGCGGGCAGTCACGCGCGGGCAGCGCTTAAAGCGCGGGGCGAGGGGCGTCGGGGAGGGTCGGTCCTGTGGAGCGCGATGGAGCGGGTTGTGCTGGTTACCGGGGCAAGCGGGTGAGCATCGAGGAGCGGGGCTGGGGCTGGGGCTGGGGCTGGGGCGGAGCCGGGCCGGGCCGGGCCGGGCTGATCCCGGCGCGGTGTGTGACAGCGGTCCCGTTGCAGCGGCGTGGGGCTGGCGCTGTGTCAGCGGCTGCTGGACGAGGATGGGCGCATCCACCTCTGCATCGCCTGCCGCAACACCCAGAAGAGCGAAGCCACGCGGGACCTTCTCCTGGCTGCCCACCCCGCCGCGCAGGTCTCCACCGTGGAGGTGGACCTGGGTAACCTGGCATCCGTCTTGCGCGTCGCCCAGGAGCTGCGCTGCAGGTACCGGGTCTCTGTCCTCCCCACCAGAGCCTCGTGGCCGCACTCCGCACTTCACTCCTGTGCTTTTCCCTACGCAGGTTTCAGCGCCTGGACTTTGTCTACCTCAATGCTGGGATCATGCCCAACCCACACGTGAACTTCAAGGCGCTTTGGCACGGGTTCCTCACCGGGTAGGAGGCACTGGGGGGCTGGAGGGGCTGGTCAGCTGCAGCATCATAGTGGCCAGCACGTGCTCATGTGTCTTAGCTCATGGAGACCCTGAATCACTTCCCTAGTGAGACACGGAGCACATCCCGGGGGGATTCACAGCTTCGGGTGGGGTGGGCTTGGCAGCTGGATGATGTGTTGAGGCATGTTGGGCTCCCTCTGACCACTGGCATGGGGCCTGCCCTGTGCCAGAGTGGGGTGAAGGTTCACCCAAAGCTCGAGGTTCTTGGCACTGGGGGCTGAGTGAAAAGCACTGCTGTGCTGCTGTGGAGGTGGTTGGCTTCTAGTGGGTCTCCTTACTCAGTTCTGCTGTAGGTTCCTTTGGTTATTCTCAGCGGTAGATCCTGGTGTTTCCTGATGCTGACAGAAGCATCATTTTCTCTGAGCAACGTGGGAAAGTTGATGTAGGCAGCAGTGAGTTGAGCCTAAGGAAGTTGTTAGGGTGTTGAGCAGAGAGGCTGGACTGCATTCCTCACCTGAATTAGGCATGGCTCTAGGGCTTAGTTGTGTGATGGAGGTCAGCGCTGTTATCTGAAAGCTGAGCGGAAGATGAAGACTGTTGTCTCTCTAATGACACTTCACTGTGGTGAAGTAGAGGAAGGGGGAGTCTTCACCTGTGCAAATAAAGGGGCTGGAAGCTTTTTCCAGCCACTTTTTTCATGGATTAAGGGAGCCCTTGAAGGTGAAGCTAGAGAGTCTGTGAGGTGGGAGATACTTCTGAAGTGGGGGAGCACTAGGTGAAGTACTCCTCTCTTACTCCTGTCTCTGACTTCCAGGAAGCTGCTCCACATGCTGACCACTGCTGAAGGTGTAATGACCCAGACGGACAGGCTTAACGGAGATGGACTGCAGGAGGTGTTTGCTACCAATCTCTTCGGACACTTTATCCTGGTGAGGCTGCGTATGAACGTCGAGCCCTCAGTCTGCAGCAGGTCCAGGTGCAGAGTGTAGCCTGGCAGATGAGGAGTGATAGGGCAGAGGTCTCAAGCTTTATTAAAATAGCAGTAAATGGTGATAGGCTTTGCTGTGGGGTTTGAGCCTCATCTGGAGGCTGCTCGAGTCAGTGGAGAGAGATAAACCACACACAACATGTTCTGTCCAGGGTGAATACCAAGAACTGGCTGCTTTAAAATCTGAGATGCTCAGCTGAGCTGTGTAAGAGAGTAGTGACTGCTTGTGACTATCAGGAGGAACCTCTTCCCAGTGAGGGTGAGGGGGCACTGGAGCAGGCTGCTGCTGGGCCATGCTGTTAGACCTCACAATTGCCCTGTTAAATAAGCTAACAATTCCTTTGCAGGTTCGTCAGCTGGAGTGTCTGCTCTGTGGTAACGAGAAGCCCTCTCGACTCATCTGGACCTCTTCCAGCAACGCCAGGGAGTCTGCCTTCAGCCTTTCTGACTATCAGCATGCCAAGGGGCAGGAATCATACAGTTCCTCCAAATATGCCACTGACCTGACAAGTGTGGTTCTGAACAGGAAATTTAATAATCAGGTGATTATGGGCTTTGCATGCCTGCAGAAACCTAATGAGCCCCTCCTGTTTGTAATTATCATTGCATTGTTGTTGCCCAGTTGGATTCAGTCGTGGCAGCCTGGTTCATAACCTTCATGTGCATGTAGGACCTAAACAGGGCTTGTGGTAGGCACATTCGGACCCTCAGATGTCACCACATCTACTCACTCTCTGGCTCTGGTACCTTCTGAGAGGAGAGCATCTGCCCGCTGACTGCTGTGTGTGCTCACCTTTGTTCTCTGTCCTGGCCAGGGGTGTGATCCAGTCTTAAACCAGCAGCTGTGTGTCTGCTTTCTTCTCTGCAGGGTCTGTACTCCAGTGTTGTTTGTCCTGGTCTCGTTATGTCTAACATGACCTATGGAATTTTGCCAGTCTTCCTGTGGGTGCTGCTGATGCCTGTTATGTGGTTGGTAAGTGGATCCCCTGGCTGGTGGACCTGGTGTGATACTGCACGTGATGTACGTGTTTCTGGCTCCTCACTACCTGTCCTGTCCTTGGTGCTGGTCAGCACCAAGCTGGGGTTCAGCCCCTCAGCCACAAGAGCATCTGTGAAGGGACAGACTGGTCCCTGAAGGCTGCCTGCTCACAGCCAGGATGCTCTTGCTGCAAGACCAGCCTTTCTACCCGAGCTGCTCCAGCTAGCAGCCACTGATCCTGATGGATCACGTTTCTCCTGGCAGTGGACAGACACTTCTCAGTTGTCCTCAGCACTGCCAGTGCTGCAGATCCTCTCCTGTCTTGAGTGCTCTGGAGCCAATTCAAGAAGAGGTGCACACAAGGCACGTGTGTGGCCAGTCGCCCCTTGCTCTGGGGGCGAGCTCCAGGTGGAAGCATGAGGCGAGGCTCACTGGTCTGGTGTGTGGCTCACTGGTCTGGTGTGTGGCTCCAGAAAGCAATCTGTGGCACTAAGGGGATCTTGTAGTCATAACTATTAGCCACAGTCAGCTTTGAGGAGCACTTGTCCCTCTAGTGGATTGCCTGGGCTGGTCAGAGAGATGCTGGTCCAGAGCTGAGGTTGTCACCTGCTGCTTTTCCCTGCAGATCCGGTTCTTCGCTAAAACTTACACCCTGACACCGTATAATGGAGCAGAGGCTCACGTGAGTGACTTCCCTGTCCCCTTTGGGGTAGCCCTTCCCGAGTCTGCTGGCTCGAGCAGAGCGGGTGGGGGCTGCTCACAGCGGTGAGCGCTGGCCGACTGGCTGCAGTCTTGGCTGGTCTGGCAGGTGGTGCTTCACCACCCTCACCAGGCACCCAGAGGAGAAGTCCTTTCAGAAGGCTTAATCCCTCCTGTCCCAGCCGGGGAGGGTGCTGCTCTTGGCCAGGCAGCCAGGGGGGTGCAGGCATGGCGGGTGGAGAGCGGAGGGCAGGTCCAGCCCTGCTGAGCTGCTCTAGTGGTTTAGCTCTGGGCCATGAACCGTGGGCTCCGGTAGGTCATGGGGTGCCAGCTCAGAACCTCGATAGATACCAAGTCTTGGTCGCGGGAGACCGAGGGCCAGCTGGCAGCTGGGCCTCTGGCTGGGACGGCGTGTGTGAGGCTCGTCTGCGTCTGTGCTGCTCTCGCCCCAGGTGTGGCTGTTCAAGCAGAAGCCGGAGTCCCTGGACGCCCTTGTCAAGTACCACAGCTGTGCCTCTGGGCTGGGCAAGTGCTACGTGGAGCCCAGAAAGGTAAACGAAGCAGCAGCCCAGACGCGTGGCCGGGTTGGTGCCAAGGGTGTCGTGTGGCTGCGCTGGGAACGAGACGCGTGGTGGATGCTGAGCAGCAAGGAGAGAGCTGGGTGCTGTCTGCAAGGGTTCCTAGAATAGCTCCTGGCTCAGCTGGGTGTCTGGAAGATGGGAGAGATGAGGGTTAAGACAGGATGGGTGTGTAATGGTGCTTCCCCAAAATCTACTCCAGTTTCTCCCCTGGTGACAGATGCCTTTGGTTGCCTCTCTGGAGGTCCCTTCCAATCCCTAATGTTCTGTGAAAGGCCTCTGGAACTTCCAGCTTCACAAAGATCATCCAGTCCAATCCTCCTGCCACAGCAGGATCCCCTGGACCAAGTCACAGGAACATGTCTAGATGGGTTTTAAATGTCTCCAGAGAAGGAGACTCCACAGCCCCCCTGGGCAGCCCCTTCCAGGGCTCTGTCACCCTCACTGGGAAGAAGGTCCTTCTCACATTCATATGGAACCTCCTCTGTTCCAGCTGACACCCACAACCCCTTGTCCTATCACCAGATGACACTGAGCAGAGCCTGGCTCCATCCTCCTGACACCCACCCCTCACATATTTATAGAATCATTAGGGATTGAAAGGGACCTGAGAAGATCTAGTCAAATCCCCCTGGACATTTGTGAGGTCACCCCTCAGTCTCCTCCAAGCTCAAGAGCCCCAGCTCCCTCAGCCTCTCCTCATCAGGGAGGTGCTCCACGTCTTCAAGGTCTGTGCTGGCTGGTACCAAGGTGATGGTCTCACAGCCCTGTTCTTACTGCCTTCCAGATGGATGTAGATGAAGAAACTGCTGAGAAACTTTACCAAAAGCTGCTGGACCTGGAGAAGGAGACTCTGGAGAAATACAGCGATCTCCTAGATTAAGCACAGCCAGTTGCGGTGGGATAACAAGGCTTCTGTGGGTTCTACGGGCTGTCTTCGTTCTGGTGCTACTTGTTCTGCAGGCAGATGCCTTCAGTCCCCACCTTCCTTCTCGACAGAAGGTGAGCAGCTCCTCAAAGTGTGAACAGAAAGTTCTTGGTCTTTCTGGTGGGGGGCTTTACTCTCCCGGCACAGAGCTGGGAGACCCGGCGTAGCCGCAGCCCGTCAGAGAAGCTCGACTGAGCCGGGAGCAGCTCGGGGCAGCCTCGGGACGTGGGGCTTGGACCTGGCAGTGCAGGAGAGGCTGCACTCTGGGCTGCTGCCCGGGGCCTTGGCTCTACCGGTCTTTCCAGGCGGCTCAAACACGGTGCCTGTGGCTGGTGCAGAGCTATGTGAAGGCTGGTCTTCAGAAGAGCTGCTCGACGAGACTGGACTCTGGTGGCCATCGGCGCCCGTGTGACACCTGTCCGAAGCCAAGCTCCTGAAGAACCAGCCTGAGAAGCACAGCCCTTGTATCGACCGTGAGGACACTGTCCCTGCTGTCCCCACGTCAGGGGCCATGAAGGCTGTCACCACCGCTGGCTGCTGTTAGCCTGGGCTCAGGGCTGCCCTGTCTGTGGCAAGAGGGGGAGGCTCTTGTTGTTTTATCTATTTAACTCTTCATTTTTTTAATCTCAGCCCTCTGTACCGAGTGTCCCTGCTGTGGTCCCTCTGGGGAGCCTCACCAGCACCTGGCATGCTTCAGATGCTGCAATAAATAAACAACCAGAACCCACTTGTCCTGTTGCAGTGGTGGTTTCACTCCAACAGCTGCTTGCTTTTGGCTCGGGGCTGCAAGGAAGGTTCTCTGGCCTCGTGCACTTGCCCTGTGCGTGCTGGGGAAGGGTGGGACCTCCTCTGCAGCCGCGGGAGAGACGGTGGCCACATCTTTGGGCTTGTTTCCCTCGCTCCTTGAGTTGAGGGAAGGCATGAGTGACTCCTGAGGACTTTGCGGTTTCTGCACGAGCGTCAGTGAGGTGTCTGAGGCTATTTCCCAGCCCTAGGCACTTGGGGGTGTAGATGTCTCTGGTGCTTGCTCACCCTGGTGCGTCACGTAATAACAGACCCAGGGCACCCTGAATCAGGGGTGGGAGTGTGTCCAGGCGCTCCCCTGGGGGCTGGCAGGTGCCCAGTGAGGTTGGGAGGGGAGCTGCTGCTCAGTCCTGCACTGCCCTGGCTCTGGTGGAGCCTCCTTCTCTGGAGACGTTTAAGACCCACCTGGACATGTTCCTGTGTGACTTGGTCTAGGGGATCCTGCTCTGGCAGTTGGGCTGGACTGGATGGTCTTTGGACTAGATGATCTTTCAAGGTCCCTTCCAATCCCTAATGTTGTGTTGTGGAGTCTCCTTCTCTGGAGATGTTTAGAACCCACCTGGACATGTTCCTGTGCAACTTGGATCCTGCTCTGGCAGGGGGGATTGGACTAGATGGTCTTTGACTAGATGATGTTTGGACTGGATGATCTCTCGAGGTCCCTTCCAATCCCTAATGTTCTGTGATTGTGTTGCAGAGTCTCCTCCTCTGGAGATGTTTAAAACATGCCTGTACGTGTTCTTGTGCTACTTGGTCTAGGGCACCCTGCTCTAGTTGGGGGGGTTGGACTGGATGGTCTTTGTAGTAGATCTTTTGAGGTCCCTTCCAATCCCTGATGTTCTGTGTGGTCTCGGAGCTCTGGTGGTGGAGCATTCTGCAGGAGCACCTGTGAGGAGGGTCATCTTGGGGCTGTTTGTGGGGAAACTGCAGAAGCATGGAGCCGGCATCTGGGGGGATCCAGGCTCTGCAGAAGCTCTTCACTGAGTTGGGTTGTAGAGGCAGTTTTAAAGAATCTTGCTTTTATTTTTATCCTTCCTCCTACCCTCTGTTGTTTCTGAGCTACTCTGCAGAGCAGGAGAGCTCTGCTGGAGGGCAGCTGTCGGCAGCAGAAGCAGCTCAGTCCCGAGGTGCTACTGAGCTGCTCCTCTCAGCCCTCACAGCACCGGTGTGGATGGGGAAGTCGCCCCTTGGCATGAGAGACTTGGAGCAGCAGTGTTTTCTCAGGGCCTGATGCAAGGCTCCGTGAAGCAAGCGCTGCTCGTGCCAGGAGGTGGGAGGGATGGGGCTCATGCTCCACTGGTCTCTCCCTGTGCCACCTGCAAGCTGGCATCAGAGCTGGGACAGGCCAAGGGCTTGGGTGCAGCCAGGGCTGGAGGTGCTAGAGGAGCGAGCTTGGAACAAGCCTCTAGGGTTGGGGAAAACACACTCCCCTTGGAAGCAGAAGGGGCTGTGTTTAAGGCTGGAATAAAGTGGCACCGTGGGCAGGACCTTGGAGTGTTTCCTTCAGGTGTGTTTGTGGGCTGGAGCTGCACAGATTTCACAGGCACCTGTGCCTGAAGGGATGGGGCAATGTTCCAGCCTGTGGGGCAAGTTGAGGCTGCTGAGGAGAGAGAGGGCACAGCCCGCCCAGGCATGTTCCTGTGTGACTGGGTCTAGGGGATCCTGTTCTGGCAGGGGGTTGGACTGGGTCATCTTTTGAGGTCCCTTCCAGTCCTGATGTCTGTGATGCTGACTTGGTCCAGGTGATGCTGCTGTGGCAGGGGGATTGGACTGTATGATCCTTTAAGGTCCCTTCCAATCCCTGATGTTCTGTGATTCTGTGACTTGGTCCAGGTGATGCTGCTGTGTCAGGGGGACTGCTCTGGATGATCTTTCAAGGTCCCTTCCAATCCCTAGAGCTCTGTGGTTCTGTGAAAAGAGTGTTTCTCTCCCCTTGTGTCTGAGTTTGTTTGTTTATTTGTTTTCATCTACTTAGTAGCTGTGAAGGCAGCGGGGGCACTGTGCTGGGTGCCTGTGCGCTGGGAGCCGCCAGTGTGATGAGGTTCCAGAGGCTGGGAGGATCTGCTGCAGTGTGTGGTCAGCACAGAGTTGTCTCTCCCTCTCTGCTCACACTGACTTACGTGAAGAAGGAACAAAAGGGGCTGCAGCACAAGCTGAGCACTGGAGAGAGACAGCCTGAGCCATGGGACACAGCGAGTGGTCTCCCACGAATTCAGAGCAGCGTGGAGCTAGAGAAACACAGTCGGGTGTCTCCAGAGCGCTGCTCTTTCCTTCAAGAGATGCTCTACAGCAGCTGTCGAGGACCAAGCAGCTGTCTAAGGGCTTCTGCCTGCTTTTGCGGCCCCTCATTTGGCCACTCCCTGTCCAGGTGACTGCAAACTGACCTCGCCAGGGCTCTGGAGTTGCTGGTCTGAAGGGAGGGGGGTGAGGGTGGGTGGCTCCTCGTGCCCTGCTCTTGGCTAACAGACCTCCTTAAGCAAGGAGCTTAATCCCCCAGCTAATCCTTTCTGTGTGGCAGGCACATCCCGGCACGAAGGCAGCAGTGGGGAAACAGCAACTGGGTCGAGGGGAGCGGGCAGGCGCCCCGACTGTCAGCGCCCCCGCGCCGCCCTCCCAGCCTTCGCCCGCCGACACAGCGGAGACGCCGCCGGCAGCGCCGCGTGAGCCCGGTCGCCTCGGAGGCCAGACGCGAGCCCCTTGCGGGTCCTGCCGGAGCCTGGGGGTGCAGCAGGGCGGCTTCAGAGAGATGCCAGGCGAGGGCAGAGCTGGCAGCGGCGGCTCCCGCTCGCACTCCCCGGGCGCTGAGCTTTCCAGAGACGCTCTAGGGCAGATCTCCAGGGCTCGCGGCGGCTGCTTGGTGGCACCGTGGGCGACCGGGTCGTGCGGGGAAGGGTAAGGGCAGAGTCTGGCATCTAGGCAAGAACAACCCCAGGGACCAGTCGAGGCAGTGGAGGAGAGAGGGACCTGTAGGTCCTGGTGGACAGCAGGATGACCATGAGCAAGCAGTGGGCTCTGGTGGCCAAGAGGGCCAACAGCACCCTGGGGTGGATCAGAAAGGGGGTGGTCAGCAGATCAAGAGAGGTTCTTCCCCCCTCTACTCTGCTCTGGTGAGACCACAGCTGGAGTGTTGTGTCCNGTTCCTGGACCCTGGGTCTGGGGTTGAGCTGCACAAGGTCTCGCTGCAAGGCAGTGCAGGTGCTCGATGCTCACATAGGATCCTCTTTCTCAAAAGACAAGTTGGAAAGACAAAGATGACCTCAGGGTGCACCAGGGAAGTGCTGCCCAGGTCTCCTTGCCCTGCTCTTTGCTGCTGCCAGTCTCAGCAGAGGCTGCGGTTGGTTGACCTCGGTGCAGCTCCCACCTGCCTGCCGTGTCCTCTGGAAGAGCCTGTGTCTGCTTCCCTGGGGCAACGGGAGTCAGATGGGAGCCTGGTAGAGAGGAGGTGACAGGATCCGTAGGGTCCTTTCCAGGGCTGGTTGCATGGAGAGAGCCCCTGTCAGACAGCACCAAGACAGTGCCCAGTGCCACGCCAGCTGGGCATCACAGGCTCAACACAGCCCAACTCTCAAGGGATGTCAGTGGCCCTGAGGGTGGGGGTGCCTGGCTAGTCCCTGCAAGGGGCTGCCTGGGGAGAGCTGGGAGGACAGCGGTGCTTTCGAGCATCATGTTCAGCTCTGGAGACCCAGACATGCCCAGCTCAGGCAGCCCCAAGATTCACCTCCGAAGCAGTTCCATGAGTCACGGGGGCCTGTTCTCTGGGAGACACACGGCACGTGCAGAAATACCTCGGGTCTTCATCCCCTGAGTAGCTGGTGCTTCATCCACGGCCACACGGAGCTGCTGATGGTTGGGATGAACCGTTCCCACGCAGTGACACGTGGATGATGCTGGAGCGCAGCTCTGCCCTGCCGGCAGTGCCCAGCTCAGGGCCATGTGCTCCAGGACCTCCAGGCACCGGCGCTTTGTTAATGCCCTTGAAATGCAGTGGCACCACTTGGGAGCCGGGCAAACCCTCACGCTACCCACCCCTGCTCTGCCTGGCAGCCACATCCTCGCCCTGAATTCCCTAGATACCTCCCAGCAGATCCCAGCTTCCTTGGCCTGTGGCATCTCCCGACTGGAGCTGAGCCCCTCCTGCCGTGCCCAGCGGCTGCCCAGGTAGCTGGCGATGGGCATCCCTTGTGCAGACCTGGATCCGGGCTGTGTGGGTGGGAGTGGGCAGAACACGCTGCGGGGAGGCCGCCATCGCATGCACACGGAGGGGTGTTTAAGCCAGAAGGGAACCTCAGAGCTCACAGAGGTTGGGTTGGCAGCCTGAGCAAACAGGTTGTGTCTCCATGTGTTTTGTTCTAGACTCACCGGAGCGTCAACCTCGTGGACTTCTGGAGGTCCCTGGTGACGGAGCAGGATGAGGACCGGCGGTAATAAACCACCTCTCTGTCCCCTGCAGGGCCCCAGGCTCATGTCTTTGGGCTCTCCTGCTCTCCTCTCACACCCTGTGTCATGAGGCTCTTTGGATCCAGGTGCTGGCTTGCGGCTTCCACCTCAGGTCAGAGGTCTGTCCTAGTGGCCAAACCCTTCCCATAGGGTGACTGCTCCCCTGGGGGGGAAGCATGTGCCACAGCAGCACAGCACCAGGGTGCTCGGCCATGGGGATGTCACAGGTGGGACAACCTGTTCTGTGTGGGGTGGATGTGTTGGCAGCTGCCCTGCCACACAGCAGAGCCTTGGGGACCACTCTGACCCTTGCAGAGCTCCCCGTGGCTGCGAAGACCCCCAGCCAGTCACGCACTGCAGGCGCTGGGTCTGATCCTCTGCCTCTCTGCAGCCCATCCCTTGGGCTGGTGAACCCTGTGGCAGCTTGTCTGCCCAGCAGGCAGCTCTTGCTGGATGCCAGAGAGCTGCCTCAGTGCTGTGGGCACCAGCACCTTCCTCCCACACGTGCGGCAATGGCCCCTGGCACTTCCTTCCTCAACACCCACCAAACCTTGACTGGTCTGGTGGCTCTTGCCAGGGCTACTGTGCAAGGCATGTGATGAGAAGGGACTGCAAGGTGGACAAACCCTGCAGAGATGTTGCTCCTCGCTGTGCACCGTCGTCCTCTCGCTGTGTAGGGCTGGGTCCGAGTTGCCGGCCTCTTTTCCCAGGCTCAAGCGTAGTGCTGCTGAGCTGTAGAACACCAGTGCTGGCAAGGATGCAGGGGAGAAGGATGAGCTTGCAGCTGAGGTGCTGGCATCAGAAGCTGGTGGCATGGATGTCAGAAGGGCCTTCTTCCCAGGGAGGGCACTAGAACAGGCTGCCCAGGGGGGTTGTGGAGTCTCCTTCTCTGGAAGAGGTTTCAAACCCACCTGGATGTGTTCCTGTGTGACTGGGTCTGGGTGGCCCTGCTGTGGTGGGGGATTGGACTAGATGATGTTTTGAGGTCCCTTCCTATCCCTAATGATTCTCTGTGTCCCCCACAAGCCTGCAGGAGGCACTGGCCCTGGTGAAGCAAGCTCTGTGCCATCCCGAGGCAAGTGAGGAGGGAGCTGGGCCAGGTTTGGTGGTTCTGGGTCTCATTTGTGCTGCCGGAGCTGGTTTCCAAGCCGGACGTGCTGCCGGGGGCACCTCACCAGCCAGCACTGCTGGCACATGGCTGGTGGGGGTGCCATGGAGATTCCTGCCCCAGCACACCCACCCCTCCCTGAATGCTGCAGGTCGGGCTGGCACCCTCTGCCCACTGCCTAATGAGCTGGGTAATTAGTTACAGCAGAACCTGCCAACCTTCCTTGTGACCCAGAGCTGTGCCAGGCAGAGGATGCGTCTTTATCAGCCCTCGACAGTGTTCAAGGCTAGTTTGGATGGGGTCCTGGGCAACCTGGTCTGGTGAGAGGTGGCCCTGCCCATGGCAGGGGTTTGGAAGTGGTTGATCTCTGACGTCCCTCCCAGCATGAGCCAGTCTGACCCCGCAGGGGCTGCCAGGATGAGCTGCCCAGGATGAGCTGCCCAGGCCCACGGCTCAGCTCGGGAGAGAGCGAAGCAGGGCACCAGCGAGAGGAGGGTCCCAAGGTAGGTGGCAGGTGCTTGGCAAGTCTGCAGGGGAGCCTGGCTGCCCTCCCTGGAGCCAAAAGCACAGAAGCCAGCCAGCCCTCATGTCCAGGTTGGACCTTCCCCAGGCAGTGCTAGTGGGGTTTTCAGGCTGGGACCTCCAGACAGAAGGTTCTGCTTCCTTGCTTTTCCCAAGTAGGAAATGGCCAGCGCTGTGGCCATCCCCAAGCCCCTCAGGCTTGTCTTTGCAGGGCTGCTGAGTGCAGCTGGGTCAGCACACGGGCAGGGGAGCTGGAGAAAAGGGTCTGGGGGAAGCCATGGGGGCTGTGTGGAGAGACTGGTGCCCTCCTGCTCCAGCCTGTTCAGCTGTGGCCTTTGTCTGGAAATGCTCATTTTGTGCCTTCAGCTGGAAGTTCCTCTCCATTGCTGCTGCTTCTAGTGACTGGGAGAGGATTCAGGGGCACCATGGGTGCAGGTGGGTGCTTGTGCAGCCTCTGTGTGAGAGCTGGGGGTGAGCACATGCAGATGACACCTAGGGGTGCTGCTGCTGCAGCGAGCACCCCGCTCACCCGTCCCCACCACAGCCTCCCGCCGTGGGTCGGGATGTGCAGGCACGGGACAGGCAGGGAGGACGTGCTGATGGTCCCAGCAGGTCCCAGAGGCCAAGGGGTGTCTCGCACCCCGTGTGCCGATAGAGCAGCCAAGGCGCTGTGTGGGTGAACCGGGAGCGCGTCGGTGCGGCCTCGCAGCCCGGGGATGGTCTTGCACAGCCCCACGCACTGGCGAGGGCACGTTGTGCCACTGTGCCCTGCGTGCCCCAGGAGACCTCTGTTTTGAAACACAACAAGGTGGAACCTTGATCAACAGGGGCTCGGCCGGGTTTAATTACAGTGTGTGGTGGGGATGGGTACCGCTGGCATCTCGGGGTGGCAGGATGTGTACAGCTGCAGCCCCGTGCCAGGGCAGGAGGCGGTGGGTATGTGCTGGGAATCAGGAGGACACTCCTCTCCATTACCCTCTCCTGTTGTCTTTGTCCTGTCCTGGATCCCAGGAGGGTCCAAAACTTCCTGGGCCCTGAGCGTGGTCATCAAGTGAGGCAGCAACGTGCTTCTGCAGCAAAGCTGGTGGCTTTGGGCCGCCCAGTACAAGAGGGTGACGGGCGCACTGCAGGGTCCAGCAGAGGACCACCGGGGCGAGGAGGGGACTGGAGCATCATCGGCCCGCATTGCCCGGAGAGGCGGGGCGAGCTGGGGCTGTTCTGCTCGGGGAGGGTCTGGAGCGGGCTCTGCCTCTGTGCCCCCAGCACGGAGCTTTTCCCTCGTGAAGGACTTCGAGGCGCCCGCGGCGCTGCGGTGCCACCGGGGGGAGCTGCGGCCCCGCCGACCGGCACCGAGCCCGGGCTGCGGCGGGACCTGCTCCGGGCACCGAGGTGCTCCGCTGCCTGCTGGGGGGCTGCTGGCGCCCCTTTTCCCGGCCGTGTTTTCCCCGTGGCATTTGCAGAGCGAGGTCTACCTGCTCCCGTGGGTAGCACCAGCTTTGCAGGAGACCTGCCACAAGGAATGGGGCTGGTTTTGGGGACAGTGGGGTCTCCTGCGTGGGGCAGTGTCTAGGGCAGCCACCTTCTGCAGGACAGAGAAACCAGGGCCGTGCTTGTTTGCTCTGCTGCCCTCCTCTGCCTGTGGGTTTGTCTTCTTGTTTTGCTGCTGAAGGGAGAATATCCAGACTTCGAGAGAACGAGCTTTTGCCCAGTGAGGGTAACGGAGCCCTGGTGCAGGTTGCCCCAGAAAGGTAGAGGAGCCTCCTCCCGTGGAGACACTCAAACCTCATCTGGGCAGGTTCCTGTGGGATCTGGTCCAGGAGGATGGAGCTTCTCTGGTTCTGTGATCCTGCTCTGGCTGGCGGTCGGACTGGGTGGTCCCAGAGGTCCCTTGCAGTCCCAGCAGTCCATGATTCTGTGGCTGCACTGACCCCAGAGCGCTGTGGCTGTCCCCCCTCACCCTCAAAGGACAGGCTTACAAGGAAAAGCCCCTTCCAAAGAGAAGGCATCGGCACAGGATGTCAGGAATAGGTGGAAGTCTCCCTTTCCGTTTGGGAACGCTCTGCTCTGTCAGCTTTCCTTCTTTCTCCAGCCTTTGAAAGTGGCTGTTAGGAAAAGAATTCACATGGGTTATTCCTGTGATGGGACCCCTTGAGGCTGCTCTCAGCTGCCAGCCCTGACCGTGGCACGTTTGCTTGGGAGGCCAGTGCTCTGAGCCAGCTGAGACCTCCTGGAGGCCCTGCAAGACAGGAGCTGGGCGGGTTCAGAAGCCTCAGTCCTTCAGCCCCGGGGGTGACAGCTGCCCCCGGGGAAGAGACCAGCTGTTGTCGGCACTGAGTGGTGGAAACTGAAGTGAAAGGGTTGGTGCCTCAGGGATATTTTATCCTTGAGAGAGGCTGGGGGGGGAGGGTGCTTCTTGCCTTTTGTCTCCTGCTCTTCTCCAGTTGTTCAAAGGTTGGTTGTCCTTGACTTCCCTTCCTCCGTGGTTGCTTCGGGCTAGAGGATCTTTGGAGGTCCCTTCCAGTCCCTAATGGTCTGTGATTCCCCTCCCACTCAGCCTCCCTGCAGGGACCCACATGTCCCTGCCCCCTTCCCCACAACTTTGGTTCCCAGGGAGGCCAGCGGAGACAGGGGCGCAGTGCCATGCCACATGCAGCCTGTGGTCCTGACCCTGGAGTCAGTGGCTTCTGCCGTCTCCTTTGCCCCAGCCACTTCCTCTCTCACACAAGCAGTTTCTTTGTGCCTAGAAGTCTGTCCCTGGGAAAGAGCAAGGAGACAGGAGAGCCAGGGCCCAGCCACAGACGTGCCTGGCACCGAGGCTGCAGGCATCAGGCTTGGGGTGGGTTTGGGACGCGCGTGTGTGAAGGGATTGCTGATAAGGGAGAGATAAGGGGGGGCTGACAGAGCGCAGCCGCCTCCTGACCCTGTCAGGCTAAACTTTCGGGCTCTGTGTGACCTCAGTGTTCCTGGGGTGGTGTGCCATGCTGTGCCGTCCGGACGGCTTCCCCTGAGCCCAAGCCTGTGGAATCACGGAGTCAGCAGTGCTGGGAAAGATCTCAAAGATTACCAGGTCCACCGTCAACCCAGCTAGGAGGGACCTTGAAAGATCAACCGGTCCCATCCCGCTGCCAGAGCAGGACGGACGGTGAGAGGCAGGCTTCTACTGGAAATGGAAGAGGAGCCAGCAGGTTCTGGGACGGATTTCCCTCTCCCCCAACTCCTGGCAGCCCTCGGGAGTGGGATGCGGGTTTGCTCGGTGCGGGCAGGCAGTGGGGTCGTCGGAAAGACGGTTTAGCCCTCCGGAGCAGCCCTCCTTGCGGGAGCTCGCCACAACCCTCCTCGGGTAAGCGATGCTCAGGTCGCCCTGGGTTCTTCCTTTGCCACCGAGGCAGCTCGAGCCGAGGGGCTCACCTTGGGGCGGGCTGTGGGGACCCCCACCCTCCGCAGGTCCCGCCCCGCCGCCCGCTCGGCCCCGCCCGCAGCGGAGGGAGGACCGGGGGGAAGGACCGGAGGACCGGGGGGAAGACCGGGGCGGGAGTCCGGCCCCTGCCGCGCCCGCCGCGC